>CM055896.1:19556375-20079216 GCA_029582155.1 Panopea generosa | reverse complement strand
GCTTTGTTGGTATTGTTTGATAATTGTTAATACGCATGTTGTGTCCGGAGATCGTGATAGTGCTTCTGCACAGAGAGAGAGTTATGGTCGTGTTACGCTATTGTTTGGTCAACTGTCTTGTAATAGGGAACACAAACAGACCTGGTATGTGATGTTTGTAAATATTGTTCTGTTTAACTGTATGTTTCAAAATGACGATGCTGGAAAATTTAAAACAGTGGTGTTAGTATTACTAAAATTTTAGAAACCTTTCACATTATATATAAGTGTTACTGAGAAATATGGACAATCTAATATTTGTGTCTTTTGTAAGTTGTTTTACTGAAAAATGTTGAGAATCTTCAGCGAGTGCATATAATATGGTGAAAATCTTTAGAAAGTGGTGTAACTAAATAAATTTGTAGATGTTTATAAAATCTTTGAAAAGTGGTGTAACTAAATAAATTTGAAGATGTTTATAAAATCTATGAAAATTGGTGTAACTAAATAAATTTGAAGATGTTTATAAAATCTTTGAAAAGTGGTGTAACTAAATGTATTTGAAGATATATATAAAATCTTAAAAAGCGGGGTAACTAAATAAATTTGAAAATCTTTATAAAATCTTTAAAAATGTGGTGTAACTAAATAAATTTGAAGATATTTAGAAAGTTGTGTTACTAAAAAATTGTTAACAGCATTTAGAGTGTTTTACTAAAAATATTTAAAATGTAAAGAGAATTGTGCTACTGTTAAAACAAAGAAAAATTTTGAAAGTGTTGTTTCTGGTTCCAGTATATTAATTAAGTGTTTGTAAATTTCAGTGTTGGGGAATTGATACCTTTAAATTATTATCAACGATGCACAATTTGGATTGACCTAATGAGGACTGGAAATATTTTGATAAAGGTATTTAAAAGTATTTATTTATTTTTGATGAATAAGTCTGAACTTGCTGTGCAGGACAATAATTCTTATGTATAACCAGATTGGCCTGTGAGCACAACTCACACTCAACCTGGTCAGGGTTTACATTGTGTATTGCTCAGTCGGTCAAATACTTAGCATCATTCCTTTTGCATAATAATGGAATGGTCCCATGCATAACATAAGGCTGGACAAGCCTGTCACAGAATTTCAGCAACAGTTGAAAGGGCCTCACAGTGATTTTGATAAAAAAATAACTTTACGGCTATAATAAATTAATCCGCCCCCTAATTATCATGCTATCCTGACACTTTTTATTTTCATAAAACATTATAAAATTAATATAGAGAAGGAAAGACAACTGATTGAGATTTTGTGAATGCTTGCATATTCATGCAAAATCTCGCAATATTTCATTTTCAATTATTCAAACTTCACTTCATCTTTGAGGAACACAAATCAAAATTCTTACATCGCAGAATGAAATTCTCATCAAAACAAAACCATTCCCAGAAATTTGTGTTTAAAATTGTTCAAGTATTTTTTATTACAAAATTTGTGTACTGCAGCTAAAATAACTACAAATTACGATAGACTTTACTTCGAACCTCAATATCTCTAATTGAAAACCATTTTGCCTGATAGAAACATGTTTAAATATCTAAGATAACATACAATTTACAGTTTATGTACAAGAAATCAGTTGCCTGTGTATTATGAATGATTAATTTGAAAATTATTAATTCTTTGTGTGATATGTCATCTACATTTGGTCGGGAGATGCAAGTTTCCTATCCTTCTATACAAGTCCTTGTGCGCATTAACTAAGATCAGTTTCAGCATAGTCATGTGTCCCTTTAAAGTATGCTATACAAAAACATAGCAACTGCAGCTTTAAAGTTGCTGTGTATCTTACCCAATACACTGCTGCTTACTGTTGCTGATGTCATGGTGAAACATTTAAATAATTGCCTGTTAATAACACCAGTAATGTTGTTTTTGTTTTCATGATCATCAAAGTACTGTTTTAATGATTTTTTTTTCTTGACTGAGGTTTAACACAATTTCAGTGCATTTTGAGTAATATTATGGCATATCCAGTTTTATTGATGGAGGAAGACCAGTTTAGATTTGAGTAAAACCACCATCCTTTCACAAGTAACTGTTAAACTTTCTCAAATAAAGTTTTTGGAGCAAGTGAGACTTGAACGCACGACCTTAGCTGTGAGGATAAGTGACCTTGACCTTGCAGCTTGGACCACTCGACCACAGAGAACCATGTTATGATGAAAAGTTGGTTCGTTGTACATGACTCAGACAAGGGCTGATAATGTGACTTGTTACATCAATTAGTCTATTTCTTAATTGCTCGTGGAATTCTTACGAATACAAAAGAAAGCTCTTCTCATTGTTCAGTTCTAATGACTCATCATAGTAAGTCAGTTTCTATTTACATTCTTAAAATAAAAAGCAATTTAGAATATAAAAAAAAAGAAAAAAAAAAAAGAGTGACAAATACAAAAAATAGATAAAATCCTTTTACTCTGTAAATTTTTAAATGTCATGTAGCAGTCAGACAATATCTGACAATTTGTTATTGGTCAATTATCGATATTACCCAAAGCATGCTGGGATAATTGGCCAATTAGCAACTACACTGTTGACATACCCAGATCTTGTTTAGACTGCTCGCTGGACATTTATTTTCTGGGTTTAATAGTTTAAAACAGAATTATTATATACGACTTAAAGTATGAAAACAGTTGTTTTCTTAAAGGCAACCTTGGAAAGAATGAAGAAATATAAAAATTAAGAACTAGTTAAGAATACGTTTTTTTTTCTGGGTTGGGACATGTCTTAAACTATTTTACTGGAATGATACTTTTTGTTTTTAAATAGAAAACTTTCTTTCATGGCCATAAAAATACTTAATAATAATTCATGTTATATATATGTTTAATAGTGACAGCTACACTTAATAAGATCCAATGTAATAAAAAAAGTGCAGTGACAATTTCAAAGTGAAAGGAAATCCTCGCTTCCTAAATGATATTATGTTCCATTGCTAAATGACCAATTTGTTCAGGTATGTTTGACAAATGAGATTATGCGACGACCACAAACTCTCTATCTATTTACCCATTGTGTAAGATCAGAGGTTATAATTTACGCCAAAATCTATCCTAACCCATCAGCGCACAATCAGACTGCATGCGGAGAGAGAAAAAGGCTGTCATTTTATTTTTCACAATATTTATTCGCTGTAAGTCCAAGTGTGAATTTTTAAGGTGAATTGATGCGGATATTCGTTCAGTTTAAAGTCGCGGTTAAAAATGTCAGCGGATGTTTTTTTCGCTTGTTACATATAAACGACTTTGTTGTGACATTGGGATTTTATGTGACATTATTGGCAAATAGGTAACGTCAGAGATAAATATTATAGTAACTTTGGTTTAACTACCATCATCTAACGGGCAGTAAGGCTTTGTGGGATTATTATGTAAACTGTAAGTGCTTGTTTTGTTTTTTTATATTTGTTTTTTTCACACTTTGTTTTGTATTTGTTTATTGTTTTTGTGCACAAATTGATTTTGTAAATTAGAAAAGCAAATGGGTTTAAAATTTAAAATATTAAAATGCAGTTAAACCTGTCTTAAGAAGCCAGTCAAGGGAAGGAGCAAAATTGACCTTTTAATTAAGACAGGTTGTTGCTTAATACAGGTTGATTTGCTCTGAAAAGCATAGAAATGGGAAATAACAAATGTGGCTGCTTTAGACAAGTGGCTGCTTAATACAGGTGGCTTCTTACACAGGTTTGACTGTTACATTTATAATGGAATAAATTATAAAAGAAGTATGAAATATTGCTTGCATAATAACTTTGACTTTAAAATAAGTTGACTAAGTAAATACATGTATCTCAATATATATATATGTGTGTGTGGAGCTTGTGGTCTAGTGGTAGAGCATCAGTTACAAGACCAGAGGGTCATGAGTTCAATCCCCCACCATGGCCATGTGTCATGTCGTTGAGCATTAAACACTTCATGAACATGTTTTGTACTAGTTCTACCCAGAAAGACTAAATGTAATTTGAACTTGTTTCACAATCAATGTAAATAACTTTAAACTAAATGTAGAAATGATTGAAGGTGAATCAACCACCAGTAACTAACATAAAATATTATAAAGGAAAATACTTAACTTGTTTTATTCCAGTATCTATAATAGAGACTTCAGATTAATAAGTAACTATTTTATATAATTGTTGGGGTTCTCCTTGGCCATTTGATCTCAGGTACCGTCTCAACCCACCTTTCACCACTGACGGTGTTACTTAGGTTCAAGCCTAGCTCAGTCAAAAACAATTCATGAGATAAAGTTGCCAGTTTCTTTCAGAATTAGAAAGAAGGATGGTGGTTCTGATTCTCAGATTCATCTACTCTCCATTTACATTGTTTGCTATATGATAAGTCGACTGACAGTTCATACACCAATGAACTCACAAACTGTATTCCACTATATAACCTGTATGTGATGAAACTGACATTATATCAACAAAAAAATTTTTTATAAAAATATCATTGTTACTTTTTTCCAAGTAATGAAGATCACACAAACTTTGTCAGGCTAATGGTATTCTGGAGTGTGATATTTAAATAAACCTTATTTATAGTGTTATGAATATTTAACCAAGTGCAATTAACACGGTACAAATGTATTGATGTAGTAAGATGTTATATCAAGTCTGATTACCAGTAGATATTCAGATCTAATGAGATTCACGAATAATGGAGATGAAGATAATTTTCAGAAAAAAATAACATCAAATTTTTTTTTCTTAATTAGATGCATTCTGTTAGTATCTGGAAAAAGTTGGATTCTTACATTACCATTATAACCTGTTTTGTAAGGATCAGGTCTTGCCCTTATTTTTGCAGTGGGTCAATATGTCACTTTAAGAAGACCAATTAATAACTGGGCTAACTGAAAACAGTTAATGACAGTTTTATCAATTAACAACTGGAATTAATTCTATTGATCCAGTTTGGTTAAACTTGCTCAATTCTTGTTATATAACTAAGTGAGCATTTTCCATGACAGAAAGGTTTAGTAATGCAATAGAGTTAATTGATTGATTGACTGACTGATTGCTTGATTGATTAGTATCATTTTTATGCCATCAAGGGCAAACAAATGATCAGTTAATCTAACCGATCTTTCCTGGGATCCTAGAAGGTTAACCAGTACTTAAAATTAAACTATGATTGATAACTGCAAAAAAGTCTACCCCAGCAAGCATATTTTTTTTAAATATTGTTAAAAAACAGTACTTTGTGTTATTACAGGTGTGCTGAAAATATATAATACAAAAGTATTACTATGTGTAAATCTGTTATGTAATTTGACAATGCAATCACACTTGAGAGATATGTTGCCCTAGAGGATTATGGTCTAAATGGAGCTCCAACTTTGTTAATAAAGCATTAATAAGGACCATTTTCTGCTGAGTGGTACTTGACGATGTATTCTTTACCAAGTATACTTCCAATGTTTGACATTTGTTACCTTTAACTTCTTTAAGGTGATATCTAGGTGAAGTGGTATATATATATTTATATCTACGTTTGAACTTGTTTCAAGTTTTTTTCTGGTTTCGATTAAAGCTAATAAAATGTCATCTTATCTTTTTTATTAACAAATTATAAGACACTGGAGACAGGTTGATACATTTAGTTAAATACATATATGTAGTTATTAAAAGAATTATGATTATGAAATACTTAAAAAATATATATAGTAAAACAATACTTTTATACCCTATTTATTTTTACGAAATTCTCTTATCTTCGTTTGTTTGTTTGTTCGTTCATAATTTTGTAACTGAATGGAGGGTTAGCTACTCATGCCAGAGGTCATGGGTTCGTTTTCAGGATCTCAGGACAATGCAACACAAACACAAAACTGAGTCAGACTCAATTTACCCAGGAAAAGGATTTGAGCATGATTTCTATAAGCTCTGAGCTTTCTTCATAATCAAGCTAAAATACATTAATATAAACTAGTCTGAACATCTGGAACTTTACAAAACTCTTAGAAATAAAGATAAGGCCATAATAAATTAAGTGCTTGATTAACATCCTCACCTGCCCCTGAGTTTCATGCTGCCCCACCCTTTTTATTTTCGTACAAAAATATATATATATAAAAAAATGAGTGTGTGTGTGTGTGTGTGTGTGTGTGTGACTTTTTTCTTCAGGTAAACTTTGTATTAAGTTGAACTATTTTTGTTTAGCAAAGACAGATTTAATGAAAGTATATAAATATTCATGTACACATTGAGTAATGTTATGAGGGATTGATGGATTTCAGAGGCTTTTATGTCCTTATTGAGTCAAACTTGCTTTTATTGTGACATAAAAGTAACAGTAAAAGTATAAAAATGAAATAAAAAAAAAACAATAATATTTTTATTGTGACACTAATCTTATCTCATAGAAACACAATTTTTATTACCTAAAAACATATAATGCAATTAATGTAATCAGGCATGCAAATACTTGAAACATTTTTTTGGATTACTCCAGATTATCTCCCCTTAATTTGTAGTTTTCAAGTGTTTGTTTATCTAAGACATTTTCGTTTCTCTTAATTGTTACCCAATCATTACCTCAAATTACCTCCAATGTTTGAACAGTGTCTTTTAATTGCTTCTAGCCGACATAATCCTCAACAACAAAATCTAAACGTAAATCTAGCTTCTGTGTTCTGGGACAATTTACTACTTGATAATCCAATATTTACCGAACGTCTTAATGACCAAAGTGTAATCACAACTTCAAATTCAGGTGTCAAAAAGTCTTTTTTTGGGATAAGCAGTGACAATAGCGGAAACTAGTATCAATTCAACAGAAATAAAAATATTTTCACTGGTTTGTTTGTCTGTACAATTAGGCAAGCAGTTTACAGTTGGAGCTCCGAGTCCATCTGGGTATCTGTTGATGGTAAATATGTACAAGGGCTTATTTTGGATGTTCAAATAAAGATTGTATGCTTTGATACATCAGGGATTGGATGTTTGCCAAAAGCTCAACTTTTTTTTTATTATTCAGAAAGGTTCTACGTAGTTCAATGTGAGTAATAAGAAAGTTGTTTATGTCTGAGTTTGACACAACTTGATAGGCTCAGATTTATGTGAGAGATGAAAAGAAGTGTGGATTGTTGCATTTAGCATATATAATATTAAGTATGTTGTTATCATATTAAGGATGTTGTCATATTAAGAATGTTGTCATTGCATTAAGAATGATATTGTTATATGAGGATGATATTGTTATATAAGGATGATATTGTTATACAAGGATGATATTGTTATATAAGGATGATATTGTTATACAAGGATGATATTGTTATATAAGGATGATACTATTATATAAAGATGATATTGTAATATAAGGATGATATTGTTATATAAGGGTGATATTGTTATCTAAGAATGATATTGTTAAATATTGTTACATAAGGTTAGTATTGTTACATAAAGATGATATTGTTATACAAGGATGATAATGTTATACAAGGATGATATTGTTATATAAGGATGATATTGTTATATAAGGATGATATTGTAATATAAGGATGATATTGTTATATAAGGATGATATTGTTATACAAGGTTGATAATGTTATACAGGATGATATTGTTATATAAGGATGATATTGTTATATAAGGATGATATTGTAATATAAGGATGATATTGTTATATAAAGATGATATTGTTATTTAAGAATGAAATTGTTAAGGATGATATTGTTATACAAGGATGATATTGTTATACAAGGATGATATTGTTACATTAGGATGATATTGTTATATAAGGTTGATATTGTTACATAAGGAAGATATTGTTGCATAAGGATGATATTGTTATACAAGGATGATATTGTTACATTAGGATGATATTGTTATATAAGGTTGATATTGTTACATAAGGAAGATATTGTTACATAAAGATGATATTGTTATATAAGGATGGTAATGTAATACAAGGATGATTTTGTTAAGGATGATATTGTTATATAAGGATGATATTGTAATACAAGGATGATTTTGTTAAGGATGATATTGTTATACAATAATGATATTGTTATATAAGGATGATATTGTTATATTTGGGATGCTATAATTTATGTTAATGGATGTGAGACTAACATTTTAAATATCAGGTTTGTTGTTGGTTTCTGTCTTTGTTGTTTCTTTACAAATGTTAACAAGGAATTAATGGAATCTAATCATCAAAATTTTGATTTCAATTTATAGAAATTGTTACTTTAAAATTTGCATACATGCATAATAATGCATGACATGTTTTCTGTTTTGAATAGTTTTTGTTAGCAATGCAAGAAATAGAAAAATGAAGTTGAATTAAGTTTTTGTCTTATATTTTGGTATAATATTGTATTGTTAAAGACAATTTTAGGAGTATGGTACATTACATAATTATGGAGAGTATGATTTAAAATAAATAATTGATAATATAAAATAAATTTATGCAAAGGCTTTGCTAATGAGTTTAAAAAATTGAATAATAAATGAGCATGAATGTAAGATTCATTTATTTTTCATTTTACCTCTATTTAAAACATTGATAGAGACGCAATAGATAACGTATTACCGGTAATTTCTGTCAATCATAGTAAAATGACATCAATGTATCAAAATAACGTAACTTTTGATGATTTATAGATGTCATTCAGACGTTTAGGCGAGCCAGAAAGTAGTTCAGTCAGCACCATCTTAGTCAGCACCAGCTCAGTCAGCACCATATGCATAAAACCCGAGTTATACAGAAAATTTGTGAAGCGCATGTTTGAGTGGTAGAGCATTGACTCCAGGATCGGAGGGTCGTGGGGTTGATCCTCTGCCACTGCTATGTGAAGTGTCCTTGAGCAAGACATTTTTTCTGCATATGCTTTTTATTATTTCTACCCAGGAATACTTTGAGCGTGATTTGTCTAAGTTGTTATAATTTGTTTCATGATCAAACTAAAATAAATAAGTTTAAACTAAACTAAAATACGTGGTGATGTGATATTACACTCAGTAAATATCAAAATATGTCATGGGTTTATTTCACTAAAGCAGTGTAGATTATGTGATAAATGTGTTGATAAATTAGGTATCAGTCAAGAACGTACATAATTATCATGTACATAATTTGTACAGTTATAAGTTATATTATTATAACAATATGGTAAACATATAATAAAATGCCCAATCATGAGAAGATGATTTTGATAGGAAAGTATTCATACAATTTACATACAGAAATTTGAGTTCAGATCTCAATTTTCGACCTTGATTATAGTTTTTTTTCAAAATTTAATTTTTGTCCAAATTTATTTGAAAATAAAATTTATATATTATAACCTCTTTAACAGGGATGCTATTTAATGACTTATTTTGCAATGATTAAAAATCTTTTGATTGCAGAAAAAATATTTACACAAATGATTTGAACAGTGATACATGAATTTTGAAGCAACCAAGCAAAGGTTCTCTGTTTATACAATGCACTTAATTATAAGCTAGTGGGTATTTAAAATATTCATGATAAATTAATGCAAATGATATTACTTTAGAAAGTATTAAATATTTTATATAATATTATAAATATCTATGATGTCAAGATGATCCAATCATCTCCATAGCAACCTTTTTTTATTGTCTATGGGTTACCATATCTTTTATCCAGAATGTATGTTTGGTTAAAACCAAGCAGTCACCTGTGTTCATCAACCAAACATTGCCCAACATATATTTAAAAAAAAGAAGAATACCTTGGTCTGCATTCATTACCATTCATTAAAAAGCAAATGTACATTCCCTAAATGTGTTGTAAGAAGCATGCTAATTTGAAGTTGTGCCTGGGTCCAAGAAAATAAATCAGATAATGTTAGCCAACAATTTAAAACTGTATACTACTGTAACACAGCCCTGTATTGAATAATTGCCGAAGCTTCCACAGTTTTCCCTGCATGCTATTAACTTATCAACTGTATTTAGCAATTTCAACGTGTTCTGAAACCAGACATTTTACCCAGCATGCATTATGTTAATGTATGCATATGAGGCAACCATCTACTTTAAGAAGCCCTTTTGCTTTCCCCTTGAATGGTTGCTAGTCCGGGATCTCGCCTGGTGCTTAAATTTAAAAAATATGTGGAGCAATTGTAGGATTATCAAACTGGAGTTTTCCACCTCTGTTTATGAACCTGTTTGTGTGTTATTTCTTTCTCAAGTTTCTGTTATTCTTTTCAAATTCACCTATATTATAAATGCTATTACATTTTATTTGGCATACATAATATATCAATATTGAAGATACAGAGTGAACTGTGCAGGTAACTTATGTTGTTATAACTTGTACTTCAATCCATTTCCTTATGTTAGATATAAATATGTATTAATTATCATGTGATGTTCAATCTCTGTCACATTTAAGTAATAAAATATGTTTAAATTAATTTATTCTATATATATTTATTATTCTTTTCAGATTCAATGAACCAGAGGACCAATTAAGAACAATTTGGGACAGTATGTCACTTGCCACCAGGAGCCTGCTTTGTGTTTAATGAAAAGTTCCAAATTAGACAATCAATATGGCCACCATCGTCTTTGGTACACTGTACCTTTTTCTTACCTGTCTGCTGATTGGTCAGATTTCTTCCCAGGATGCAACTGTATCTTATAGAATTCGTGAGGAGCGTCCTGTTGATACTTACATAGGTAGCGTGTCCTTGGAGAGCCAACTCTTCAATAATGTCAGCGACGAGAAGCTCGAACAATTGCAGTTCCAAATTATATCTGAAGGAAAGAAATATTTCAATTTTTTCGCATTGATAAAAATAAAAGTGTCTTATACACAACCAAGGTTATTGATCGCGAAGATTTCAGCGAATGTTTTGAAAGTTGCAGCATAGATTTTATGGTTACAGTTTTGACCTGGATATCGGAGAGTTAACTAAATTCATTAAAGTCATTATTGAGATTGAGGACTATAATGACAACGCACCGGAATTTCTTCCAGGTCAGCAGGCATTGGTCATTCCTGAGTCCATGAGTGTAGATTCTGTGATAAT
Organism: Panopea generosa; assembly: GCA_029582155.1. Taxonomy (NCBI): domain Eukaryota; kingdom Metazoa; phylum Mollusca; class Bivalvia; order Adapedonta; family Hiatellidae; genus Panopea; species Panopea generosa. The sequence goes on along the minus strand of CM055896.1, from coordinate 20,068,164 downwards.
AAGCGGTATAGCAGTGGATCTTGACCAAGGGGCAAATAACTCTGTTAACACCTATATCATGCTTCCAGAAACTGACATCTTTGAGTTGGAGGTGGTCAGATCGGAAGAAACAGAATTTGTGATCAGTCTGAAAAATAAATTGGATAGGGAATCAGTAGATATTTATCAGCTGGTGATTTTGGCAAAAGATGGTGGAATACCACAGCTGACAGGAACTCTGTCATTGAGTATCACTGTGGCAGACAACAATGACAATTTCCCTGTCTTTGCGGAGAAATCTTATAATACATCTGTTCAGGAAAATATTCAAATAAATTCTACAATCTTAACACTGCATGCATCTGACGAAGATGATGGGGAAAATGGCAAGGTTTCTTACCAATTTGGTTATCGTGTATCCAATAAAATTACAGACAAGTTTGAAATCAATTCTGAAACAGGGGAGTTAACTGCAATAGGACTAATTGATTTTGAAACAGATAAATCATTTGATTTTCAAGTTCAGGCTGTCGACCATGGAACTCCTTCAAGGACTTCGACAACTGAAATTCATATTAAAGTTAAAGATGTCAATGACAACTCTCCAAAAATTAACTTGAATCTTCCACCAGGTGGTACTTCTTTATCAGAAACGTCAGAAATTAATGCATTTGTCACGCATGTTGGAATTACGGATTTAGACAGTGGGAGAAATGGAGTGGTCACCTGCAATGTTCTGGACGATCATTTTAAACTTGAAGAATTTGAAAGTGAATCAAATTTTAAAATAGTTCTAAACAGAATTCTGGATCATGATGTTAAGGTTAGCCACAATGTAACGATAATTTGTCAGGATTCTGGCAATCTACCGAGACAGAGCTCTGTGTATTTTATTGTTCATGTTGAGGATGTGAATGACAATTTTCCCATATTTTCGGAAACAACTTACAATACAGTTATTGAAGAAAATAATGCAAAAGGTGCCTCCATCGTAGATGTCTCTGCAACTGACAAGGATAGTGGTATAAATGCTAAAGTTATTTATTCCCTTCATGCAGAAGCATCAGGACTGTTCATTATTGACTCATTTACAGGAGTTATCACAGCCAACAGAAGTCTCGATCGTGAGCTGGACGGAGATCTACTTATATTCAGAGTTCTGGCTAATGACGCCACTGAGTCCCCAAAGACTACAACAGCAACAGTTGTGGTAAAAATTCTAGACCAAAATGATAATGATCCAATATTTTTTCAAGATCCGATTAAATTTTATGTACCAGAAAATCAAGCAGTAGGGACATCTGTTGGTAATATTTCAGTCAGTGACCCAGATAATGGTTTAAATGGAACCTCCTATTTAATATTTCCAAATGATCCAGATATTTTGGAATATTTTCAGTTTTCACCAGAGTCTGGTTTTATTAAAACAAATAAAAAATTGGATAGAGAAAGGATCTCTTTCCACAAGTTTCACGTTAATGCTGCAGATTTAGGCGGCCGCACTAGCTCTACTCTTGTCACAGTGTTTGTGACGGACAAAAATGACAATGACCCGGAAATTCTGTTTCCGAAAGATGACACTATTGCTCTGCCATACCCTCATGTATTGGATAAAGAAGTGATACAGATAAATGCAAGAGATGCTGACTATGGAGAAAATGCTCAGTTGTATTATTACATTGATCAAGACAATGCAAGTTATGCATTTAATCTAAACCTTCGATCGGGAAAGTTGTATTTGAACACGAGTTTGAGAAGATCAGACATTGGTCAGGTTTTCAGTTTTGTGATTAGAGTGAAAGATGGCGGCAATCCTGCGTTAAATGAGACACTGACATCTTGGACAACATTAAACATTCGAATTGTTGAAGGTGACGGAATGTTTGAGCCATCTATTCTGAACACTTCCTCAATAAACCTATGGATCGTAATTGTTATCATTGCCATCACCGTTGTATTGTCATTTATCATGATAATCGTAATCATCAAAATTTGTTGGGTGAATCGACAAAAGGGAAAAGGCAAGTCCAGTTCTTCTGACATCATCATGGAATCCAACGAAGTTAATCCAAAACTGATAGAATCATCATCATCTTCATCATCAAGAGATTCCAACAGTAATGAAAAGGTGAAATTCCAAGATGGCTGCGTGCTGATCCAGGATGGTTACCTCGGTAACCAGGATGAGACTGGTTCTATACTGAGTACAACCTTGTCGTCCGTGGACAGACATATGGAAGAACAGATCTATATACAAAAAGTAAAAGAGGTAAGACAACCAATTAATCAAATTAATAACGTACATTAAACAGTTCATCCAATAATAGTTGATATTGTATAGAGTGATATCATGGTATGACAGTAGATATTGTATTATTAGATATGATGACATGGCAGAACATATTGTAATGGTAGATACTCACTCACTCACTCACTCACCCAACTCACCTCACTCACTCACGCACTCAATCAATCAATCAATCAATCAATCAACTGAATAAACACCATATAACACAGACATTTGAATTGCCCTATATGTTTTCAAAAGTCTAGCCTTGTGCATAATCATGTAAACAATTTGCATTTTCTATCTAAACCTATATTTAAATCAAATGGAAATTACAAGCTTAGTCTTTACAATAAAAAAATCAATTACACTGCAATATCTGATCACGTATATATATTTGGATATGTCCTTTAACACTGACTTGTAATTATATAATGGAAATCTACCCTTAAAATCTAGCTAACTGTTTTGAGTTCAAACACAGAACCTTGGAAATAAAATAAAATCACTTCTTTTTAATTTGCTGTAAAAATCAATTGAATCTAAATAGAGGGGGGAAATGGGGGAGTCGCATGTCACACTCCTATCACAGCCTATGTTAAAAGGGAAATTTTTATTTTAATTGATCTAATTAAGTAACAAAGAACAATAGAATGTCTGACGCACAAACAGAAGGTAATCATGTCTTAATTACAAGGCCTAGTTTTTAATTGAAAAATAATTAAAAATAGAATACACTTGGAGCTTCTAATTTTGTAAAAATTAAAAAAAAAAAAAAAATAATAATGATGATTGTCTGTATTTAGTTTAACGTTGTTTTCAACAAGATTTCTGCAGTTGTGGCGCGCATATCGAGACGTCTATCCGTTTTTTTAGAAAAATGAAAATAAAAGGATATTGTTATCAAATTTTGTCAACTGTAAAGAGATATGGTGTCTTAGGACAGTAAAATTGTAGCGGGGGACTTAAATCAAGGGGATGGGATTGTAATGTTGGAAGCCCGATACTTTATCTCACATGTGTATTTGTAAAATGTAATTGTTTGTTTCCTCTCTATTATAGTTGTACAGAAACATAACTCCGTCACTCGGGCAGATTTGTTATATTGCTAAACAAAGACAGATTTTAGATAGATTTTATCATTATTTGGTTAGTGTTGAAAATAGTTCGAAAATTTGTTTTTTTAAAATAATGTATAATTATTTATATCATTGTCAAATTCAGTAATTTATAGTTACACTGAATAAAAAAAAAATTGTGATTCTTATAAACAAATTAAGGTACTTATTATACAACTATGCTATGCTATTCTATAAAGAGCTATTAACATATATATAACAAGCTTAAATTTATTATTCTTGTTAAAAGTTTGTATGAAATTAGTGGTGTCAGGCCAGTAAATAGAAGATTTGTATAAAAGTAGTGGTGTCAGGCCAGTAAATAGAAGAGTTTGTATTAAAGTAGTGGTGTCAGACCAGTAAATAGAAGAGTAGATAAGTAGAGTAGATAGAACAGAAATAATTGTAAGTTCCTATAATAGACAAAAACTGCTTAACCACAAATCCATTGAGTTCCAGCTGTTTTTTTGTAATTAAAGATGATTAACCAATCTCTATTCTGTCAAACCGTAAGTTATGTTAATAGTGTTTTAGTAATACAATTTGAACTGTATATTTAAATAAGCATTACACAATATCACACCAAAAGAATTAAATTAAATCAGCAATATTTTTGAAAAATACATTTTATTTGATGCGCGAGTTGTAAATAATTAAATAAATACAATTAATTATTTACATGTAAATAATCTTAATCAATGGTCAAAAGATAGTTAGTTTTGTTTACTGCCGTAGTTTATAGGTGCAAAATGTTTAATATTCATATATATACAACTGGTAGATGTACATTACAATCCTTCATATTTAGAGAGTGTTTAAAAAATAATGATTTATTTTAGCTCAATTGCTGAGAATATATTAAGGCTCAGGGATGCGTTTCACAAAATCACTTTATGTCTATTTGACAACTACAGGTTGTTTGTTTAAATTTTGATGGACATTTAAAATGATTGTTTTTCCAGAAAATTTTAAAATTTTCTGCATGGTTTTATAGCAATTTTGGATTCATTTTGATGAATATTAAACATAATATGAATAAGTGTTGGTTTACGTTTACGACAATTTTTGTCGTAAGTTTTTTTGTGAAACGCACCCCAGAGCTAATATAAACAGCTCTTGAATCCTCTGGGTAGAACCAGTACTGAGTGTTGTTAACTGAACCATTCTCCAGTCTTCTTTCTGGGTAATCAAACAGCTCTGAATTGTTGGTCTGAGTTGAGGAATCAGGTCTAGCATGACTGACACTCAGATTTAATCCACTGCACTAACGCTCAGTTCTTTAAAGAATGTTTATATAGATAGAAAAGTAATAGAAAAGCCTAGTAATCCACTGTGCTATCTCTAGATCACTGTCTCTCACTGCTGAGGTCAGGAGTTTGAGCCCAGCTTGGTCCAAAACTTAATGTCAGCAATTTGTGGAAGAATGGTGGCTCTACTTAAATTCCTACACCAAAAACTTGTTACCATATATTATAACCTGTACAATGTGTTAAAAATGGTGTCATAGCACCTTTCTAGATACACATGTACAAACTGCTTGTTACCATATATTATAACCTGTACAATGTGTTGAAAATGGTGTTACAGCACCTTTCTAGATACACATGTACAAACTGCTTATTACCATATATATTATAACCTGTACAATGTGTTGAAAATGAGTGTTACAGCACCTTTCTAGAAACACATGTACAAACTGCTTGTTACCATATATTATAACCTGTACAATGTGTTGAAAATGGCATTACAGCACCTTTCTAGATACACATGTACAAACTGCTTGTTACCATATATATTATAACCTGTACAATGTGTTGAAAATGGTGTTACAGCACCTTTCTAGAAACACATGTACAAACTGCTTGTTACCATATATTATAACCTGTACAATGTGTTGTAAATGGTGTTACAGCACCTTTCTAGATATACATGTACAAACTGCTTGTTACCATATATTATAACCTGTACAATGTGTTGTAAATGGTGTTACAGCACCTTTCTAGATATACATGTACAAACTGCTTGTTACCATATATTATAACCTGTATAATGTGTTGAAAATGGTGTTACAGCACCTTTCTAGATACACATGTACAAACTGCTTGTTACCATATATTATAACCTGTACAATGTGTTGAAAATGGTGTAAGAGCACCTTTCTAGATACACATGTACAAACTGCTTATTACCATATATTACAACCTGTACAATGTGTTGAAAATGGTGTAACACCACCTTTCTAGATACACATGTACAAACTGCTTGTTACCATATATTATAACCTGTACAATGTGTTGAAAATGGTGTTACAGCACCTTTCTAGATACACATGTACAAACTGCTTGTTACCATATATTATAACCTGTACAATGTGTTGAAAATGAGTGTTACAGCACCTTTCTAGATACACATGTACAAACTGCTTGTTACCATATATTATAACCTGTACAATGTGTTGAAAATGGTGTTACAGCACCTTTCTAGATACACATGTACAAACTGCTTGTTACCATAATATTATAACCTGTACAATGTGTTGTAAATGGTGTTACAGCACCTTTCTAGATACACATGTACAAACTGCTTGTTACCATATATAACTTGTACAATGTGTTGTAAATGGTGTTACAGCACCTTTCTAGATACACATGTACAAACTGCTTGTTACCATATATAACCTGTACAATGTGTTGTAAATGGTGTTACAGCACCTTTCTAGATACACATGTACAAACTGCTTGAGTCTTGACCTGACGCTGGCTGTCTATAAAACAAGTCAATAATTCAATCAGTGATCAATATAATTTTATATTGGTTGCTAATGACCATTTTCTTTTGACAGTCTCTAAGGAAATACTACAGTGTATTACATTGTATTTACTTGGACAAGCAATACCATGTAGCCAGTGGGCAGAGTGATAGTCATTCTCACGTCAAGTCAATTATTGTCAATTTGCGCCAAATGTTTTATAGTTTTGTATTAAGACTACCATGCTCTATTACTGTTACAGCTGAGTTACAGTTTCCAGAAGAAGATAGATGAGACCAACAGTGATAATTCTGGTGAGATGGGAACCAGGGACAGTGGGCAGGGAGGCAGTGATGTGGACATCAACAGTTTGTCAGAGTTACCTGTCCTTGATATACCAGGTAAGTTGACAAGAGTGGTCTCCTTTCCTTTGATACGCCTTTTTTTTTTTCAAAAGAAGATTTGCCAGTGTTTTAAGTTTATTTAAATGTAGTATATCAGCAAAAAAATGCTATAAATGTCAAAAACATTATATTATTTGATTATTTTTAAAATAGATACAAAGCATCTCATTATTATTAATAAATCAAATACAAATGATTAAGTATTTCAAATCTGATAAAACATAACAAATACAATTTAATCGAAGTGATGAAATTGAAACAAAATCCCGAGTATAAAAAAAACCGAAAGCAGGCAAATACTGTTTGATAACCATCACCTCATCATTTGCCCCATGTTTCTAAGATGAAGCCAATTTTTGCAATATGGGCTCAGTGAGTATATAATTATAGGCCAAAATTGTATTGGAGAAAAAAAAAGATTTTTTTAAAAATCCCAATATACTTCCTTTAAGCTATGGAACGTTTTTTTTTATGTATGAAATTTTCTTTTTCTCTATTGATACAGTTTCTTATTTTGAATATTAAGCATGTGTAGTACTAATCATGTGATGCTGGATGCCATCTTATATTAATTAAAAAAATGAACATACTGTATATAAACTTTTAATACTATTTTTCGGCAATGTTTTTTTTCTTTTCAAAATTATATTTCACAGACATGCCATAGTTCCTTTTGGCTACGAATTACAAACAGACAGCATATGAAATATGTTATAATGTATTATGATATGACATACTAGTTTCCATTAACTTAATTAGAAAATATGCTCGTAGGGAACTCTGAAATGTTTTATGGAAGAGGTAATATAAAATTGTCATATGAGTAACTATATAATAATGTTATCTTATTGTAATAAATTTGATCCCCAGTTGGGTCATACCTAAGAGTTGAAAAATGATATCAGAAGCTTACTTGCTTGGCACCTAGCATTAGTCTACATCTGGTCAGCCTGTTGTCAATATAATGTGACTCCAGGGTGGGGTACCATACCATGTTTCGGTGGCATGATACTCAAGTGTGGCAGTGCTTAGAATACTGTCTTAATTAGACACAATTGCGAAATGACTGAATAATTGTTGCAAGCAACACTAAACACCATACCACAACCTCATATAATTTTATCACAATTGCTATTTTGATCAATGATGCCATTACCAATGTAGACACATGTCAGTCTGGCAACAGTCTCCATCATTGATATACAACATTGCATCGTATTGTAATTCATCTCTCACTGCTGATTCAAGTGGGAAAGTTATCAGTTACTTACTTATGCTGATGGGTGTGCTCCAGTACTGGTTAACATTCCAGGATACTAGGAAAGGGTGGATAGGTTAACTGATCATCTCTTTAAGTCTTTGATGGCATAAAAATGATGATGTTGAATATTCAAAGAAAACAAAAATCAGTTCAAATGATAACAGAATTCAGTTATTAGGTGAAAACCAATTAAAATTGATTTATTACAAGAATAATGTACATGTGTATATAATTTGAATGACTAATTAAAATGTTTCAAAATAATTTTTATTTACAGAAATGTCATCCATTACCGATAGTAACCCAGTTCCATCACCAAGAAGCAGTTACCTTGGCAGTTTTAACCCTGTCAGTAACCATAGCAACACTACCTACTATAGCAACGAGACATATCCAAAATCAGATATACGCAGTCAAACTACAGATACTAGAATACCAAACGCAGACTCTTCTTTAGTTCCTAGAAATGTTGCAAACTTTAGTCAAACTGCTTTCAAAACTGCAGAAAGGAAAGAAATTTCAAAACTGAGAAAGAGTCAAAAGCGGGTTATGTTCAGTGATGACCTTGAAAATTCACACTCAAGTGGAAGGTCAAGCACTATGTCGGCCTTGTCATTCTCTGATATAAATAGCACAGTCCAAAATGCAGAATCACCACGACGATTAGCAAGACTACACAGTGATGATACTTCAATGAGAGGATCAGATAATTTTCGCTCAAATGACATTTTGCGCAGATCTGTTGACAACTTAGATAAGCACAAAAGTGATTATGGTAAATACAATCAGTTGCCTAGCAACAGAGGTTTATATGATGGTGTCAACAGTTTTGGTAAAAGACAAACAGATATTAAAACAAATAGATTTAATGTAGGAGGCAGGTTACAAGTACACAGGAACTTAAAGCCAATTGATGATTGGGCAAATACGAGAAACTCTTCGGCTCTTGTGTATACACTACCTCAGTACAGTTCAAAATCTTCAAGTTCTCGTGACACGGAAAGTACGACTACATCAGGCAGCTATAACTTGACGTTAGATGGTTATGCATCGAGTCCCACTGGGACAGTAGATGAAGTGTTCGCATGAGAGGAACTCATACTCATTTATATTTGATATTGTTTAACTGTGTTCAGCATATATGACATTAACTGGAACGGGGTTCCACCGGATATGACAATAACTGGTACGGGGTTCCACAGGATATGACTTTAACTGGTACCCAGTGCCACAGGATATGACATTAACTGGTACCCAGTGCCACAGGATAGGACAGTAACTGGTATCGGGTACCACAGGATATCACAGTAACTGGTACCAGGTATCACAGGATATGACATTAAATGGTACCCAGTGCTATAGGATATGACAATAACTGGTACCCAGTGCCACAGGATATGACAATAGCTGGTACCTGGTACCATAGAATATGACATTAACTGGCACTGGGTACCACAGGATATCACATAAACTGGTTCCGGGTACCACAGGATATTGCAATAACTGGTACCAGGTACCACAGGATATGACATTAACTGGTACCAGGTACCACATGATATGACATTAACTGGTACCGGGTACCACAGGATATCACAATAACTGGTACCAGGTATCACAAGACTTGACACTTGTTTCACAATCAATGTAGAAATAAACAAGGTTTATAACTGATAAATCGAACAAATGTGTTACTATTGTATAACATGAATCAGATTATGTGTGGTATTTTATCAAAATATCTACAGGTTCATGTATTATTTTTAAGTAAATAAAAAAGCCAAATATACTGCACAAACCACAACTACAGAAGTTGTCTTTAAATAAACAAATTTAATGAGATACCACAACAACCTGTATATATGAAAAAATTATATAATGGAAAATGATAATAATAAAAAAAGTCCAAAACCAAAGTTGGTGTATGTACAACAACCATACAGATTTTTTGCAAATCAGAGATGTCGTAAATAAAAAATCTCAAAGCTAAAGTTATAGTATAATTATAATAAATTCAAAAGCCAAACTTGTTGAATGATGCTGCAAAAAAAAATGTAAATTCCAAAAGCCAAACTTACCATGTGTACATTTTGACAGAACTGTGTATAATTGTTGTTATTGTACGAAATAGCTGTTGTTGCCAAAACTGTGATATATAAATAAGTACATGTATATAAGGCGTGTGTACCTGACATAGGTATAAGTACATGTATATAAGGCGTGTGTACCTGAAATAGGTATAAGTACATGTATATAAGGCGTGTGTACCTGACATAGGTATAAGTACATGTATATAAGGCGTGTGTACCTGACATAGGTATAAGTACATGTATATAAGGCGTGTGTACCTGATATAGGTATAAGTACATGTATATAAGGCGTGTGTACCTGACATAGGTATAAGTACATGTATATAAGGCGTGTGTACCTGACATAACTATTCACCTGACACTCATTAATTTTCACCAATATGTTCGGGCATTTAAATGCCTCCTCCACACAGCTGTCCATGAATGTGATATGATTCTGATTTAGTAATGTATTCCCATTTGTTTATCAACATTAATATCACTATTTGCTTTCAGACACCGTAAATTAAATTTCGTATATACACCAAATATTCATGAGTGCCAGGTAAATAAATTAATTAAAGTAAATAAGGTCCATCACGTATATAAGGTGCGTGTCATGACAAATATGTTCTGAGGCACTGAAGAAATACTCAAACAAACCCATAGTTTTCCAGACAGTTCTGTGCACAGGTCTGCCATCTCCGATTGATTTAGACAGGGGACAGGATGGACAAATAAATTCCACAGCCTCCAGCCCTTCCTCTGTAACATTTTTTAATACTAAACAAAGGTTCCCATTTTAATCAAAATGGTGATAAACATGCATATATTATATAATGTCTTGTACAGCCCCGGTACCCTCGGACTCACTCTGACAAATACCGGTACATAAAATGTACGTTGTATACACGTAATCTTAGATGTTTTAAAATGTTTTGGTCATGGAAAATGATCTTGGATTAAATATTTTGAGGTTTGAAGTAAAATTACTTATAATTTTGTTGATATTTTAGCTGCACTTTACACATTTTTTAATCAGAAGTACTTCAATAATTTTAAACATAAATTGCTGGGATGAGAATTTCATTCTGCAAAGTAAGAATTTTGATTTGTGTTCCTAAGATGAATGAATTAAAAACCGGATTTTTTCGAGATATTTCTTGAATACAGGAGAGTTCAGAAAATCTCAATCAGTTGCATTTCCTTCTCTATATAGTTCCTTGGTGAAACTAGGGTCTGATGCAGTTGAGAATTAAATGTATCCATTGTATTAGCATGTGAGGTGTGTTTTACAGAGAATGAATAATTTTTGAAGATACCAAAATTACTGTTTTCTTCAATTGGTACAGTTATTCAAAACAGTTTATACCAGTCAAGGAATTATATAGAGAAGGAAATGCCACTGAATGAGATTTTGTGAAGTTAGCGTATTCATGCAAATTCTCGCAATATCTCGTTTTCAATTTCATCCCAGGAACACAACTTAAAATTCTTACATTGCAGAATGAAATTGTCATCAAAACAATACCATTCCCAGCAATCTGTGTTTTAAACTGGTGAAGTGCTTCTGATTACAAAATTTGTATACTGCAGCTAAAATAACAAGACATTATGAGAAAATTTCCTTCAAACCTCAATATCTTTAGTTCAAGATCACTTTGCATGATCGAAAAATGTTTAAACATCTAAGATTATGTTTATGTAAAGAAATCAGTTGCCTGTGAGTTATGAACGATTAATTTGCCAAATAATTAATTCTTTGTGTGCTGTTTTATCAACATTTAGTCAGGAGATGCAAGTTTTCTATCCTTCTATACAAGTCCCTGTACCAGCCCCAATGATTTTGCATCAAATTTAACTCCTAGGAGCTCATTATAATACCTACTTATATCATTAAAATCAAATCTGCATTTATAAATCAAGCGTTGCTTTAATATGACTTTTATATATTATACATCAATAAATATCAGTTTTGACATACATTTCAGGGTTTTGATTTTTATTTGTGTTTAAACTGAAATTTCTCATTGAAATCTCCATTTCAAAATCATCTTTTGCAAAATATTTCTAAAAATTTACCTATCGATTTTCATAAACACATTTTGTTTTTTTTCTACTTAAAAATTTAGTTGTAATGAAACAAAATATTTATATACCAGTATATCTATGTAATGACAAAAGCCAAAATAAGTTTGGTGCAGAATGTTTTTTTATTGTTGTCATACTTTGGGCATTACTCGCCCTTGTGTAAACTCATGCACTGTGCTCAAAATGTTGTTTTTAAATTTATATTTAAAGTTTTTTTATATATAAATACTGCAGAATTATGTTATATTGTTTAAAAAAATTGAAATTGTATACCAGTATGTCACCTGGCTGAAATAGTTTCTTAATTTATAATTATTTAAATAAAATATGTATAAAAGAAAGTTTTGTCTTCTCTTGTATTGTATTTCAAACCAAATTAACTTTCTTTACATTAACATACATTATATATAGGGCAGTATGGGTTATTCCCCTTACAAATGATAAGGTACTTTACACCAAGGCCATATCCATTACCTCCCTTTACCTGAAACAAAATCTGAATTATAATATCATTGAATGTCCAACACATTACAGATTATACATCACATATCACATTCAGTTGAAGTAACATATTAATAAAGATATTCTTTTAAATGTTCTGCAGATTAAGTTTATAAAAAAACAGTTGGTATTATAATTTCATATTTTTATATCATTTGTGCTGACATGGTAAGCACTTTAAAGGGACTATATCAGGATTATCAAAATTTTAAAATAGGCTATAAACAATTTTTTCCAATATATCATGCCTATAATATATACTCACTGATCCTGTATTGCCAAAAGGTTATCCATTTAACCCTTTGCTCCATAAGCATTTTCTTGGACTCTTCCAAATTAAGAGCATTAATTCACAATGTATCAGCAATGGGTGAATTATGTTTATATTAACTGACAGAGTGGAAAACAGTGCAGGAAGAGTTCAGATTGCTCGTTACGAGCAATCTGAACTCTTCCTGCACTGTTTTCAAAGGCCTATTGTGATTGGTGCGGGAAAACGCATATCTTTGGAGCAATGGAATTAACATGCCAAAATGATACATTGAAAAGGGATTTCCTAACTTGGGCTTAGTGCCTAGTTAGACTAAAATAGATTTCCTGCTTAAAATTGCAACATATTTTGTGATGTATTAAATGAATCACGTGATTTCATTTTGATTTCACTTTAATCAGTCATACTGGTTTACACATAGTAAAAATTGTTTCATCTTAGATATGTCTGAATGACGTCAAACAGTATTTAAATGCTGTTTATACTTAGAATGAGGATTTCATTTCAAGTTTACCACTCCAATTTAGATATTGATTTTGTCACGTTTTGGTGGATTTAACATACCAAACCATTGGGGTTTTATTTATTAATGAAAATGAGATGCTTTTTATCCATTTCAATATTTATTTAAATTTTTAAGACATGTACAGTGTTTTTCCCTGATATATTCCCTTTAGCCATTACTTCATATGGACACCTTTAAACACCTCTAATATAGAGGGACTTATGAAAACAGTGTAGAACCAGTTCTGATTGCTCGTAATGAGCGGTCAGAACTGGTTCTACACTGTTTTTTGCTCTATCAGAATGAATAGGTAAAATGTATCTATTCATGGAAATTGACTATGTGTGGCATTTGAGTTTGGAAGAGTCCAGTTAAAATGCATATGGAGTAAAGAGTTATCCGCCAACTAGGTCCTTATCCCTTTGCTCCATAAGTATTTTCTTGGACTCTTCCAAATTGAAAGCATAAATTCACCACGTATCAGCAATGGGTGAATTATGTTTATATTAACTGACAGAGTGGAAAACAGTGCAGGAAGTGTTCAGATTGCTTGTTAATCTGAACTCTTCCTGCATTGTTTCCAAAGGCCTTCTGTGATTGGTGCAGGAAAACGCGTATCTATGGAGTAAAGGATTAAATGCATTAATTTTCAATGTTTGCATCAACAATATATGCATAGTCTGGTTTTATTAAGAATACTAAAATAAGCATGAAAATGTATATCAAGGCCATTTCTAAAGCATTTAAAAAAGACATTATGAGCAATAATAACAATTTGCCTCTCACTTAGAGAAATAATGAATGAAATTGAATTGTTGGATATGGGGGAGGAGAGTGGAATAGGATTTTCATCAGAATTATGAAATGTTTTGACAATTAATTTTTGTTCTGAAATTGCTCCTGAGCACTTTCATTTATATACCCCTGGGAGGTGGATTTAAGGGCAACAATAAATACTGGTATTCCAACATTTTAAGGCAAAAATGGGAAGCTATACATTTTTATAAATCAGTTCCCCAGAATAAATAATAAGAACCATTTGAATACTTCATGAAGCTGAAAGTGAACCCTAGGGCTGTAATATTCTTATCTGAACCTCGTACTTGGAAAAGATTTTCATAATCTGTGAGTATTACCATCTCAATTATCATTTTTAAGTAATTATACACATGTATTATCATTTTTTATATAGTTTAAACTTATTTATTCTAAATCAATTGTGACAGAAGTTATTACAACTTACAAATCATGCTCAAAGTCTTCCTTGGTTGAACTAGTACTAGGCATATGCAGAAAAAGCGTCTTGCTCAAGGACACCACACATAGCCGTGGTGGAGGATCAATCCCACAACCCTCCAATTATGGGTTCAATTCTCTTCCACTGGACCATGTGCTGTGACACTAGTTCTAAATATCATAAGGAGTAAAACAATCTAAAAAACAAATTGACATTCATTGGATTTTTTGCTGTAACATTGATAATTCAAAACTGATGAAATAATACACTTTACATCTTTATTCCTAGACCACAAAATATGTGAAATACGATGCCATTTAATTACATGTATATACCAAATATATGCTCTTTTCTGAAATAGAAATGAAATTAAAGACCAACATTATATATGGGTATCTTAACTTCATATTCGCAGAAATAGTGTTATTATTAAAGTGAAAATGTAATCAAAATACAGTCAAGCCTGTCCTAAGCAGCCAGTCAATGTAAGGAGTAAAAGTGGCATTTTAGGACAGGTTGTTCCTTAATACAAGTTAATCTACTCTGAAAGTATAGAGATGGGGAATAGAGAACATGGTTGCTTAAGACAGGAGGCTGCTTAATAAAGGTGACTGCTTGCACAGGTTTGACTGTTTAAAAATTTCTCTTTAAAAAGATTGATAAAATTATTTTGCATTATGTTTTAACTCAGATAGATATCTGAAATACACGTAGGTGCAAATGTTTAGCATTTACAAAATTGTTTTTAAATTTGAGTTGTTTTTTATATGAGACTATGTATATGTAGAAGGTAAAAGGAAAATAAGTACATGCATCTTGTTTGTCACGTATTGTGTGCATACTTTCTTATAAGATCTTTGAGAAAGGATTCACATTTTAATATGCAAATACAGAATTCATATTTATCCCTGTTACTGGCTCCTAAAAATCATTAAAAGGGAAAAAACTGTAATAGAAATATTTTTGTAACCTTGCTGAGGTTATTTCCCTTTATTAAATATAGCCAGCTCAGTGAAATATGAGCACGTTGGTTGGTCAGTTAGTTGCTTCAGGGAAAGTTGAATGTCACAGATTTTTGGTAAGCATTGCAGATTTGGTAAGCGTCATTATGAATTGTAGGACAGGCATATAAATCCCTGATTCTTCCCTGGAGTTTAAGAGACCTGATTCGGGACTGGGATAGATTAATCACTTAGAGTCTTTATACATTTTGTTTTTTTTGTTAAATTTGATAGATATTATATAATTTTTAAAAAACAAAACCAAGTGAAAATTGATAAAAATTGCCATGTTCCTTTTATAACATTGAGCTACACTGTATATTACACTCCCTAGTCAGCGGATGATTATCTCTTTGTTTAATCCTTTACTCCATAGATACACGTTTTCCCACACCAATCATAGAAGGCCTTTGAAAACAATACACTGTTTTCCATTCTGTCAGTTAATATAAGCATAATTCACCCAAATTTTTCTTCTATATTAGAGGTGTCCAAAGGCTTCCATATGAAGTAAAAGGTTAGATACGTTGAAATGGAAACGTCAAGCCTGTGTGAGCGGTCACCTCTATTATGAAGCCACTTGTCTTAAGCAGCCACAGTAGCTATCTCCCTTTCGGAGTAGATTAACTTTTATTGCAACAACCTGTCTTAAAAGGCCAATTTCTGGCTGCTTAAGACAGGTTTGACTGTATTCATCCGATGCTTTGGGAGAGTAACTGTATACAAGTGCATTGTTTCAACTCGTCACCAACTCTGTTAGGTTGTCACCTTAAAGCAACACATCCACGTTTGAACTTTTTAAAAAAAAAAATTAATTGAGTTATGAGCACATTTCCCATACAAACATATGATCAATTAGCTGTATATGAGCATATAAACACAATCCCGAACAAAATGATGCCCAAATTATAATGCGTGACTAACACTTTATAAAACAAGCGTGTAACTCACCCGAGTCAAAAAAATTTGTCAAAATGACTTTCAAGGCAGGTAAAGTACACTAAAACGTGAAGTTTTTTAATATGACTCGCATAATTCAATTTGAAGCCAAGTTGGAATCCTCGGCAATTTAAAAATAATTTATAAAGCGTTTGTCACGCTTTATAATTTGAACATCTTTTTTTATAATTCTAAAGCGTTCTGGATAGTGTTTGTTAGCACATATACAGATCACTGACCATATATTAATGTATGGGAAATGTGCTCACAACTCAATTGAAATTTTTTTTTAAAAAGTTTAAACGTGGATGTGTTGCTTTAATTAAGCACATGCATTTTCTACTTTTCCAAAATGTTCCTGATTATAGTTTATTTGAGTGTTTTACATCAGTGATGGCAAGAATAGTAACACTCTGTCATGCATGTTAACAAATTGGTTTGTTTGTTTGAATATTTAGTGTCATGTTTATGCCATTGAGGGCTAACAGTTTATCATGATCAGTTAGCCTAACCACTCTTTCCTGGGATCCTGCAGTCATTGGTGGTCAACATATTTCAATCTCTAAGTTATTTCTATATGCAGAGTGTGTTTGGAACCTTCCTGCTATTGGCGTTATATCATAACCTTTTCTTGTTTAGATGTCATAACACCACTCATTCCATCAGTCATTGACTCAATTTTGTTTATATAGAATCTACTAGTTGCTTTGGTGACTCCCGCTGTTTTACTGACTTGAATGTCCGCTATACAGAGCTTGACTATTTTAAATTTCCATAATTTTTTTTTTTTTTACTTATACTCGTAATCTTTGTTGTTCCATCATTAAGAGTTCCCAAAATTAGTCAAAGTAAAATATTTGGTTTGCATTTTATCTATACTAACACTATTTTGATAGTTAACAAAAAATGTCAGTGGTAAGTGACACATGCCCCGCAAATGGTCTGTGAAAATAATGATATATTTTGTAATAGGTAGCGATTTAAATGTATCCATGAATATCAAGAGTAACTGACTGATGTTTCAGACAAACCACGCAGTTTCATGTTTTTTTTACATTAAAGTGTGACCATGATATATGATGTAGAGGTCTGAGTATTTCTACAGATAAATGCAGGTAACACATCATGACATGTTGATTACTTGTGTTAAGCTATTTTAAAATCCATCCATGCAAGGCACAGTTACAGACCAGACACCAGACATGAAATATCAAACAAACTGAAAGTGTGACCTTGACCTTTGAGATAAGGTTCTGGGTCTTACACGCAACACGTTGTCATGTCATGTTGATCAAACAATCAATTGAGCAAAGTGTTTTTGAAATCCATTCATGTATGATAGAGTTACATACCGGACTTGGAATCCTAAACAAACTCAGAGTGAAACCTTGATCTTTGAGGAAAGGTTCTGGGTCTTACACGTGACACCATGTTATGTTGATCAACAGAACCAAGTGTTTTTGAAATCCATACATGACAAAATCTCACAGACTCAAGTGTTGACAAGCAAACTCAAAGTGTGACCTTGACCTTTCAGGTAAGGGTGTGGGTCCTATGTGTGACACATTGTCATGTAATGTTGAATACAGCCAATTTTTTTTTAGAATTTATCCATATGTGACATTACAGACCAGTCACAAAATCACAGACTAAAAATGTTGTCATACATAGTTAAAGTGTAACCTTGACCTTTGAAGTGTGTCTGTGTGTTATGAGCGAAACATCGTCATGTTATGTTGATCATTTGTAGCGAGTATTCATATAATCCGTCTATACATGACAAAAATATAGGATGGACACGAAATCTCACACAGATTCAAATAGTGGCCTTGGCCTTTCAGGTACAGATGCGGGTTTTACGCGCAACATGTCATGCTAATGAGTAAGTCAAATATCTATAAAATTTATCCATAGGTGACAAAGTTACAGACCGGACACACAATCTCAAACAGACTGAGTGTTAAACAAAGTTAAATTGTGACCTTGACCTTTGAGTGTGGGTCTTATGCGCTACACATCGTCATGTTATGTTCATCATTTGTAGCAAGTATTAATAAAATCCATCTATACATGACAAAGTTACAGGCCAATATGGACAGACGGACGGACGGACAGACAGACGGACACTGTGATTACTATATGCCACCCCAAAAATTTTACATTTCATTTCTGATATAAGAAATGCCAGCAATTTTCTTGCTCTTGTGAATAGATGAAAGTCAACCATATTTGGTAGATGATTGTTTCTAGGCAAAGCAAATGTGAAGTATATAAACCAAATCTTGTTGATAAATGTAACTGTAGCATTCAAGTTTGTTGAATATTGGCATTGGAAGAACTCAAGTCATATATATATAGGGGTATCATGTGACACAGCTATATATGTACATTATCAACGGGTATGTGAAGGTACAAGACAAACATGGTGTTCATTGTTGATTTTTTTAATGCTTTTTTTTCTTTTCAAGTATCCCTGCATCTGGGATTATCAATATCGAGTATATACACTCATTTATTCTTTACAGATATTTACGTTCTGTGTCGCGGAGAATAACAATACCCCTTTATGACCAGCACATAAGAAACGTGGACCAAACAAAGTTATAATGGTGAAATGATTTTTTAGATATAAATTAAAGCCAAAAATTTGTATGAAATTTAGACCAATAAAAATGCCGAAGACATTAATTTTAAATTTGATAATTTTTTTAAAAAAATAAATAATAGGCAAATTATGGTAGAGGATTTAAATAAAATAGATGGTGTACCCACTGGTCAAAAGGGCTTGAATATTTTCTGCGACACACCAAATTATATAACAAAATGTCAACAGTGTAACAACACAGTGACGCCAACAAATATTCATCCAATCAATTTCATGATCATCAATATGTACTTAATTGTTTTTATTTTAGAAAAATTTACACATAATAAAACAAAAAAATATCAAAAAAAAAATAAAACATTGCTTAAACGGTATTGTAAGTTTCATATCAAACTTCTTTTTTCTTCATATATTTATCAAAGCTAATAAAAACCTTTTTTTAAATAGATAAAATCATTTTAACTCTATTGTAGTTTTGGGTAAAACACTCTTCCTTTCAAAGATATTTTATCTCAAAAAAAGCGAGTATTGAGGTATATTGTATAAAAAGTTTACAATTTATTATAAAATACATTATAATGACGTTGATTGGAGGCTGTTAGTAAAACAATGTGAATAAATGTACATACAGTGTATAAAAACTTTTTATGCAACAACTACAGCACATTCAGGCACAATAAATTGATTTTCATTTTTCAATTTAAGAAAATGGAAAAACAAGCTGTTTTAAATTAGAGTTGTTTTGCAATAAAATACGATTTAAAATTATCATTGTAGTTACGTATATTTTTATCAATTTTTTTTTTTTCTAAATTAAGGCAAGTTGAAATGTGATAACTTGTCTCCTCAACAAAAGAAATCGAAATTTTGATAAAAGGAGATAATGTAAGATGATAAACAAGCAATTCATTTAGATAGTCAATGCTTTTCAATTTTCATCGCATTGTTTTAGAGTTTTTCTGTCATGAGTATCTTATATTATATTCATATGAATTGCAATTGTTGGTAAATACTTTTTAGCAACCACAACCTTTCTCAAACTGAGAATTATTATTTCATTCAGTGATTTTAAATTCCAAGAAATTCATAGTTTATTTAATACTTTTATTCTCTACTTAATTAGTAAAACTTAAAATAACAGTTAAAACAATAACCAATTAAAACATAACAAAACCCAAAACATATTTATAGAAATAATGTCAAAAGAAAACATTCCTTAGACACATTTATTCTCATTGCTTTCTCATTTGTTTTCTTTCCATCTAAAACATCTTTTTTTATTTAAAACATTCTTCTAAAATTACTCAATATAAAACCATAAAAAAAATCTCGAACCTGCTGCCTGGTACATGATGTGCATGCTAATTTACATGCATATGTATAAGGAACTGATTTGCATAAATTTGCATATGATACATATTCACAGCTTTGCTGTACAATTCCAAATATACAAATAAATATATGAAAGGATAGAGAGAGACAAACATACAAAATGGAGAGAAATTTGCAAAAAAGAAATGTTCACGATACATATAATAATTAACTGATAAACTTCCAATTTGTTATTTGTGATTCTCCGAGTTATAGAACCATGAGGTTGAACAGTCCCAGCTCATCCCTGTGCCTACATAATAATTACTTATGCAGGACTGATGTAGAATATAAACACTTTGCATAGTTCTTAGTTTATTGCTAAATAATAAAAAAAAAAAAATTTCTTCTCGAAACTTTAACAACAGCACAGATTTTTTGCCATGCCACAATTCTTGTGACACTACTAATTTTGTTTTGTATTTTGATATAAATTCATGAGAAATTATTTCAGGTGCTGTAATATCGACTGCAACTGTATGAATTCCTTCATGTTGCTATGGTAACTGTTTTTATAAGAACACTTTTTTTCTTCAAATTTCTCACCACCATAGACAGGGAAATAGCACATTTAACATTTGATTGTGTCACAAATTTCTGATATATGAAACAAGATACTGGCATATTGACTGGTTCAATTCATTTTCATGACTACAACAATGTGTAAGCAGTCTGCAATGTAAGGGAAATAATTCTTAATTGTTATAAAAAAGGGACGATTTATATTGTAGTGTAGCGAAATTTCATTATTCCATGTTCGAAATTTACAATTTTTGAAACATTCAATGAAATTTGTCTTTACTTATCTACACTTTCAGAAAAGCATTTAATTCTTTATTAAGATTTTTTTTGTACTTTATCATGTAAAGATGAAAATGAATTATGGAAATGAGATCATTAATGATGGCATAAATCAGCAATTTTTATTGGCTAATCAAATCTCTTAATATCACAATACTAGCCAATCAAAATTGGTGTTTCATAGTTTTTGGCAATGCAATGTAATTAACATATGATAAATGAATTGAACTTATTCTCTTACTCCATGGTAAAGCATTCTTCCTTTACTTTTAGAAAGATACGAAATATCAACCAATGATTTGAGAACACAAGTTTGTTCCTGAGGCTTGCTCTCAATTTAGTAATTTTATTGGTCCATTCCAGTCATGTGACTGGTGTCTATAGACCAATCAGATAGCACCTTACAAAAATGCATACTATTTTATTATCTGTTGCACATGGTAGCTTTATCATAATAAATAATAAATATTGGCACATTTGATCTCACACTTTCCGAGTGTCTGATTCCTGTTAAGGAATTATCCTAGTTTTATACGATCACATCCTTAAAGAACAGTTCATCAATCTCATTGCACAAGTCTTCTGGATTTATCGTATAACTGCCGGATGTCGTTGTACTGGCATCGTCGCGACAAGTGGTTGCCATTTCACTCATTTCTTCAATGTCAGCGATAGAATATGGCAGCCCACCAGGGGTTGTCATCTGCGAGTCTAAATACATGTCCCTGTGTGTATTTCCACATATTGTGAACAGTTCATGCTGTTTGTGTGGCGTTTTATATGAGGAGGATGAACTTGAAGGACTAGATGGGGGTAATTTATAACTGGCCACAGTCGTGTTTGCCGTAACACTATCGTCACTGAAACTTATGTTTCTATGGTAACTGTCCACTGGAATGGGTGGTGGGGGTCGCCGTGGCATCAATCTATCTGGATGCCGTGACCGGTGGCGGCTATTGTTTGGGTAGTTATACTGCTTCCCTTCTTCTGTAAAACAAAAAACATTTGTAGGGTCAGGAAACCAAATAAACCAAAAACTATTTCAATAGAATGTTTTAATTTAAAATAAAAAAAATTATAATTTTGATTCTAGTTTCAGTCTTAATAAAGTAAATTTTTATTTACTTCAAAACTAGCATTAATAAAATTACAATACATCAAAATTAATAACATAAACAATATATTTTTTAAAACGCAATAAAAATCAAGCTACATCAACAGAATTTTAATTTGCTAAAGAATAAAATTCTATATAAGTTTAGATGTATATTCTAGATGTGTCAAAGGAAAACTAGAACTGTGTTAAAAGGGAACAACCAACATTATGTGTTTCTACAATATATCACTATCTACATGCAATGAAAAGCATTAATTATATTGCAACAATATGTTTTCCCCGACTTATTAAACATTAAAAACAGACATCATTTGGTTTCCATACATTTTCTACTAAAGGATCATGCTTTTCTGCTACAGGGGTATTCTACGGCCACACAAAAAGAAGCAGGGGTCATGCAGCCCAAATTGGACTTACCAGTGCACTTAATTTTACAAAGAACCCAGTATATGCTACACATAGCATTGATAATATATGCTAGACGCTGAAATGAAGATGGGGGAACTTTTACTACATGGAGATACTGTTAGTTTTAATTTTGAATTTTTGTATAAAAAACATTTATATTTCAAAAATGTAATTATGAAATGTACTAAGCAATGTAACAAACTTAATGAAATCAATCATTTACATGGCAACCTGTGTCCCAACGTAAGTATGGCTTTTTGGCATTGCAAAAACTGCAATTACTTTTTGACATTGCGAAAACTACCAAAAGAAACACTGCTATGTGTATTTATATTTTTTTAAATAAAACTATTGACCAACTACTCAAAAGCTATTAATTAAATATTAATTCATGTACCAATCCTATTAAACGTTCTCTCCCCCTAGTTTGTGTTCAATTCAGATCAACAACAGTTCATGGTAGCAGACTTGCATACTTACAGCTATAAGATATATATATATATTCTGGTAGCAGACACATAACTTTTTTAAGCAGACAACAACATACAATTACCTGTATCGCTAAGGAGGTGTCCTCTGTTGCTATGTATGTCTTCTTCACTCCCCCCTCGACCACTGTCACTGGTTGTTGTTTCATGCGATGTTTCACTATGAGTATCGTCTGCTACTTTCTTCATCATCATACGTTTAGACTGAAACAGGAATTAAAACATGTTTAGACTGAAATAGGAATTAAAACATAATATACCATTGTTGGAGTTTGAGACCAGGCAGTTACTCTACATCAGGAGATGTTTCGAGTAAGAAAAATCAGCTGGTTCAAGATTATAACACTCTTTTGAGTCCAGCTGAATTAAATTTTAACTAAACAATGGAAGCATGGATTTTAATGTAAAATGAACTTTGATTGGCTGATTTGAGCTGATCTCACAATGGAAGCATATGGCTTTTAATATAACATGGACTTGACTAATTTGAAATGACCTCTGTTGCGTATGAATATATTGGCCTTAAAGCATTTATAGATAGAAAAGCATGCATGTACACACTATATATTTGACCAAGAATTAAAAAATAAGTATTTAAAAAATATTAAAAGTTCAGGGCAAGTCAACTCATGCATTCAAATTTAAGCCTCATTAGTAATCTAAACCTTTCACATACATTCAATACATGTCATCCAATTTGACGATCAAGTCAAATGAAGATTCATGATTCAAATGAAAATTGCATGATCACATAGCTTTGTCCAATGGAGCCCCACCCACCACAAGCCCATGTCAGCATGAAAACTTTGTCATTAAGGAACAATCGAATATCCTCAACTAAAAACACAAAAAAAATCTTTTGAAATTGTCTCTCCCTAATAAGCTACATTACAGACCAAATTTGAAGCTGAAAACCTTATAATCAACTCAAAGGAAAATTAAGTGCAAAAAGGAGCTGTAATTACCCCCTGGAGCTAACATTCACCAACATGTGCAACAAGCCTTGATCTAAACAAATACCTCTCCTTTCAGTTTCTTTGACCAGGGAACATGTTGATTTTATTATTTTCTAAGTCATTAGGATAATACACAAAACATCACTTCAGAGAGAAATGAAAAAGGCCACTTGACTTTTATCATTTGAGAAACTCCTTTTTATATTTTTTATAATCATGATTTATCAACAATTCATGCCTTTAAATCATTCAATTGTTGCCCTCTCTGACAACCTTTTTTCATTTTCCAAAATATTAAACACAGTCATTACTTTATTTAAGCGGATATCTGCTACTTGATTTTTATATTGACAGCACTTGAGAAAGATGGAACGATTCATTATGCACAGTCCAGCATTGTTTATATAAGTTGCGGTCATCAAAGCAACGCTAGACTAATATTTGACAATCTGAGACACAAGTCTGCTTGCACTCTTGAAAAATGAATAATTCATTTCTATTATCATTGGGTATAGTCCAAACCATGGCCTCTAAATAAACAATCGACTTATTATTGACAGTGAAAAAAAATATTTTAAATTAAATGTCAAAAAAAAATTAAAGTACTGATAAACTGAAACTTACAGACAAGAACAAAATGGACAAACTCTGAAAAGATGTTATTTACACATAAGTATTTTTATGCCAGTTAAGTTACATATTTATTTTAGTCTATTGTTTAAGTGATCCCCCCCCCCCCCCCCCCCCCCCCCATATGTTATCTCCCCCACCCTTTGCATCCTGTGGGTGATACGTTTTACAAAAGGAGGGCATTTACTTGACCCAGAAAATGTTGTATAACATGTTTGTAAAATGTCATTAAACTAACTATCTGTAATGAGACATATAGTCAACTTTGAAATGAACATGAAACTTATTCAATACCAACTTCCAGAGTATTTTATTTTCCATAGAAATAGGTGGGTGGCATTTATTAATGGGTTAGCGTTCATTCTGGGGTATACGGTACATTGATTAAAAAGGGGAAGTAACTTTTGTAGTACTAATTACCTCTTCCTCCTGTACGGGCTGTAGCCACAGTCTGTCGGAGTTGTTCTGTGTGTAATGTAAGGCGTTCTGCAACTGACTGTGGGTCAGACTCGACAGCTCCTTCTCGTTGTAGATGTCCGACTTGCTCAGATCCGTGGACATTGAGTTGTTACAGAGCCATGTTGTAGACTGACTGTCCTGTAAAGAAACAAGGGAGATAATATTATAATATAATTATATGACATATGTATAAATACTGGTAGCACTGTCCAGTTGCCATGACAGAAGTAAGTATAAACCCAACTTTTGTGCATTTTCAACCAAATAAGCCCATGTAAAGTATATTTTATATTTTATGTATTTTATAATTGTTTTATATGCATTTTATATTTTATATGTATTTTATATTTTATATGTATTTTATATTCTATATGTATTTTACAAGAAACAATACACATTTCTTATAAAATATGAAACTATTATCAAATTCCCAGAAACCAATAACAACATGGGACACCATGGATTTCTCTATCATAAATACTCTGAATTTTCATTTCAAATTATGGCCAATTTCAAATCTAACCTTAATAAACAGTAGTGCAATATAAATGTTAACCAATCAAAGACTACAGGAAGAATTACCATGAAATAATGCAAATTTAAACAACTCTGAATTCAATATAAACCTACGCAACAATGATAATTATCAGGTGAACAAGAAAATTAATTGCAATAACTATTGTTACATATTAGGCAATCCAAATATTAGCGTCTAATTGTCAATACAAGTTCACTTATTTGATAACAATGTCTTGTGTCATTCTTAAACAACTTTTACGATTGTTTGAATATCTACGCAAGTAGACACAGTGTCTTTAATGAGGACATGTTTATGGCCGAATTCAACTGAAAGCAATTGACAAACTAAACTTTTATATCTTTATCAAGTATGGTAAAAATTACTGACTGACGAGAATCGATAATACCGTATCTAGATAGTCAAACAAGGTCACATACAGCTGTTTGTAGATTACGTGAAAAAAATGGCCAGATGCCTGATTGGTTGCCTGCTACTGTAGTTTGACACTGCGATTGTCTCACCACTCAGGAAGGCTTTAATATCAATTTCAAAATTGTAAATTTAATATGTTATCAAAGTTTGGAGTGGTGTCAAAGTACAGTGAGGTATAAAGTCAACTGTTTGAATAACTGTACTGAAAAGAAGCACTTGAATACCAGTTGTTATTGCCATGTTAAGTGTCTTTTACAAACAGTCACCCTGCGACAATGTTACACGAGATTTTCAAGAACTACGGTTATATCAGTGAAGTAATTAACGGCAGCGGAACCTATGTTCTTTTTAATAACAACCACCTAATAGAAAGTAGCTTTTTCTTTGTTTAAAACTTCAGCTTGTGGTTTGCCATGGCCAAATGGTCTATGTTGCTGCCTAGTTAACACTGATGTACCACTCATTGCTGAGGTCAGGGGTTTGAGCCCACCTAGGTCCAAAAACTCAGATTTTCCCCTATATATGTACTGGTATCTGAATCTATAAACAATTAATAAGTATTTTAGATGATGTTTTTCTCTAAAATATTGTATCCAGAAAATATTCTAAACATTTAGAACTCTTGAAGCAAAATATTTTTTTGGAATACAGTTCAATGCCTTTATCAGAACACTATAACTGGCAAAGTGGAACCAGCATCCTTCCCCAACCACCTGGCAAAGTGGAACCAGCATTCTCCCCCAACCAACTGGCAAATAGGAACCAGCATCCTTCCCCAACCAACTGGCAAACTTATTATTATTTGGATGTGGGCTCAAACCCCCGACCTTAGCATTTGGAGGTAAGTGATTTTCAGACAGTGCCTTAGACTGCTTTATAGCCTGAGAAACCCCAATATTTAAAATATTCAGCATAATGAAAAATTCACCAATGTGATCAGAGTTGTTGTTGATAACTGTTCAACAATTTTTAATCTGAAATTACTCCACCAAGCCTCGAAGAACACCTATGTTTGTATAGAAAGATTTGCATAAAACTTTTATATAGCAGACTAATGAAAGTTTAATAATTTCTGTTGATAAGCCACTGAACAAGTTTTGAATCAGAAATAGGCATACATACAAATGTCAAGGATCACTTTATAGTTTGAATTAAAATTTGCATAAAACACACAAAATAATGATTTTGGTTATCTAAGCTGTTTACTTTAGTTGAAATGTAAATTCTCAACTGGTGACTCAATCCCATGATGATCCGTTATGCATACAGGTAGAATTTCTTTGACATTAAGTCATACGTATAATACAATATCTTATTACATAATTTTTACTTGTTTTGGAAGCGTGGCATAATAGTAATTTCTGATTATGCCCATATTAAAACAAAATTGAATGGAGTTAAATGCCATACTCAACACATTACTTCAAGTTGAGGTGATATAATGACATTTAAGTTGATGGATGAAGACTTAAGAATGAATATGAGTAGAACATCCTAAAATCCACAATAAACTGGACTAGCTAAACTTGAACCCACAACCTAAAGACAGATGATCCCAAGATGGCCACTTTGGAGCCACCACTAATTAAGACAAACTTGTACTCTCCTGCTGGACTTTAGACATGAATAGCATTATTTATGCAATATCTATTTTTGTATAAGAAGAGATCTTTTTATATTATTTAAACATAAACAATTATATTTACATCATTATCATGTCAATTGTTCATATATTTTAAATAAAAAATTAAAGGTATGTTTTCTAAATTAAGTAAAAAATAAGTGACTTAAGTTTAGTTTTATCTTTTTACAAAATTTTAATGATAATTTATAATTAGATGCACGTAACATAAGTACAAGTAAACAAATGACAGTAAACAATAAATATATAATTTATTTGTATTGCCTTATTGAAGATATAATTCATTTGTAATATGAATTACGTCATCTTTGTTTCATTTCCCCATAAAATAAATACTATCATTGTAAATATCAAATTTATTGCCTCTCTTTCTGGTCTCTGCAATGGTTGTGTATTGTAAATAAAGCCTATTTTTTACAGTAAACAAACATGCCCTCTGGAACAGGAAAATATCAGACCTATTAAAGCCAATTTTAACCCCCCTTGTCCAAAACTTAAAACATTATAGAAATATCCTCGGGCAATTCCTCCTAAATTTCACCTTTCATCTCCTTGCATTGTGACAGTTTTAAAAAGGTCTTAATTTACAACTCGGTTTTGAATATATAAAATATTGTAACTTGTGCCATTCTTTTTTTCCAAACAATTTCGAGTAAAAATATTTACACAAAATATCAAGTTGAATATACTAAAGCAAAAGCTCTAGGAGTGAACCATTTTGTAAATATCCATTACACCGAAGTACTAAAAACAACAAGTACTCTCTAATACAAAAGAGATAATGTACTTTTTATGTCTGGTAAACTGAAGAGGGTGGATATTTTAAGCTCTTCCAAAAAGGAAAACATTTGTAACAAAAACAGTTAATTGTTGGACAGTCGCTTGCCAGATTTTGACCTAACTTAATCCGTGCAGGGGACAAATAGAAGGAGAACCCCAACTCGGATCCACTAAATTTTAAAACAAATATTACCTCATACAGGAGAGACCAATGGAAACTTGAGAATTAAATCTTATATAACGTTTCCGACGATGCGGAAATGGAGAATATTATTTTGTACTCTCGACATATTTAGAAATTGACTAACTCAATAAACAGCTATTATGTAATTATATAAATTAGCTATTCACTACTTGGACTTCTGTCATTGTCTTAATGTATTACACAGTTATAGTAATATTCAATAAGATATATATTTTCGAACTTTAAATAAATGTACAATATATTAAAATTAGAACTGGCCCTGAGGTAAAAAACTTTTGTCATGCTCAACTCAAATTCATACTCTAACACAATTTCCAGGATTCGTAATATAACCACAAACTCTTGACTGGGTTTTGATTTTGAAACTATAAATGCAGATCTGACGTAGAAAGTTATTTTTTATTTATTTTGTTATAATGAGTTATAATGGGTATGAAACAAAGTTTTATAACCTGTGACCTGGTATTTTTGGAGTGACCTGGTATTTTTGGAGTGACCTGGTATTTTTGGTGTGATTGAATTGTAACAAGAAATAAAAGGATCAAGAGTACCAGTGTGAATCTACAAAATGTGAATCAATTGAAAGATAAATTAAAAATAAGTATAAAGTTCCCATACCTCTGGTTTATAATCCATGGACATGTATGAAGGCATCATTTTTGATGTGGAAAAGGATGTCACATTGGTCAGTGTGGAGTTGTTTCCCTGATCTATCGAATCTTCATCAATGGAGAAACTGACTTCCTTCTTCGCCCGCTTTTTTAACAGTTCAGTGTCCGAGTCCTTTGAAACATTGGAAGATCCGGACATACTCTCGTCTGCCTTCGCTGTCTCGTAATATTTATTTTCATTAATTTTTGGTGCTGGTTGTGCTCTGTTTCGTCTATCGATATGACGGATGATGAAAATAGTGACAATTATAGCTATGGACAACACGACAGTCACTACAACAAAAATGGCGACGATCATCATATTCTGCTGATTCTCCTCCTCGGACGGTACTGTACCTGTTTCATTGGCTGGCAGAATGACGACATTCAACTTGGCATACGACGTCCGCTGAACACTGCCATTATCCCGAACAGCGATTTCCAGATCGTAAGTATCAGCGTCTCTACCCGACATCTCTCTGGCTGTACTGATCTGGCCAGTGTTCACATCCATATGAAATATGTCCCTCTTATCACCACTATCTATGAAGTAAAGCAATTGAGCATTTAATCCGTCATCTTTATCGGACGCCAACACAGTTGCTATAACAAAACCCACAGGTACAGAGATTGGGACGAGTCGTGTATTGTTTGCATTACTCGGATATGTGATTGCCGGAATGTTATCGTTGATGTCATCGATCAAAATTATTACCTCTACGGAACTAGATAACTGTGGGATTCCTCGATCGACTGCCTTGACCCAAAATTTGAAGTATGGTATCTCTTCCCTGTCAATAACTTTTTTCGTTTTAATTTCCCCAGTGGTGGAGTTGAATATAAAATATTCTGCAAGATAGTCATTGTCCGGAAATGATAATGTGAATTGTCCATTAAGTCCAAAATCTGGGTCAGTGACATTGAGATTGGCTGACTGGATTACATCACTCTCCACAAAATGGATGTTTAATGGATCTCCTGGGAAAATTGGAGCATTGTCATTTATGTCGGTAATAGTGATTATAACAGTAGCTGTTGACGTCAACGGTGTCGCGCCTCCGTCCCAAGCCATTACATATATTCGAATAACTGGGGCATCTTCTCGGTCAAATTTTGTATTTGCAGTAGCTGTTATCAATCCACTTTTATAGTTCACAGTAAATTTATCAATGGCATCGGGGTGTAGACCATATGTTATCTTCCCATTGTCACCACTGTCAATATCAGTTGCTGAAACCTCAACAATGATGGATTGTGGAACTTCTTCTGGAATGGTTACACTGTATTCCTTTTGTGAAAATTCTGGGAAATTATCATTAATGTCTTCTACTTTGACCACAAAACTGGTGGAGTTAGTTTTTGGTGGACTTCCTCCATCCTCACAGTGGATGTTGACCTCATAATTATTCATGACCTCATGGTCTAAAGGTTTGTTCAACACCACTTTGTAATTATTTTCAATCTTAAAGTCCTCTAGTTTGAAGTCATCTCCATGTACGCTACACTTAATCTGTCCATTCACCCCTGCATCTAAATCAAACACAGCGACGTGTGCCACGAAACTTCCAGTGTCTGCCGCCTCAGAAATCTTAGTGCCTCCTGGTGGCAAGTTTATATTTACTTGAGGATAATTGTCGTTTATGTCTGCAACATTTACAATAACCGAAACTGTGGAAGTCCTGGGTGGGGAACCATGGTCATTAGCCTCAATTTTAAATGTCCATTTTTTAGCATCCTCATAATCAAGAATATTATTCGAAATTATCTTCCCTGTAGACTGCTCAATTTCAAATATATCCGTAATTTTACTCGATGTTCTACTACTGAATTTGTACGAAACCAGTCCATTGCCACCAGCATCTGTATCAGTTGCTGAGACGACCAATATGGTGGAGTTTACAGGAGTGTTTTCTTCCACAGTAACATTATATTCCATTTCAGAAAATATGGGAGCATTATCATTTTGGTCAGTGATCGTAATATTGATTTTAACAGAACCTGTACGTACTGGAAAACCTCCATCAATTGCGTAAATCACAAGCTGATAAAAGCTACGACTTTCACGGTCCAGCGGATATTTCACGACAATGTTCAAATCTGAGGTCCCGTCTGGATTGTCGAGAACATTTAATCCGAACATTTCATTTGGAGGGTCCATCACATAGCTCTGAACAGAATTGTTTGCTCCAGTATCGAGGTCAATAGCCCCATTTGTGAAATACTCTGCATTTACTGCAGAATTCTCAGAAATTGGAATGGTAACTTCCATATTTGGAAATTTTGGTGAATTATCATTTATATCGTCAAGAGTTACCGAAATTTTTATGATTTTATACAAGTCTAGGACATCTGTAGCTTCATCTTTCATGTACACGGCCACGTTGAAACTGAGAACACAGTCTTTAATATCAGGACATATGTCTTCCCTGTCCAACACCACCGCTGTCTGTAATGTACTGGCACTCTCATCAATAGAAAACATGGATGCATACTGGTTACCTTGTGTGAGAATCTGGAATTTCATTCGCTGGAATTCGTCCATGGTGACGTTGCCGTACAATAAACTATCCCTGGCCACATTTCCTACGTAAGTCAGTTCATCTTGTTGTTCACGTACATTGTAAGAAACCACAACTTCTTGGGCATGGATACAGAATAGTGTCGTTAACATCACCAAAAACTCCAATACCGCGCTTTTCCACGGCTGCCCCATTTTTAATATTTTAGGCTCAAATCACAAAATTATTAGCGTCATTGGATGTGTATGATATCATAACTATGCGAAAAATGAAGATGAAGTTCACTTCTTAACTATATATGAACTATTTTTTAAAATGAAGTTTGTGACACAATCAAACATATACTCTTTATTACTCTTTCACTCATGCACATCAATCGAAACAGGTAGCAGGATCTGAAATGATAGAGAGATAAAATAATGAATAAGTAGATAATCAAACTTCCTGATGCTGCAAGATAAACAACAATGGTATTAATTAGTTATATACCATATATTCCCTTATAAACACACCCACTCTAATAAACACCCCCACCTATTTTTCTGGAAAATTAAAAAATAAAACGTATACGCAAGTTGAGAGCATATTCACCCATCTTTCCCTGATTGATTATTTTGTTACACAGTTACACAACAATTAGCGGAGTGTTTATTACCTTTGAACTCTTTAACCCATTGTTTATATCTTAGGTGACCACTTAACCACTTTTGATTAAATAAACACTTCCCCATATTTGCCGTTTAAAACATTACAAAACGTTGGAAAATGCGGTTAGTCTGTGTACGCTGAAAGCTCCTTGTTCCACGTTGATAAGAGCAAGCGTCCAAGTGATTTAAAGTGAAGAGTACACGGACCATAAATTCGGTTATTCCAGTATGCAGACTAGTAATTTCATACAGATTCTCAGCTTCTTTCACTCTCAAATAATTCTGAACACTTTTTCGGGGATTTAAGGTTATTTCCAGGGCTTTATTGGATTTATTGTATTTTTAACTGTTGTTAAATTTGCTTTTTTTATCTTTTATAAACGCCCCCACCTTGTAAATTGTAACGCCCCCATTGTCTATAATAAACTCTTTTTTTTCACAAATTTTCGACTTTCACCTTCTTCAGGAAAATCCCAGTCGTTTAAGAACTATGTGACATTGTCACATCCATTTAGTAAAGTTTAACTAAATAACTGACAGGAAATAACATAATGTCAAAATATTAAAAAGGAAATGACGTGACGTTAGCAACGTCAATTGACGTCGCGTTAGAATTTCCCCAAACTTTTAAGATACATACATAGTTCCAGTTATAAGTAAGTCATTCAAAAGAGTTAGTATGTAAAATTTAATTGATTAGATTTGTGAGTTGAAACATAACATATGATCTCATTTAACATTCAATTTAATTGTTCAAAGGAGTAAAACATAAAATTTAAATTGGATTATATGAGATGAAACAATTGAGGAGTCAAAACATTACACTCCGTATTATGGCGGTCGAAATATTAAAGTTTATATATCTTAAAACAATAGCTAAAATATATATGGATGTTGTTTTTATGTCAAATATTCATTATAAACAAAAAACGATAGTTATGACCAATTCATCAGAAGGAAAACAAAATTCTTGCCTAAATACAATTTCAGCCAAGGACTGTTTTGATAATGAAAAATGAATTTCCTAACATTGAAGTAAAATTTCAAGTAATTTTGTTCATTTTTGAATTGCAGTATGCACATTTTGTAATTATAAGTTTCAACTATTTTAAACACAGTTTGTTGAAAATGGTGTAAAGTGTTTCGTAGAAAATTTCATTGTAACAATTTTAAGTTGTAAACCCAAAATGAATAGAATTTTACATAATTGAAAATGACATAACACATAATTTTACATGAATACACAAGCATTAAAAATATCTCAATCTGGGTAATTAACCAACCATTCTTAAGAATATTCTTAAGACTTTAACTCAAAAGTTTTTAGGCAAAAATTTTCAATTTTCCGGCATGAAGCAACACCTAATATATGTTCAAAATCTGTCTTAGTAAACTAAATATCTAAGGTGGAGGTCCAAGAATGGTTGGTTCAACTTCAGTTGCTTTTCCCTCTCTATACTATTTCATATCTCAGTTAAGATTATCTCATGGTCATCTTTACCAACTCAAACAGTTTTTGTGTATCAGCTGATTAATCTGTATACATTAACACAAGCTGTCAACATGTTATCTAGTTAATATATGTTTGCATGTATGTATTCCATCATTTGAGTGTCACAAAAATCCTCTGTACAATGTATTAATATTATACATGAGTAATGCATGAAATGTCAAGCACAAGTCACACAAAATACTTCAAGTCTTCACTCACCCGAACATAACTCGGAATTTTGTCATGTATTATTACATACCGGCTCATACACATGTACACACTTCCTATTTACTTGTAGAATACAAATTATATCCAAAACATAATACCTATGCTTGATTGAAAACGATTAATTTATTATTAACCCATTACTCCATATGCATTTTCCCACACCAATCACAGAAGGCCTTTGAAAACAGTGCAGGAAGAGTTCAGATTGCTCAGATTGATTGTAACGAGCAATCTGAACACTTCCTGCACTGTTTTCCATTCTGTCAGTTAATATACACATAATTCACCCAATAATTCAAAAGCCTTCTATATTAGGTGTCCAAAGGCGTCTTTATTAGAGGTGTCCAAAGACGTCTATATGAAGTAAAGGGTTAAACAATTTTTTTTTATTATTTTTAACAAAATAACATTATATAAGGTTATTTAATATTTCCATTTCATCACTAAAGTATCAAATGAATTCTATGTCTAAAGTTTTCCTTTCCCTTACCAATTCTGAATATCATCACCATCCTGGTACATTAAATATAATTTTATAAACAATTCTGATTAATAAACACTTTAAATATCAGCTGCATCACTGTCCATTAATTGTCCAAAACCAACTATTCCATAATCAATTCCGTTATGCAACACACAAATCAGCACTGACCATCTCACTTATCTAACCTTCAAGAGTGCATCAGATAAAATATTTGATGACCACCATAAAACACACCAGTGATTCTCACCTGTAAGAAGTTGGGCCCTCAACATCCACATACGGCAGCAAACCAGTAAAATATGGCCATAATACATTACACTATAACCTTACTGACCACAGGTGTGTGACTGGACACTCAGTATGAGTGACACATCAATCGACCAATCAGAGGGCAGATTACAAATCAGCCAACCAATTAGAGACTGATTTTCCACTGATTAGCTGACCAGGGGTGGTTACACACACACACTTATTCAGGACAGGTTTTTGGACCATTGGAAGTGCACACAATGGGTGGCAGTGATTTTAACTGCTGATTGTTATGTAATTATGTTGACAATGAACTAAGTAAATAGATATCAATACATATCAAAACAAACATCTGCAGGTGCCCTCAAAACTAGCAGTCCCTTGTCATGAAGTGATGAAATATTAAATTATTCCTTTCATATTAATTTCATTAAACAATGTATAAAAGATTTTACTATTTTGACCATCTGTTTTCACCCTGTGATTCAATTTTTTATAACACAATGCCATTAAATTACTTATTTATTTTATTTTCACAGAGTGTTTTAAGCAAAATTTACTAATTTTATTTCTGTTTTCTACCATCTGTTATCACACTGTAATGAGTTAGAAAGCAATTAATTTATCTTTTAAACTTTGAGATTTTATCTTTACAAAATTAACAATGAATAACACATAATATAATGTCTATTGTTTTTATTAAATAGCGTAATTCTTTAAATGTATCTTTTACTTTTCACATCATTTTTGATCATTAATATAGTTACTGCAGCATTATATGTTTTAATATCCAATTCTAATTACCAGTTACAATTTTATTGTCAGCAAAATTATTTTCTAGAGTAAGCTAGTAAATTTATAAAATCAGAAGTAATTCTTATATAATACTGATTGATATTATTAGTATACATTCTAGTTGTCATACTGTAAGATTACATGGGTTTATAAACATAAATTCCAATTTTAATTCTTAATCAGAATATGTCACAAAAACATTATTGACAATATAAACATAATTCCTTTTAATTTAAAAAACATTCATACCTTGGCTTCATCCACAATTAATCAATCTTGGTTTAATTGATTAAGTTACTATGGTAATTCTCCTATCACACTAATCATTATAATAAAATGGTATACAAAAAATTCTGATTAAAATACAACATACTGCTGGAAAACTGTCATAATTTGAGTTAAACTTATTTCTCAAAGTCAGAAAGTGAACACCATCTCAGCTTGTTTGTCCAAACTTTCTCCGAACATCTTTGTTTTTCACAGCTGTGCAGAAGTCTTCAATTAAGTGTAAGCAATGTTCACCAAACTTATAAAAAATTGTAATGATCAGTTATTAGTTTTGTTTGTAATAGAGGTGTTGATTATTATAATTACAAAAGTCTGTAGAAGTGCGAGGCTGTATGCGACATATGGGGAAAGTAAAACTGGCTTTCATACAAAATGAACAGTCCTACACAGTGTAAATGATAATTATTTTTAATGGGATAATAAATTTAATGCCATTTTCAACACATTACATTTTACTTGTTTGAGGATTAGATCACAAATTGAATTTGAGTAAAACTACCATCCACCTGCAAGAAATTGGAATATTTTCTCACATAAAGTGTGAATCAGCAGGGCTCAAATACGCAACCTATGTTTGAATATGGTATTGTCAATTTTACACCAAGGAGAATGCAATGTAGCAGGTCAAGTACCAGATATATCTGAATTTCTTTTTTAAATTTGATTGAAATATACTTTATACAGTATAAAACTGCTTTTGTGGGGTAGTTTGTGTAATGGATAGAGTAATGGCTGCTAACGTCAAAAGTTGTGGGTTTCATCCCCAGCTTGATTCAATGCCTCTCATTAAACAACACTCAGTACTGGTTCTACCCAGGAAGTGGACTCAAGAGAGGTTCATATAAGTACAGAGCTTTCATTGCAATCGAACTAAAATAAATTAGTATAAACTATTGATTGAATATATAGCGTCATTTTTATGCCATCGAGGGCTAACAGACGATCAGTTAACCAAACCGCTGTTTCCTGGGATCCTGAAAGGTTAACCAGTACTTGAGCACACCTCATCTCCGCAAGTAACTGATAACTTTCCCACTTGAATCAGCGATGAGAGACGGATGATAATGAGACACAATGTTGTATATCAATCATCACGGAGACTGTTGCTGTTCTGGGATTCAAACTCACGACCCCTGGATTGATAGCCAGATGCGTAACCGACTGCGCTAATCTGGCCCAGCTAGTATAAACTGAACTGTTTTTTGATGAATTTATTGCATTTTTTAATAACTTTTTTTTATGAACCCACTTATGTCAGTTATAGGTCACAGGTTCAATCCAATGTTCATCCAGAAAGCCTCTCAAAAACAACATTCAGGTCTTGTTCTACCTTGGAAGCAGTGTCAAGTGTAATTAACAAAAGCTCTTACAGCTGCATATACTTTGCAATCAAGCTCAACCAATATGCAGACATGAACAGCCAGAACATGTCAACAGCTACACTTTTGCAATATAGTACAATACAACTTTTCACTTCTTTTTAACCATTTTCACAGTTTCTGTACTTGGCAGACAAGTGACTGTGGCGATGTGAGAGGAAATGGTAACAAAACATCAGGTGGCCCGGACAGTAAAACCTGGTGAATATGGCTGTCATATATATTATTGTCCTCCAATCAATGATTTCCTGAAAGATTGAACTTTTCTTTAAATGCTAAAATATGTATTATACATGTACAGTGAATTATCAGCCGGATGTTTAACATCATTTTTAAAAGATTACAGCTGCATAAGTTATACTATTTATGGCAATCTGTAACATGGTGGAGGCAGACATCAGGTTGCATGGTGGAGGCAGACATCAGATTGTATGGTGGAGGCAGACCTCAGATATTGCTGCATGGTGGAGGCAGACCTCGGACACAACTATAAATCAAGAGTAGACAAAACCACTAGCTTACAGTAAATAAATGGAAAGCTTTCCCACATGAATCTTTCAGATAATGACTCAAACCAAAACAACCTGGCATTGAAAATTTGATGGCAATTCTTGGACCCCAATGCATTCTTGAATGTCTTAAAGCTTATTGTGGTTGTGACAAGCTAAAATAGAAATATGACCTAATCTGTTCTGTGTATCTACAACCTTTATTAACTATTTACTCTATACAGCATTTACAACACGACCTACAAAATTATATCACAACAAATGACTATGACCCGCCAACAGAATGCCAAATATGACCTGTATACAACATGCTAAAAACACAGCGACAGCTTATTGTGTGTATTTTGACCATAAGCTGCAAACACAGAAAGTCTATGAATGCCGCAGTTTTAGCAGTTCACACTTCCACAAATCTGTTGGCATATATCAAGACAAACAAAGTCAATAAATCAATAGCCTATGATCACAGATCAATAACTGGATCATTGACACAGACATGTTAATTTCACTTTTTACCAATCTGTTTTTAAAACACAATTATCAAAAAAATAAATGCATATATATAGCTTTTATGAAGAAGCAAGCAACACCTGAATTCTTCAAACAGAATTAGGAAAATAAACGATTACAATTAATTGGCAATTAACCAGTACTTGAGAGTTCAACAATCTCGAAAGCTCCATCGGAGTTCTCCCAGCAATCCAGCAAACACTAAATAGTGCATGTAAGCATTATATAAAACTTTATAGTTCCTGTTCCCATATTCTGTAATCATGTTTAGAAGTGATGTAATGTAGTCTGTCTGCAAATTGGTAATAATACGAATAAAGCAATATCCGCTGATACTTTCACTGAATCATTTTTGTTTTTTTGAGTTGAAACAATTTGCATCTGTGAAATGTTAATGCCATTTTACTGCACAACAACAAAATGTTTATCTCCAAACTGAGATTTAATTTTTCTGATTTTATCAGAAAATCTTTGATATCTGTAGATGTACATGACACTGATCTATTTGAGTTTGGGATAATCTCTCTTACATAATCTTTGTTTGTATTAAGTCATGAATGAACAGTTATATTTCCGTATTGGCGTGAGACAATAAAATACTTCTGTAGTTTTTCTCAACAAGATTTTTTTTAACATCAAAATTAACTTTTCTTGCATACATGAATAAATCATGTAAATTTGATTCAGATAATTACCATAAAGGTGGGAGTTATTGTTATTGAGTTGTTTTTAATACATGTTAATTCTTCAGATAGAAAATTCAAAGCAGACTTGACAAAAATTCAATATCTTGTAAAACACTTCTTTTCAGTATTTGAGTGAAGAAAATTATCAAATTACATTTATAGTAAGAAAGTAAATTTTATTCCCGTACATATATGCCTCCAGCCCATCATACAATAATCCAACAAGAACCTGTTTAACAAAATGATCCACCAATGACAAATTGATATATACATAAGTCATTATATAGTAAAATATATACGTACCCCACCAATTTTAGTTGATCTTTAAAGAACTACAAGTAGTCAATTAAATGTTCTAAAAAAAAAAGCCATTTTCATTTTAACATGTTATGTAATAATACTTCCATTAAATGACCGGATGACCACAGAGTATCAGACTATAATACTGTATTCACTCTTCTGTGTCCACGCTACCAGAACTGCCCGTTGTCAGGATGACCTTCTTCGTCCACTTCAATTTTGATTTTAAAATGTAATATACTGTACATTATCGGACAAAAATAACCAATAAATAAATAGAGAAGTACTTTTTAATGCTTCAAATCAATGTCCAGCGTTGCCTCCGCCCTGATCTTGAACCCGTATACTGTAATTCTCCGGCCAATATTCAAGTGAGGATTTATACTTCCACTCAGTTGTCCAACAAACATGACATGAAAGTGGGGATGTCAGAATCAGATCAAACAATTACCAAGTAATGGTTAAGTTGGCATATTTAGGAAACAATGTAAAACAATTTTAAGGCCCTTATAAAACAAGGTCCAGTTCCTTTAAAATGCCTGAAAGAATGGAGCCAATTTTCAACATACCAGTACTTATGTACATGGCAACCAGGGCATCTGTCAACATACCAGTACTTATATACATGGTAACCAGTGCTTATGTACATGGCAACCAGTACTTATGTACATGGCAACCAGGGCATCAGAACAGAATCACTATCCTTCAACAAGAAACTGGCAAACTTTTTCTCATAAACTTGTTGGAACAAACCAGACCTGAACCCGAGACCACTCAGCCAATAATTTGAATGACTCAAAAAAAAAAATTCAAAGTTATATAATATGGTACATTCAAACCTGTGTAAGTGGCCACCTCTACTAAGCAGCCACATTTGCTATTTCCCATTTCTATGTTTTCAGAGCAAATTAACCTGTATTAAACAACCACCTGTCTTAAAAGGCCACTTCCCTTAGCTGGCTGCTTAAGACAGGTTTGACTACATATCAAGTGTTTATTGGTGGAGGAATATCTCAGAATGAATCTGAATAGAACCACCTCCTACTCCACGTAACTCCTAAATTTTCTCACAAACATTGATGTAAATCAAACTTGGCTCGAACCAACAGCCTTAGTGGTGAAAGCTAAATGGTTGTTAAACAACAGCATCTTAGACTAAGCCACAGAGGACGTTCCTAAGGCGTAATAATAACACATGTTGAAAATCATAAATATTTAGCCCCTGTCATTTTACATACAAAAATCCAAAATTCACTGAAATTTAATAAAAAAAATCTCACATAATGAAAATCAACTTGTTTCCAATCAGCAAGTAGAAAGTAAAGTCATTACAGCACTAATAAGCCAGATAGTTATCCAATTCTGTTATCCATTTCTGCTAAAATCACAATTTCTTTTTAAATTCAAATTGCTTAAATCTTGTACTGATCTTACCATTTCTTTACCGCAGCCCGATATACGGATTTACCCATAATCCCGCTGACTGAAACAGCAATTAACTCTGACCCGCTAAGATTGAAACGTTTGTAATTCATCATAACCATTGACATTAATATATATAATCTTGTGACACGGGGATGAAAGAAAAGAAGAACAGATATGGGGAGATATGACACAATA
This sequence comes from Panopea generosa, assembly GCA_029582155.1. Taxonomy (NCBI): domain Eukaryota; kingdom Metazoa; phylum Mollusca; class Bivalvia; order Adapedonta; family Hiatellidae; genus Panopea; species Panopea generosa. Next base: position 20,026,985 of record CM055896.1, on the reverse strand, counting down.
ATGCTGGTATTTCCTCCGACAAATCACAGACCGAATTCCTCGGTGTCCACGAATATGGCCACCACCATAGAACAATATTCTATATCTTAACACTTTCCATTTAATAACCTGTCCCCAGCGCGACAAATCCTGTCAACAGAGGCAGTCTTACCTGGTCCATCAGGAAGACAAATTACTCTAAGCAAATATGCGGCATTCACATAGAAAGTGATTTCCAGATTTTTGTACACCCTTTGCATCTTACGTTTAGATGTGAGTTATGATTCATTCAAAACTGGGAAAACAACTGCGGGAAAGACATGACAGCTATGTTACCATGAAATGTCACTCAGACCTAGAAATCAGGCTCTCTTTTTATGGTTAAATGTCATTTTTAACACAGTCCAAGACCTGGTTGTATATGATAAAGTTTTAATGGTGGAGTCAGACCTCAGAATGAATCTGAGTAGAACCATCATCCTTCTGCATTAGTAACTGGCAAAATTTCTCTCAAAAAGCTTTTGGACCGAGCGAAGCTCAAACCCACAACATCAGTGGTGACAAGTAAGTGGTCATTAGGCACAATGCTTTAAATCAGACATTTGTTGCAGAACCTAATAGACTTAAAAACATAATTGATATTACATGGCTTTATTCAGCTGCTTAATAGGTAAATAATAACTGTTTGACGTATGAATTAACTACTGCATGCATGACATTTGTTTCATGCTTCCAATGTTACATAATCTACCAGTACATTTTGTTTTTATTGCTTGTTGTTATGAAATTAGTAAAAAATAAATAATTAACCAATGTGTAATAATGTGCTAGAGATTATTTTTGTAATTATAGTTACCATGGAGATTACGCAACACTCCCATAATGCCGTCTAATTAAATTCTGGGTGGCCATGTTAATGAGCTTTCATGATATTTGTTAATAATAAATGAACAAATGGCTAGATGCATGGTTACCGTGCAGGTTTTAATATATGTGCAGTGATATTATGATGGTGTCTGCTGGAGATCTAACCATGCAGGAGCTGTCTCAAGATCACTTACCTCTATGGAGATCTTGGATTCAAGACTAGTTTAGTCCATAGACCTTTCCAAGTTACTTAAGGAAGGACGATGGTTCTACCCGTGTTCATGTTTATACATCTGGATCTTCCTCCATCAATACAACTGGATACCTTACACAACCCGTAAGGCCACTGTAAATTAATTGCTAGATTCTCATCTAAATTTTTCAAGGAAAGGGGGTGGAAGAATTTTTTTTTGATGAAAATAAAAAGGTTGGGGCAGCATGAAAATTAGGGGGTGGGCGGGGATGATAATCAAGTAATTAATTTACTATGGCTTATTGTGTTGAAAATGATGTTAAATCTATTCGGAAAAAAAACAACAACAGACTACGAGATAGGACAACCTACATTATAAGTGTTTATAAGGAGCTCAGCTGTATTGTTGCATGGTAACATGTAATTAAGATCTGGAACTGACACATTTAATGTTTTCTTCAGACATCATAATCATGAATATTTCATTGGACGAAACTTTGAATCAACAGGAGAATAAAACATCAATCCACCCAGCATCGACCCTCATACACAAACATATCCGGAGATGAACAACGTATAGCGTATTCTGACTATCCTATACTACTATCGACACATGTATAAACAATTTGTTAAGGGTTTATTTAGATTTTATCACAAATTGTGACCTGTCATCAACCATTTGAGAACAATCCAAGACCCAGATTGGCCAACAATTACTAAATAACAGTCATATCAAAATCTACATTATTTGGCTATCGGTCAGTCAACTGAGACTCACTATTTAATTATTACCGGTACTTCTGTTACAAATCTTTTTTTCTTTGTTTACATAAAAATTATGGCAAATAAAATTTAAATGAATTTTCGCTTTAAAATATATCTGTTATTTGAAAGGTAAAATAGACTATGAATTTATATTTGGAGGAAAATTGTGAATGCAGGTATTTAAACAAGAATTAATATGCACTTTAAAAGAACTGGCAACATCCCCACCACTTACTTTATATTATTATATACAATATATTCCATTCATCCCACCCAACACACCCAAGAAATGTTTGATATTTTATGAATAATTAAAACAAATTGTGAAAGTATTTTAATCAGTTGTGAAAATATTTTAACCAACAGCGGAATTTCATTTTGTGCATCCAATTTATTTTAATTCTGAGCTGTCATCATTCATGTTTACATTTGCGATATCAACCAGGGCAGTCATAACATTGTATAACATGTTATATATACTACTGAATCAACGGCACGTTATATATGAAAATCTCTAGTTGTCACGCTGTAGTGTCACCCATACTGAGAATTATCTTTATCGTTAGACAACATTTTGTACAAATTTGTAAACTTCTACATAAAGTTTTGTAACACCCGTAAGAGAATATTCACAACAATCATGTAAGTAAACACTCAAATACTACTTCCATTTATCAACTCTGTAAACTTTTCTCCATTTGTATCATTCTGAATCTCCTTCAACTTATATCTGTAAATATCAAGTAGATATTTGGTGAACAATTATAATGCAAACGTCTCCATATCAAAATTCATAAAAATCGTGTTTATACTTTGAATGAATGAATGGTGTTTTACGGCACGTCGACACATAAATAGGTCATTTTGTGCGCGCTTATACTTTGAATGATTTAAACCTATTTATTTCACATCGATTGTGAAACAATTTTTTTTTTTTAACTTGTACAAAATCTTGCTCAGTGTCTTCCCGGGTAATACTACACATGTGCAGATAAAGGGTCTTGGAAAAGGATACAACACAAGAACATGGGGGGAGGGGAGAGGTCATGACCCTGCTATCCTGAGTCCAGAGATTTACTATTTGACCACAAGACTTTGTGATTGTAAAATGTTTAAAAGCAGACCAAGTCAAATTTACTGATACTGCAGTTAAATCTAATTAGACCTAACTGGGAAATCTTCTGAAAGATGCAGTTTGGTCAATTTAGCCCCTAACCCCCTACTGTCAATCAAAACCTTAACCCATAACAAACCTCACAAAAACTGACCACTGTTCCCCAAACATCTGTAAAGAGCCATTTTCAAACATTCTCTCAAATATCTTCAAGTTTGCTGAAATTAATTTTTGTGAAAAGCTAATTCAACATGTTATTTGAAACACGTGTTGTCCGTGTACGCTGTAACAGTAGTATGAATAGGATTACTTCTGGTCTATTTACCGAGCACGGTCACGCTGCGACATCCAACACCTCGACAAGGCAACTGGGCACGACCAAGTACGAGTAGTGACTGCTCACTCACACCTCAATACACAAAATGTCAGCGCACAAATGACTACAAACAACCCTCTATGACCACTGATCTTCAAACTTGTGACATTAGGACTTCTCCTCTGCCTTGTTGAAAAGTTTCTCACAAAAAATATTTAACCATCTTCATGGGGTATTTGGAAAAATAAATTAATTTGAGCAAGAGAATATAAAAATGCTGAACACGAAAACTACAATAGTCTCTTGTTTTCATTCTGCAACATAAAAAATAGCATTTTTATTATGATTTTTTTCTTTTTTAAATATATTATAGGTTATATCATTAAGGAATCCCGTTTTCAGAATGAATCTGATTAGAACTACCGTCATTCCACAATTAACTGGGATACATTCCACATGAAGTTTTTTGACAGAACTGGATTTGAACCCAGGACTTCTGCAGTGAGAAGTAAGTGACCCTGAGATGGTCCCTTAGACAATTCAGCCACGGAGGACCTTATCTGATTACAAAAATATTCTGGTAGTGTTAAACAGATTTCATTTTCCAATTCCATTAACTATTTCTTTATACATTGTTGTAACCTTTGAGGAACGTTTTCCAAATTCTAAATGTTTTAAGTTCAGTGTTTATAATTTTATACACCCATAAATTATATAAATGAAATTAATCAATAATATTAATCTTAATTACAGTACTACACATAATTAATAATTACATTAATCCTAACTCCCAGTAAGTAACAAAGCTAAACAAAGCTAAACAAAGATATTTATATAATTAATCATTAATTAGTCGACTATTTATGGCCATTTAATTACACTTGACATTTTAACAGATAATGGATAACGAAAAGTAGCGACAGGAAGCTATCAACTACCACCCAAGGGCATGACCAGAGCCACAATGATGTTGTCAGGCTGGCCGCAGTAATGGATAGTGACATTTAAATGGTGAAAACGGACATTTTAATCCCTTAGTCCATCATTATTATATGTCTTTGTTTTTGTTGTAATATTCTTTGTAACAACATGTATTTGTCTTCATGTGTCTTGGCTGAAATTAGATAATTATAAAAATATCCAGTCAAACCTGTGTTAGTGGTCATCTCTATTAAGCAACTACTTGTCACAACCAGCCACATTTTCTATTTATCATTTGTAGTAATTTTAGTTTTAATTAACCTGTATTAAGCAGTCACCAGCCTTAAAAAGGTAATTTTCTATCTCTCCCATGAGTGGCAGCTTAAGACAGGTTTGGCGGTATACTGAATGGCAATTAACAACCTGAAGCCTCAATGCTATGACTGTATTGAGACATCACTGAAGAAAGGCAAGATATCATTTTTTATCATAATTTTATACATGTGGATTTCCATCCATTACTGACCAATTAGCTGGACATTTATATGTCTACCCCGTACCTACAAGCATCGTCAACTCAACATGTACATCAAACAAACATAATTCCAACAACCACAACTCCGGGATTAGTCACCAGGATTAGGTGCTGTTGATAAAGCTGGAGAACCACTCATAATTACTGTTATCAAGCTCCATGACGACCTGCCCAGCGACCTGCCCACCGGAGCCACCCAGTGAAGTCCTTTCTTACTGAAATCATACTGTCTACCTTTATCTTTCAGGTCCGGTATCAAATCATGTTTACTGACGACACAATACTTAGGAAGTATAGTTTTAACTTGCTGGATATCTTAGAAGAATTTTTCCAATCTTGTTTCTGAACAAGTCCATTATCATTTATAATGCGAGTTGCTGGTATAAAGTACTAACACAACAGACTGTGGGACAAATGATGCAGACCCAGGTCAAACTTGTAATTTATATAACTTTCCTAAATAACAACATTCTTTTCTGGTGCTTCAAATCAAAGTGAAATAAAAGATTATAAATATGAAGTACAGTGACTGTCAAACCTGTCTTAAGCAGCCAGTCAAGGGAAAGAGCAAAATGACCCTTTTAAGGCAGGTTGTTGCTTAACACAGGTTTATTTGCTCTGATTCAGCATAGACATTTGAAATAGCAAATGTGGCTGCTTAAGACAAGTGACTGCTAAATAGAGGTGACCATTTACATAGGGTCACATGCCTGTATATCATATGATAACCCATAATTCGCTAATTTAATATAGCAATGTCATGCATAGCTTTATTGTAATATTAGAAGTAGAATATTTATTTTTTTATTGTTTGAATATTTAGTGTCATTTTTATGCCATCAAGGACTAATAGACAATCAGTTAACATACCGACTCTTTCCTTGGATCCTAGAATGTAACCTGAGTTACTCACACAGATCTATCTCTGTAAGTAACTGATAACTTTACCACTTGAAGCAGCGGTGAGAGATGAATGACAATTAGTCGCAAAGATGTCAATCATTATGGAGGCTATGACTGGGCAGGGACTCAAACTCGCAACCCCCAGATTTATAGCCAGATGTGTTACCGACTGAGCTTGGAAATCATGCCTGACTAGCATATCTATATTTAGCACTTTAACCTCCAGTTTGACCCCTCTTGCCACCCCATCTTCCATCTCATTATATGAATGGAAGGGTTAAATCAAATCTGTCTTCCTTGTATTCATTATTATAATTATCAAATTATTATTACCAATATTATGCCTACAGATGTATCACCTAAGGTTATGTGATGGTGATAGTAAACTCTTGTAACATGTGATTATCACCTTCTGTGTGATTTATTTATAATATAGCTAACAGCAGATGGTTGATAAATCCTTTATTGTATTAAAGGTGATACGTATGGGGATAAAAAATGATGAACCTTTGAGTCTATGACATCAGGCAAATTATCGTATGTAACTTCTGTTCGGTAAAAGAAAGGTTAATTAAAAATCAGTAAAAAAATGTTATTTTTTCTTTTCACAATAAATTGTTAAAAGCGAGAAAAGCGATTGAAATTTGTGCATGCTAGGTCAACAAAATGTATATTGGTGATTATTTGCTTTTACCACTGGAAAGTGTTAATAATTTGCAATAGGTAGAGATATTTGAGAATTCCAGATGGAATATTTTATCATTATCGATAAACACCAAGATATCTAAATTAAATATCCTTACAAATAAAGAATATCAAAAGTAAAATGAAGTGACGATTCAAATATGGTCGCCGTGACTCACACGAGTTGACACAAACTCATTACCTCCAAGACCCCATTTTGTTAAAATCTGCAATCACATCAACTGTTTTACAACAATTTTGGCGACTATACATTTATGAAGCCTTTGATTCTTTCTATTTAAATATATATATAATTTATCTAAACAAAATAACACAAACCTCTTATATCCGATAAAAAGTCTAGGCAAACACATACTTCGTTTAAATATTCATATTAATATCCACTTTTTGATAATATCTCTAACACTTTTTCTTAATTTATTTATATATTTTGACAGCGAAAGTTAAAATTGTGGTACTTAATGTCCAGTTTGCCCCGTCTGTGACATGCCCCAGTATGTGCAGTACTTCACACGAGTCAAAACATACCCTTCCCTCGGGCACTAATCTCACCCACCCGTTAATTTCCACTCCAATTATTGTTAATTTATTTCAAAATCATTTGGCCCATTTTTCAAACCTTTGTTCAGGGCGGTATGGCATGCTAGCGTAGATTATCACATTTTGTCAAAATTCAGACCTGTCCATATTGGTGAGTACAGTGGTCAAGACGGTCAAGCTGTTAGTGTTCGAGCGTCAATTGGTTGACAAATGGTCATCTTATTGTCCGAAAGTATCACATTAACCCGAGGTGAGCATTTGAGAACCTCCGACCACAAAAGAATAAACGCAGAACCTTTATTTATGTACTAACCAGGTAATTACCTTAACACGATTATTACTAAATAATTTTCATCATTTTTTTCGTAGATTAGATACTGTCAAAGAAGAACTATAAACACTGATTATGTTGTCACAGTGACTAAACAGCAGCCAATCAAAATTGATGATATTATTATAGCGCATACATGTAGGTATGTGATTGTAAACAGGAAACATGCATAAAACAGTCATTATTATAACGAGGGATAATGACCAGTAATTAATTTTGACATTAATGTTGCATACCTTCTGTAGGAACATGTGTAAAAATGAAGATAATGTGCATAATTCATTACTAAACAAGACAGAAAAATGGTCATTTGATTGTAACAGTTAATTTAGCAAAACGAGTCTAAGAAAAAATATCCATGTTCTAATAATATATATATAATATACTATGTAACTAATATATATATATTTATTATTATTTTTTTTAATGGTTTAATGTCGTTTTCCACACATTTCAGGTTATATATGACATATCCAGTTTTATTGGTGGAGGAAGACTTCAGAATGAACCTGAGTAGAACGACCATCCTTCCACAAGAAACTGGCAAACTTTCGAACATAAAGTTTTTGGAGCGAGCGGGACTCAAACCTATGAGCCATGCCTTAATTCACTCGGCCATGGAAGACTAACAATATATCATTTAACTCGATAGGTTTGTAACCAATGAAGTGACAATGAATGAATGAATGAATGAATGAATGAATAAATGAATAAATGAATGAATGAATGAATGAATGAATGAATGAATGAATGAATGAATGAATGAAGTCTTTATTTAAAGAGGTAGCCCAATTAGTTTGAAACTAATTTATATATAGTTAACAACTTGTATGCATGAACGCATGTATTTTAATTTGTTCCTAGATCTGCATTATTTTTACTGGTTCATATACGTTACAGTTGATGGCAATTAATTTATTAAACTAAAAAACAATTAAAGTTTTTTTTCTGTTTATCATTTATGATCTATATTTGATACAAAACCCGTACTTGTGTAGTATATTCTATGTTGTTTAATTATTTGTACATGTATATAATGTTCATATTGATAGAAAAATAAAATATTTGCATTGATAATAAATATAATATTTGATTTTCATACAAAAAAATTATTACATGTCTGCAAAATGATAAAAACATATTTCAATTTTTCCATTAAAAAAAAACACATCCTTGTGTCAATATTGACATTTATTTGAAGTAATTGTGACAGATATTTCATTAAACAACATTTCCCGGGGAAGAATGCTTTTTTACGTAGTTTTCTTCCGAGTCAATACATTTATTTGCATAAATGATGAACCTGCGTGGAGAGAAAGGCATACCTCATTGTTCAAAATAAAATACAAAATTTGAACTTTTTTATTATTATTTTTGAAGTAAAACCTCTGCCATTGATGGTTTTAGAACAGTGAAATTGAGTGATTAAAGTTTAATATAGAAATTAATTATTTTATAATTTAGATATCAAATCTAAGATTGGTCACGTACAGTACGTGCTATACGTACAGTACAGTACGTGCTATGCGTACAGTAGTCGTGGAATTCATATTTCTATTAGTCTGGAATGTTGTTTTTCTATACAGTATGAATATTCTAATTGAGATACATTATTGAGTATGTGACAGTGAACTTTCGAAACCTAAAAATAACCCTCACCATCGCATGATATTTGATGGCTGATAAATGGTGATCACTGCTCCTCGCCAGTTATGTAACGTGCATGGTCTTCTGAAGCATCGTGGCAAGTGGGAGGACAATGGTGGTTATCCAGCCAGACAGGCGGGCCACACAGGTCCCCACTCCCCAGGATATGGTAGTCACAGGTAAAAATTTGAAAACACAGCGTATAGACTGAGCCAATGGAAAAGGTTCATGAATTGAGAGTAGCACTCCAAGTATGGTCTACTTTTTACACCAGCAAAATAAGTAATTCTATTATTAATATTCAGAAATTTTCAAAGGGGCATCTGACCGCTAGGTCTTCCCAACCAAAGTCTGCCTGGAGACAGATACGCAATAAATCAAGACATAAAAAATGATGTTACATGTTAGCAACATGTGATGAAATGCTTCATTAGAGTATTTGATGAACGAATGTTTCCCCATTGCCAAAAACACCTGTATGAAATATACTTTTGATGGTAGATGATTTATTATCTCCCAATCATTTCTATATCAAAGATATCATCATTCTGTACTTGCGGTATTTTTCATTTATCCTATTTCTCAATGACACTTTGATTGAAATATCTGCATCACACTGTGACAATGTCAGGCTGATAAGCATGTTTGTATGTATCTATACAGATCAAGTTATAATGTATTCCAGTACGCTAATTATAAACTTGAATATATACTATATCATTACTTGCATACTGTGTGCGACATAACATGAATAGGGCAATAACTCTTGAAAGTTCCGGGCAGTATCTGCAGGATCAACATGATTAACTCTTTAGCTGCCAATGTCACTGATCGACGACAAACTGCACATTGGCTATGTGATATTCATATTTGCATAATAAACCAACACATTTTACGACATACCAAGGTAGGTAACACAAAATGATGAAGCTTTATGTTAGTTCATCTGGGAAATACGAAAAAATGTCATACTTTTACCTGATTTTAGAGGTGTTTAAATTAATAAAGTTTAATTCAACATATGTACCCTGTTTTACCATTTTACCAGAAATATATTTGGCACCAGAAAACGTGTTTTCCCTAGAAAATTGGCAATGAAAGAGTTAACACCATTCTTCCTCAACTTTCCTTCTGTAATCATATTTTGTTGAGCAGCTAGCTCCCTCTATCTCTGCTATCTGTCACAAGGCGATATTTATATATACTAAGATATGAATACTTCATTGTGCAGCATTATTATCACCACAATTTACCAACTTCAACCTACTCCCGTTTGAAAAAATTTAAGGATTGACTCAGTAGTCATGGCAACGAATCAAAATGCTATTTATTTAAATAACCATAATGATCGAGATTAACCTATTAAATATTGAAACATGAAACCATTTAATTCCGTCAATGATCATATTTATATGATGTTTAGATACTTGATGAAACTATTTCAAAGCCATGATTTATGGCCACTTCTGATCTGTATCAACCGAAATGATACTTTGATATCCTTATTTAGGGCCAGTAATGCAAAATCTTCCGAAATTGTCATAGAGGTTCACATCAGGAATGTAAGCAATTTGTTGAAAATTGATACAAAATCTTAAAATAATCATAAGATCAACAATACAATATTAAATTCATTCCCCAAAGCATACAACTTATCTTACTGGTCAGATCATGGTGCAATATTAACCATTAATGGGAGAGCATTGAGAAATTAACTGAAAACAATACTTTTACGATATCTATATTAATGTATTTATAATAACACTTTCACCATTTGGAACCATCCAATGAAGAAATGTGGCAACATAATCCTACAATAATCCTAAAATGACATCCGATGACACACCGTGGCTTCTTATGCTTCTTGAAAGGACAAAATCAAAGTGAAAATGGAGGGCTGCTTCACATGCTGAATACATTCCAACCTGCTGGGTGTTGGTCTATTTTTGGATATTGGTCCGTCTTGTCCTGGTTTGTGACATACAAGTTTAAAGTACTCAATGGCTCTCTATGATTGACTAAAATTATGCTGCCTTGCATGGAGAAGGTCATGGGTTCGATCTCTGGTCAGGTCATATCAAAGACTCGAAATATAATGTCAATATAATGTGACTGTGTGGGGTATCATACCATGTGTCTACGGCATGATACTCCAGTGTGGGAGCGCTCAGAATACTGTCTCAAGTAGACACTGACGGGATATGACTGAAAAATTGTTGAAGTGACGCTAAGCAACTGATGATAAATTATTAATAGAACATTACTAAGAAACAAGAGTTCAACAGAACACAAAAGAATAAAGACTACTCAAAAACATACAAAGTTATGAAGACAAAATGGCAGTACTCCTCTATATATTAAATATCAGACATTCTCATTAGGTTGTCAACAATTTTAACATATTCACCAGATGTCAGCAGTTTACAAGGATAAAAATTAATGATTTACCTATAAAACATGGCAGAAAAAGCTCCTGGGTGACTTCCATGTCTGACAAGAATTCAGTGTAATATATTCTAACCGTCTTGCATATGATTTCCAACAGGTATGAAATATTAAGTAGAGTTGTGACTTTTGTAATTCCTGGGGGAACTGTAATATTAGCTAATAACATAACACCTCATAAAGTGAGTTCTGCAACTAATAATTTATAACTTGTAACAGATAGAGCGAGAAAATGAGTGTGTTGGCTGTTACACATGAATTATTAATCAATTTCATTAAAAACTGGCTTGCTATCATAAATTTGTGTATATATAATCCAATTCAAACAGAATATCTCTATGATTTAAACGTAATATAGTTAAAACAGGGGACATAATCCTTTTATCTTATTATATTAAATCAGAAAGTAATCTGAAACAAGGGAGACAATTAATAACAATCCAGAAAGAGTTTTTTTTTATTAGTGTGATAAAAAATATTGCCCTACAGAATTGTATCCGAGCGACTTGTAACTGTCAGAACAATCAATGGTAAAATATTGTTAATTAGCAGACTAGAGTCCCTGGGGTGGTGGGGGATGAATTCTGATGGAAAGCTAATTTAAGGTATTGTCTCTATGCAGTTTTTAAGAGACAGAAAATGGAAACAATTCGCAAGACAATGTTTGTTTGCAGGAGTCGACATAAAATATAACATAAAAGCTCCAATTCCTTTTAGCGGAGTGACCACAAAACTGCCAAAAGATGCCTTTGTTATTTCGTGATCTGTTCAGAAAATATCCAACTGTATACTATATAGATCTATTAATTAGCGGTGTACTGCATATATTTTAAAATCCCAGCACACGTATGTAACCTTTTTGGTAAAGAGCAGGTTATTGATACTCAATATCATGTACATCAAGACAATAAAATGCCAACAAAAAACAAGATGGCTGTCAAAGTGAAGCAGATGACAATTAGTGGCGGCCATGTTGTAATGATTACATGTACATTCCCAACATGTCTGATGTCATCATGATACATGACAAGTGGAGACAATGGAAGTCTCACTCCATCTTACAAACACCTCTGTGAGACTTGGTGTGGCCGGCCGCACACACTCACAGCGTAGACAATAGTATATACCTATGGTTATTTTGTTCTTTCTCAATTTTTTCTCTAAATTTGGTTGAAGGCCATAATTAACCCTTTACTTCATAAAGACGCCTTTGGACACCTCTTATATAGACGTCTTTGAACACCTTTTATAGAAGGCTTTTGAATTATTAGGTGAATTATGTTTATATTAACTGACAGAGTGGAAAACAGTGCAGGAAGTGTTCAGATTGCTCGTTACGAGCAATCTGAACTCTTCCTGCACTGTTTTCAAAGGCCTCCTGTGATTGGTGAGGAAAAACGCGTATCTATGGAGTAAAGGGTTAAACCAGAGGAGGATAATCGTGTTCAATACATTAAGATATATAAGCATGGTTTACAGTTTTATTTGTGGTGAAGGATCTCAGAATGAATCTCAGTAGAACAACCATCCTTCTGCAAGCAACTGGGAAACTTTCTCACATAAAGTTTTTGGACAGATCTGGAATGGTCTCTAACCCATGACCTCAGTGGTAGATGGCAAGTGATCTTGAGACAGTGCCTTAATTAGATCTTAACTGAGGGAGGAATTCTCAGTGCAGGAAAACCTCAAGAAAACATGAAGGACCAGGGTAAACTGCATGAAACTGCCAACTCTTTTGTACTTTGCACATCAGGCCAATTCCAGTCCACGCATTTAAAATTACCCGAGTTTTCCAAGAGAAGAGAGAAAAATAATTGAACTCAAGAATCCAGACAGCATACAAAAAATGAGCAATACAATTGTATGATCAATGTCTGCAATTCAAAATTATGAATGTACCTACACAATACATATCCCATATATCCAGACTTATTGCACGATTTCCATCAAATTAACTGTTTCTCTCGCAGCTATTGTCTCAAAGTCATGCGCAACACATAAATCACAAGTTGTTGTCAGAATTACTGGAAATATATATATATATATTTATATATAGCTGTGATATAGTGATATTCCCATGTGCCAGTAGAAAACAAAATGGCTATGGCTAGGTTACCGAAATAAGATACAAACGAGATGAGAGAAAGACCATATTTGTAATTAGACATGTACGGTAATGTTTCACAATAATCTCAGGTGAGAGTCCATCGGCATGACACTTGTATAACTTGAAATGTAACATTGATTTTTACCATCAATCAGGTGAAATTTGAAACTCTGCTGATATCAGAAGTACATTGCAGAAGTTACAAAATGGATTCCAGAAGACATATGACTATTTCTTTAACTGAATTGAAGAAAGGATTTTTTAAACAGATATAAATTGATTATGACTGCAGACAATTATATAGTACTGTGGATATATATCTAATAAATATGACTGCAGGTAATCAAACGCCTAAACAACTTAAGTAACACTGCAACGGAAACTGACATCAGTCACTTTAAGACGATTTACAACTTCATCCAAAACCAAATGTAAACCACTAAATCACTTTGACAGTAAATCACGAATATAAATGACAGGTGAAATTGAGACATTAAATTTTTACCTATGTTGTATAAATGATATGAACAGATAGGGTTGATATACGGTGTACGCACCTGAGGCCAATTTAGCGTTGGCGAATTAATGATTTTGTGGGCAATTTAAAAGTTTACCCGCTATTTCGTATCTAAAATGTTGCGAACAAACTGAAAGTCACGGTTCAATTAAGGGTAACATGATAAATAGTTTTTTGTGCAATTTTCAAAGATGCAAATTCACGAATAAAGTTTTTATAACTTTATGTGTGTAATTATATACAATTTCTGCAGCTTTATACTTTTAATGATAAACCACAAAAAACTTTTTAATATTTTCAAATATTTATTAACAAGTGATGTGATTCTTCAAATGTTATTTTTCTCACAGCGCAATCAGGAATCTGTAACAAAATTTAATGGGGAATTTAAATAATCTAACAAATCTTTGGCTACTGTGCCCCCACCACTTTTCAAGTCAAAAACTTCAATTGCACCCATAATGGATTGCTCTAAAAATACAACATTTATGGAGATATTTGGAAATATTTACAACACAATTATAATATGTAGAATATATTGCATACAGTTTTATTAAAGTACGAAGACCCCCAGATGCATAAATATATATTATCTCAGTGTTGAGAGGGAAGTGATCTTGAGACAGCACCTTGAGACGGCGCCAAACTACAAAACCAAAAAGAGTAACGGAGACGATGGTAATATATATTTTATACTAGGAGTGAGGAACTATACACCAGAATTCCAGAACAGTCCAAGTACCGGTTTATATTTTTTCATCATTTTCACCGATATATGTATAATTTTTTAATAAAATCAGAAATCTAAGGGATCAATGTAAAAGTATCAATGACAATTTGGAGGCGGGTGGGGAACAAATCTAAAACTTGGAAACATGGGATTTACAAGTCGTAACAAATAAAAAAAAAGCTTAACAAATCATTAACACCCCATAACTGCAAAAAACGCACCATAACAAATGACAAACGTAAATTAAAACAACAACAAATCTTCTCTTTTCACTTATTTCTTTTTTCTTTATTACGATAGAGAGCCGAGCAATAAACGATCATCACCCTTTTCCGCAACATTTGCTATTTAATGAAGCTGAAAAAACAACGTCCCACGAGAGGTCACTTAATGCTTTAATTTGAAAATATGGCAAATCTGGCATCTAAAAAATGTCACATTTCATGAAAAAATAGTCTTTGATGTGCGAAAATTAATGCAGTGGCACTCAAATATGAAACATAAATTAGTGATCGCCATTTGCTCAAAATATGGAAAAATTGTAAATTTTGACAGAGTAGCAATTTACAGTACCATTATCATTAGAAAAATTAGGTGTTTAAGAATTCAGAAAATTAGTCAGATAATTTATAATCCAGTTTCCATATGCTAGCAACTAAGAACTTTTTAAATGTTGTTTTTTATAACTGTTATGAATTGTTTCTCTTTTTGTAAAAGTTTTAAACACACAGAGTTATGAAAGTTGAAACAGATTTCTTCCACATTAGGTGTTTGTTAATCTAGAAAATGTAACTGACATTTTATAATCTATATTCCATACGCTAGTACATGGATACTTCAGAAATTAAAAATGTGTTCAGAACTCTCGAAGTGGGGTGGTAGTATAATGGATAGCGTGTTGGCCCCTCATGCTAGAGGTTGCGGGTTCGGTTCACCAGTCAACCTGATGCCTCTCATAAAACAACACTCAGTACTGGTTCCACCTATGAAGCTGACTAGAGAGCAGTTCAAATAAGCTCTGAGCTTTCATCGCAATCAAACTTAAATAAATTAGTATAAACTTCCTCAAAGTTATTATTATAACTAGTGAATTGTTTCTGTATGTGCTAAACTTTTAAACAGATGAAGCTATGAAAGTTGAAAGCATTTACAAACTTAGAAAATTTAACTGATAAGTCCAAAGTTTATGAGAGCTTACTTAGAACGTTTTGAAGTTGTTTTGTATCAGTTTCGAATAGTTTCTCATTTTGTAAAACTTTAAAATAAACAGATTTATAAAAGGTAAACAAAATATTTCTTCCACAGATTTGTATATTTTTTTAATAATTTAGATGATAGATAATGTGCTTACACTAAATTATTTTTAACAGTTGTGAAATAAGTTCCCAGTTTATGTGACTTGCCCTCTAGTCAGTTTCCTGGGTAGAACCTGGGATCAAACCAGCTCACTCTGGTGTAATCAGCCAACATTCTATCCACTGCACTACCACCACACTTAAATGTATCAATATGCTCAAAATCTATTTAAATCAACTTAAATTAAGAAAAAAAATATTTTATTATATCTGAAATTTCAAAATGCCAATCTTTCAAAATTAATTTTAAAATTTGGCAAAAAAAAAGCTAAAAAAAAATTGTGAGCCAAATATTTTTATACAGTTTAGAGTTACAAAATAGTGAATGGGTTTTAGTGTCATATCCAATACATCACAAGTTATGTACAAGAAAGATCTTAGAATCAATCTGAATCTCATTAGAAACACTCTCTGTCTATAATGTATGTAACAGGCAAAATTTCTCATATGAAGTTTTCTGGGCCAGTTTGGACTTGAACCCACAACCACAACAGTAGCAGGTAAGTTGTCTACAGATGACGCCTTACTCTGACTACCTGGCCACAAAGGACCTCAACAGTGGCAGGTAAGTTGTCTACAGATGACGCCTTACTCTGACTACCTGGCCACAAAGGACCTCAACAGTGGCAGGTAAGTTGTCTACAGATGACGCCTTACTCTGACTACCTGGCCACAAAGGACCTCAACAGTGGCAGGTAAGTTGTCTACAGATGACGCCTTACTCTGACTACCTGGCCACAAAGGACCTCAACAGTGGCAGGTAAATTGTCTACAGATGACGCCTTACTCTGACTACCTGGCCACAAAGAACCTCAACAGTGGCAGGTAAGTTGTCTACAGATGACGCCTTACTCTGACTACCTGGCCACAAAGGACCTCAACAGTGGCAGGTAAATTGTCTACAGATGACACCTTACTCTGACTACCTGGCCACAAAGGACCTCAACAGTGGCAGGTAAGTTGTCTACAGATGAGGCCTTACTCTGACTACCTGGCCACGAAGGACCTCAACAGTGGCAGGTAAGTTGTCTACAGATGACACCTTACTCTGACTACCTGGCCACAAAGGACCTCAACAGTGGCAGGTAAGTTGTCTACAGATGACGCCTTACTCTGACTACCTGGCCATGGACCTCAACAGTGGCAGGTAAGTTGTCTACAGATGACGCCTTACTCTGACTACCTGGCCACAAAGGACCTCAACAGTGGCAGGTAAGTTGTCTACAGATGACGTCTTACTCTGACTACCTGGCCATGGAGGACCTCAACAGTGGCAGGTAAATTGTCTACAGATGACGCCTTACTCTGATTTGTTCTTGGCCACGGAGGACCTCAACAGTGGCAGGTAAGTTGTCTACAGATGACGCTGCCTTACTCTGATTTGTTCCTTGCCACAGAGGACCATTACACTTTGAGTAACTGTTAAAAACATGTACCACATATAGACATCAATAAAAGAACTGATAATGCTTACATTAATTTATAATTAACAAAAGAACATTATCTTAAAAGGAAAACAAATCAAGATGGACATTATCTATCAGGATCGACCAGATTAGTTCAAAGGAAACCGTCATGAGCGACTATGTACATACAAGCGCTACAGCGAGATGGACGTGCTTAAATCATCCATTACAAGATGGATTGACAGGGGAAACAAGTGACAACCTGTGATCATTTGTCATTATTTCCTCTACAAGTTTCTTTGTTTTAACAATTATCCAAAATGTACCTGTCAGATATACGCTTGTCCAGGGTCATTGATGGTTTTATGGATTGAATACACAGGTGTCAGAAATATTTGAAGAAGATTTTCACTTCCAAGTTCTATTATTTGTGTATATAAATGGGTTTTAATGCCACAACTTACACATCAGAGGTTACATTGTTTAAAACATATTTATTTTACATCGATTATGAAAAATGTTCTTATGACTTAGACAAATCTCTCTTGAAGTCTTCCTCACCTGGGTAGAACCAGTTCTAAACAAATGGGGATATAGTGTCTTGTTCAAGGACACCACACATAGCGGTTGCAGAGGATCAAACCCTCAATCCCCCGATCTAGGATTCAATGCTCTACCACTGTGCCACCCTTCCACATATATGTGAAAAAATCTAAGTATAACCTCTATCCATCTGCAAGTAACTGTCAAGCTTTTTCACATAAAGTTTTTGGACCAAAATCGGGGCTCGAACCCAAGACGTCTTCAGTTTTCAACATGTTATAGAGCTGCTATATGTATGGCTTCAAGTTTTATTGACAGAGAAAGTACCTCAGATGTTTATAAAGTGATCTGAGCCGCTCTCCAAACACCATCTTCCTTCAACATGTTAAATTGGCAAACTTCCTTGCTTAGAAAATGCAGAAATGAACCCAACTGGGCTCGAGCCTACAACCTTAACAGCCACAGTAGATAATATTGAGACTACCAGTCCTGTACTTCTATTATTAATGTCTTCGTCTTCAGAGTACATAATAATGATTTTGTTAATACTGCTAAAAATTGGCAGAAACATATGTTTTGGTAAAAATATGTTCTAGTTGTGAAAGTCGTTTGATGTGAATCCAAGAAAAATTCAATGATAAATAAATATTGTGTGTGCATCAAAATTACTGTTTAATATGCGTTTAAATAAATTTTGTAAAACAAATGAAAGGAAATTAATTGTGTTATATAATTATATTTAATCCACTTATTCAATGATTGCCAAACTCCATGGAAGTTGATTTCAATAGAAAAAACAAGACACAATTTTATAAAGATAAATGGAAACTCACAGTCTGAGCAATCCCTGGAATTAGAAAGTCTGTAAAACATAAAAATTAAAAGAGAAAGAAAAGAAGTTAATCATTCAAACACCTGGTCTTACCATTTTGTCAGAAATTTATATGCACCAAATGATACATGTTCATTAAAAAGACTGATAATGATATAAAAAAAGAATTGTATATCCGGTGTGTCGGAGTGCATCGTTAAATAGTCATGAATATATTATTATATTGGCAAACAAATAACAAACCAATTATAATTTTCTTTTGAGTTAAGACATAAAAGTACTTAAATTGAAAATAACAAAAACAAAACAACTTATACCGAAATATCGTCAACAATCCATTGTTCCCAATTATGATCACAATATCCTTTTTCCAAATCTTCCCCGCACAGTAATAATCCAGAAATAGCGTAATACTTCACAATGAACGGTGACATTCCCTTTCACTTTTTATCAGTGCAACTGATGTCAAAAAACAAAAACTATTTCTAAAATTTGAAAATAACACGCTGCATAATTCTATAAATATTTAAAATTGCAACGAAGGCCTTTCATTTCAAAATTCCTTTTGCAGTTCTCTCTGAAGTCCTGATACTTTTTGAATACTAAACACGTTAAAGACATTTCGGAGAGATAACAAAAAGATCTGACTAATTGCCCTCCATATCCGCCCCAATACGTACGTGCCTATAATCTGGTAGCTAGACCTTGGTCTTCAGAATTTCTAAAAGTGACTCATTCTAACAATCAAACCTAGAAGTCAATTAACGAGGCTCTATTTCTCCTATTGTTTTTTTTTCACAATGAGTGGGCATGTTTGTCAATATAAGAGATAAAAAAAAAAGCGCAATGTACAATAGACCAGAAAAATGCGCTTTAGTTACCTTAGATAAGCTATCGTTTGTTTGCTATTAAAACTTGAAGAAAAACAGTTTTAATGACCTCAATTACTTTTTTATATTTTTTTAATTTAACAATGTGAAAAGGACAAGATATTTTGAAAGCAATACGCAAATTAACGAAATTACCACAGAATTATGGTCCTTATTGTTAAAAATCGTGTCAAAATAGTCACAAAATTTGGCTAGCATTCGGCTGTCTTAATGACTCATAATTAATGTCGTTTGGAAATGAAAAGGAACTTCTACTGTGCAATTATGCGCGAACATTAAAGAAAAGTATATCTTTACAAAAGTCGCGACTTGGATAAAAAAGTGCACTCGGGTGGCCAGAAATGAAAGAGCGCAGGTCGCGACTAACTAGTAATTAGCGGTCTCTCAGGACTCTGATCATTTCACTATGGGTAATCGAGGGTGTGTGGAAATACTTATTTGTTTAATGTATAGTCTGTAGGCATTCCTGTTGAGGAACTATAAAGATATATGAACAGAATAGTTGTATTTTAATTTATACTTCAAATGGAGAGAGTTAATAAAATTCAATCATTCATCAAATCAATCAATATTAGAGAAAACTTCATAACTTTATAATTTGACCCATATACACTCCATTTATTACGACGTAGGAAAATACCTTATACATCTATTAAAGAATACCCTAGTAAACAATATTTCTCTCAACTTCAAGTCACCTGACTACATAATTCAACTTACGTGAGACATTTCTACTATCAAAATAAACAAACGTGAACAGTTACCAAAAATAATAAATGGCCATTACTAATTTCAATATTTACAAAATAGTTTTGTAAACTTAATTCCATTCTGTAACAGTTTCACCTCTATTACAATTCAATTAGACTAAATACTTAAATCAACAACATTTTGTAACAATGTGCGGGTACACTTGTCGCTACGTTTCCTCGCACGTAGAGTAAGCCTTTCCTTGTTATAATTTCAGCACCGAGTCCGGTACATTAACTTCTTACATTGAGATACAATGCAACATTTAAATGGTCGTATGAAGTGGCTAAAATAAAACTGAATGAAACACAATGCACTAAATGTCTAAGTGGCCAAATAAAAATCTCATTCAGCAAAACTGTTGTTCTTTCTATTTCAGTTTAATTAATCATCAACAGAAGTCTGACAGTCAATAACAGCATGATGAAGGTCAAATACATTGTTTGACTCTCAGTTGAGCAGTAAATACTAAATAGCACCGACACTATATAATAATGGAATCAAGGTCAGTCCAAAAAACAAAGCTTGACAAGTCTATTACAGAAATTGAGCAAGTTGGAGGTTAATCTGTTAACCAAATGTAAATCTGGCTGAGTGATCTAAGACGCTGCTATCCAATGACCTCTCACCTCTCATGGATTTGTCAAATAAAGTTTATGTATTTGCCAGTTACTTGCAGAAGGATGGTGGTTCTAAATAGATTCATTCTAAAGTTTTCATCCACTAATAAAACTGGATATGCTATATATAAACTGTCATTTGTTGAAAATAATGTTAAACATCATAAACACCAGTGGTCGCGGGTTTGATATCCAGCTCTACCCATTGCCTCTCAAAAACAAGTAGACAATTTGTGCTTGTTGGAGGATAGATTGTTATTTAAGTGAAGAGAATCAAATTATAATTTATAAAATATGTAAATTGCGAGGGAGGGGGAGGGGGAGGGGGAGGGGGGAGGGGTGAATATAATGGCTATAATATTTTCACTCGCCACTCTATTCTTACAAAATACATTTGGTTACTATCTCAATTAGATTGCTTTTATTTGTTCCAGTATAGTTTGTCATTAAAGTGAAAATGATCAAGCTATCAATTGAAAAAATGAAATAATGAATCAAACTATAATATTTTAAAGATGAAAATTGGGGTGGATGGTGGGGGGTGAAAATATAATGGCTTTAATATTTTCACCAGCCCCTCTTTTCTTACAAAATACCTTTTGTTTCTATCTCAATATGATTACTTTTGTTTGTTCAAGTATAGTCATTATAATGTAGATAATCAATTTGGGATAAAAGATAATTTTTAAGAGAGGGCTGGGGAGGTGGGGTGATAATATTATAGCAAAATTCTATAATATTTTCACCCGCCTCTCTTTTTCTTCAAAATGCATTTTAACATTCAAGTTTGATGCTTTTATATCATAATAAGAAGTGTTGATCAATTTTGAAAAAATAAAATTTGGGGGTTTAGGGGGAGGGGGGGGGGGGGGAATATTATGGGGGGGGGGGGGGTGAATATATTATAGCAAAAAATAGTGAATTTAAAGGCGGATGAAAATATAATATGACACCGGTGCTGGTATATACGGCTTTGAGCTTTCTTTGCAATCAAGCTAAAATAAATTAATATATTTGAAAAGAGAAAAAGAAACTACCGGTAATGGTTGATACAAGACATAGCTTTTACTAGTTCCACTGTCTCAAGTGTTGTTTCAAGCTGCTCCAGGATTCAAGTACACACAAGAACTACGGTTATGTTTTATGTTTATCCTTCTGAGATAGGAATCTCATTGTCCTCTCTTTGTAAACATATTTGTAACTTCAAAAGCTATTGATAGCAGTCAATTAGAATGCAATTAATGTATATTCTAACCTAATCAGGTCCCTTATAACATATGACATAATCTTGATCAAACTTGGTATGTGGAGAGTTAGTAGAATTGTCACGTAAATAATAGGATTACAGAAGACTAGACCCACTCTCCCCACTGGGATAATCCTCCATTAGTCTTGTTTGGAAGTTAGATATGTTGTGTTTGTCCAGTACATGGTAAATGGTTGGTATTTAGTATATCTATAGTGATGGTATTATGGCAGCTACTGCTAGCTGCTGTACTCCTCGTTCAATATCAGGTCAACTAACAAATGACTAATAATACTATTATAGTTACTCAGGTAACACATAAATTATGTACATTGGAAATATCAGTTCCTTTTATTTCTTTTCAATTGACATTAACACAATTTTCAATTATTATAAGTTATACATATATATGACATCTGGTTTTATTTCTGTAAGTAATTGACAAACTTTCTCACTTAATATTTTTTTGGACACCAAGCTGAGCTCAAACCCACGTCCTCAGTGGTGACAGGTAAGTGATACGGAAATGATGGCTTACATACTACTGAGCCACAGAACACCTCAGAAATACTTCTACAATCTGCCATAATTTCACAGTATCTGACCTTACCAGTACTCAAAATGATCAGCTAATTTCTAAAAGGAACAATTAGGGGGGAACTAAATTGCTTTAAATAATTTACAGTTCTTTGTTTTAATTATCAGGTGCATTGATTAATTAATTAGTTATCTGTTGAATGGCAATATCAATTAATTAAGCCTATCATCTCTATCCTCTACACCCACTTAGATGCTATAATCTCTACAATCTGACAACATAATGCACCTAGTACAAATCATAACTGGAAGATTAGACACCCTGAGACATTTGTCTGTGTGACAGAAAGGGGATCAGTACAGATTACTGGGGGGAGGGGACTAACATTAAAGGTACACAGGAGACATCAACAGGATTAATGTGTTTGTAATAAGATTCCACATATAATCCCATTAAAAAGGATAAACAACCAAACTGAGAATGTAAGATACTACACAATCTTGGGTTGTGAATATTTCAACAAATATATATTTTGATAGAATACTTAATAACATTGTTTATAATGTTGATGATTTAAGAAAAGAAATTATATGTTATTTATTCATTAATTTTTTATGTTTTTTATTTACACTGCTAACTGCCGATAGTGTGGTATAGATATATTAGGACACACCATGATAGCACTTAAATATGACAGGTGAGTACAAAAAGGTTTCAAAGTTTTCCATCAGTAATTATAAACCATCTATTAAGTAATCAATATTCATATTTCTTTTATGTTTCACAGACCCCATGTCATTTTGCATTAAAGGCGTTACCCCATTTTCTTTTACAACTTTGAAAGCGACTGAAAAATAAAACTGAGCAGTAAATAATTCCATAATCGAACATAAAAATGTTTTTTTATTCAATGTGTGCAATAAAATGTACATTATCATTATCTTTATTTGCTTATTTCTTTAAAAAGTTTCAGCATTTCAAATTAATGTCGCACATCATGATTAACTTCACCGGCCTTTTTCTTGAGAATTCAGTAAATTCATTTTGATGTGCCACATTGTTTTCCATTACTGGTTCTACCCGTGCCATTAATTCTAAAGCAATTATTGCATAATATAAATCACACATGAGATATAAAAAAAATGTGAACTTGAGATTTTGTCAATAAGGTTAATTGAAAAGTAGCATTGCCTTTGTACAAGAATGGTTTTATTATCCATTATAAAACATTAATCAATATACAATGAATAAATCCACGCCTCTTTCAATATCTTTCTTTGCAGTTTTTAGAAAGAGAAATCAAATAGTGAACTTTTTTAATTGAATTTAATTTAAACCATAGAATGTTCACAGAAACTGCACGCAACGAAAGTTCAACTATTGTTTAATGTTGACACTGAGTATTATTTCTAATGTACAAATATATGAAATGGGACGGTCGTACAGGGAGATCAAAAGGAAGAGGATGCACTTCTATTTTTTAAATTCAATAAAAGAATAAAAAAGCCATAGTTTTTAATTGCATGCTCATTTCATAACCGAGTGGTATTTTGGTGATTGGTCAAATAATAAGATTCCTTAACAGATGCATTGTATATCTTTTTAATCTTTTTATAAAACCATCAACTCACGCAGACCTATCCTCCAACAGGCAATTATCCCATTTTAAGGGCATTTGTAGTCAGTTTTTGCCAAAAATTTTCCCAAGGCACCTGGTTCTCTTAACTATGGCATATTTTTTTACATTTTCACAGCATCTCGCTCCAATCAGAATTTAAAGATCAGTGACCTCATATGATTATAACAACTCCAAAAACATTCCAGAGAGATATAAACAATTAAGTCATTGGTAATAACTAAGAAAAGATATTTTACCTCAGTTTAATCTTGATTTACAAACTCCTAAAGATGAGTCCTAACTTCTGATCTTTTGTCAGAATTCCATCTTGTGCAAGATGCAGAAGATTAACTAACAACTCTTCCACAGTGTCCATCTCTATTTTCCAGCAACTCTTCAAAATTCGCACAACCAATAATCAGAGTAACCGAGATCCGCAACTTTTATAGCACCGATCTTACGTAAATCTTTATTTAAATAAATCTACGCCACTTATTTTGTTAAAGACACTTAAATCAGCCATATATTCTCCTTTAAAGTCTGCTGTTTGTGGCGTATATAAAACAACCAACTTTAGGACAATATCCACCAATACCTCCGGCTGTCTATATCAATAATGGATAATAATAAATAAAGACAATTGCTCCCAGTCGCTACCTCCGACGGAAGCACAAAATAAACTAATTTACAGAAAACGGGGATTATAGTATCATTTGTTATTAATCTCATCTCAATTTTCTCTTATTCACAATATTTACGAGTCATTTACCAGGTTACGGGTCGACTCAAATGTAGGCGACAGAGTATAAAATCTCATCACAGGGTTCCTCGGACATCAATCGTTTATCTCAATTGGAAAACAGGGAAATTGTTGGGAAGTAATCCTACAAAGTTGTAAGTATTCTGGAACGGACTCTTTCACCTCACTCTAGGGGTCACTTGTCAACTATCTTTGATCAAAATTTTTGCTGTTCACGATATAAAATTTTATCATTGATTTCTTAAATCTGATTTTGAGCGTATTTACTTGGGGCATGAATCATTCTCATGAAATGTGACATTTACATAATAATGCATAAATACGTACAACAGTTATCAAAGCAAATTTGAATTTTATAACAAGTAAATCACATTTTTATTGCTCTGGGATCTATTTGATAAGTTTAAATTGCACTTACCATGGGTTAAAATTATATTTACTTTCATTTTTTTTACAAATCATTAGATAATTTTCCTGTACTAGTATTCTACTTCATTTAATTATTCTAAACCTATGATTTCATGACATTAACCTATTTAAGCAAATGTTATTTATTTATGACAATTTTAAAGCAGCTTAACTCCAAATTCAAGACGATTTGTGCTAGTTATCAATAGATGCATTTCTATTATAACATTGATTAACAGCCACTTTTAGGTTAATTGTCCAATCTTTGGTGATTTTGTTACCTTTTTTTCTCCACAAAGGTAAAGCTTGAGTTGGGCTGTTTTACAAGATACTTTTTTTCAAACCATAGACAAGGCCTGGGTCAGTGTTGGATGTTTAAGAATATATTACCTGGATTCTTGAATTGTCATCATGGGACAGTCTGCATTAAATATTAAAATATAAGGAGATGCTATTATTCCAAAAACACTAACAATTTGGTTATCTAATCAAAGTTAAACTGATAAAAGAAATTCCTATATGTATAAGGATAGGGATTTATTTGATTTGTTAAAAATGATTTTATAATCATTATACTGTAACATCAAAGCAAGGTCTCTTTGATCTTTATAAAGGTGAGAAGAATTGCTCTTCCCGACCCCTGGGGAAATGTGTTGTCTACAGTTAGTGTCATTAAGGAGTAAATTTGTTGTTGACTCCGGACAATTAGAGTCAGCAGGTAAATGACCTCAGGTCAATGTTGTGTAAATAATGTTTTTAAATTCTTGTTAAAATAATAAATGAGCCTTTGGCAAAAATGGTGGTGGATTGAAGTTGCTTTGAAGTCTTAATATCTAGACACTAATAAATTAAATATGATTGTTTTATTGATTCATGTTTACAACCTTTAAACATTTATTTATAATATATAACTTAAGTACCTGGTAATCTGATAGAGACTATTATCTGTTTGAAATAAAAAGTACTAAAGTTTTCGGGGAATTTTTTTTTTTTAATATTAATGTCATTTTCATCACAATAAAGAATATACAAGTATTACAGTAATTTTTTAAACAGGACTTAATGGCATTTTAATTGACATGACATGCTATTTATGGCATATCAAGCTTATTGGTGGAGGCAGACCTCAGAATGATTTGAGTAGAACCACCATTCTTCCGTAAGCAACTTGGAAACTTACTCACCTTAAGTATTTTTGACCGAGCATGGCTCGAACCCAATGACATCAGCAGTGAGAAATAAGTGGTCTTATAACAGATGACGTTGACCACTATGCCACGGAAGACCAAGTTATATTGTTGGAATAGAACGCCGTCCTTCTGCAAATGAGTTGCAAACTTTCTCACATGAAGATTTTTTACCAAGCTCAGAGCTTGAACCAATGACCTTTGTGGTGAGATGTTAGTAGTCTTGAGATGGCACCTAACACCCAACCATGATTGATTCATTGAATATTTAGCATCATTTTTATGCTATTGAGGGCTAACAGAAGATCAGTTAATCTAACCATTGTTTCCTGGGATTAACCAATACTCGAGCACAGCCTATATCCGCAAGTAACTGATAACTTCCCATCTTAAATCAGCGGTGAGAGACAAATGATAAAAAGATGCAATTTCATATATCAATCATCACGGAGACTGTTGATGGGTGGGGATTCAAACTCACGACCCCGGGATTGATAGTTAGACGCTAATCGACAGAGCTAATCGGGCCCAGCCCCCAACCATGAAGGACTCATAAATTTGAAGTACATGTAAATGAAAAACTGCCATAAAGAAGTTATAGATAGGAAATGTCTATTTTCCTATGAATAAAAGGATAGACAATGTAATAATATGTACTCTGCATTTTTGACACTTTTGTATTAAAGAAATATTATCAGTCTAAGTTCAAATTTTTCATAACAATTAAACGCTATAATTATTTCAAAACTATATAATTAAAATGTTTTAAGTCACTTTAAATGACATTGACATGTGGGTTGATGAGCAATTATCGACTTCCAAACATGTCACAAGATAACATTGAAGTTCAACGCTGGTTAAATTGTCCCTTGTTTTCCACACAGACACCAGTATTGTCTTAACCGCGTCCCAATGAGGTATTCATTACACGCAGACCGTCTCCGTTACACGCTGACAGTTTACTTTTTCTCGCCTTCAAAAACAGACGGTCTGACGTGCAAACTCACTCTCACTTCTCTTGAACAATGCCCAAACAATAATTTGCCGACATCATAAAAAAGTGACAAAATGAAAATAGACGATAAGCACAAAGGCATTCCAGATAGATGCAAGATTAGAATTTTCCACAATAGGAGCATTGGTTTATAAAGCATCTACCCAACCCTGATTTCGTCTTTTGTTTATTTCAGTTTTATGCAAGATACAAGATACAAAATTTTATTTATAGTCGCTGACAAGTAAAATACAGACAACAATATTAACCCTTGCAGAGACATGAAAACATTGTGTGGTCAGTTAAATGAAGCAAATTTATCACTTTCATATATCTCAATAGAACCATTCAATTACGAAGTCACTTTAAAAAACAAAACTTGACATGGGGAATTTCGTGGTTTAAATTAATATTATTTTACGCACGTTCAGAGCAAGTTTTTACAAATCACTCTTAGAGTGTTCCTGCATAGATTTGTTTGTTAAAGTATTTAAAGTCATTTTTAATTATCGAGGGCTAACAGACATTTTAGTTAACCTAACCACTCTTTTCTGGGATCCTGGAAGGTTAACCAGTTCTCAAGCAAATCCATCTTCACAAGTATCAGGTAACTTTCCAACTTGAATCAGTGGTGAGAGACAAATGACAGTCACTGTCAATGCAATGTTATGTAACAATTATCACAGGGACTGTGACTGGGAGGGGTATTTGAACTCAAAACCCCTGGATTGATATTTGGACACATACTGACTGAGCTAACCAGCACAGCTTATTTTATATTTTCACATTGAACTAGTATTAAGCAATGTGCTCAAGGACACAATACATGACCGTGACAAAGGACTGAACCGGGAACCCTCCATTCCTGGTCTGATGCTCAGTCATTCTATTAGACCATGCATTCTTCAAATTTTATATACAACTTAAATAACATTACAGATTACCTTTATAAAGTCACTTTTTGTCTCTATCTTTTTTTTCTCATCATATATTTTTGAAGTGTAAATTATCAACCTGTATTAGTGCCCATCTGCCTTGTAAGGTCATTTGTAATTGACCTGATGTGGGCTGTCAATCGAACAATCAATAATCCAATCAGCGATCAATATTGGTTGCTACAACACCATTTTCCTCAGACAAGCTAACAATGTTTAAGTAAGTACTGCATTGTATTCACTTGGACAAACAATTCCACATGACCACTGGGCGGAGTGAGTCATTTTCACGTCAGATATATTGCTGTTTCAAACAAACTAGTCTGCTGTAGTTTTAGTTACACCGACAGATTTCATAAATTGGAAAAATATAAAAATAAGATATTTGTAAAAAAAACCATAATTATTTCCACTTTATATGTTAAATCTGAATATAAAGGTGCACTGAATCCAAAAATGATTTCTTTTTAAATATAAAAGATATTGATTTTTTCTTCCATGTGTGTCTCAATCAAACAAAGTTATAGGAACTTGAGTGAAAAAAAGTTTACAATATTTCTTACAATAATTGTTTTTTTTATTCAAACAATGATAATAAGTGAAAAAGAAAAAGAAACATCAGATTTCTGTGACGAAAACCACACTTGCACACAATAAAATTATTGTTAGGAGGATAGTGTTTCAATATTATAAAATTAATAAATTTAACCTCTTTATTATGAATATAATAAATTATTTTTACTTTTTTTACAGAATTTCAAGATTTTTAAAAAAATATTACCACCATCCAAGAATTTGTGGGAACAAGTCCACATACCAACAAATAAGTAATTTTTCTACCTCATATGCTTTTTTCATTACCACTTGAAATTTAAGAGTTATTAGAATTTGAAAATATCCTTAGATAATTATGACCCTACGAGGGCATCAAATCTGCGGCCTACATTTGTAATGTGATTAATGCAATTTAATAATGGAGTTATATCAACATTACATCTGTAAGTACTTACCAATAGAAGAGAAGCATATTATTCAAAAAGACATTCGAACGAGTCGTGAATACATTCCACCATATCTGAAGTAGTCATAGAACGGCGATTAGTCTTGAAGGCTCTTCTATTACACTCCCTTGTTAATAAACAGGCAGCATAAGCGGCACAAAGTGTTGGTCCATACACAGCAAGTGACTCACTGAAAACAGATGAAAAAGAAAATTAAGTATAAACTGAACTAACTACAAACAAACTAAAAAAACATTGAGGAGGTTTCATGCAACTGTTTACAACATACAATATCACATCATTATGCTGGAATTAAATGTTTAGAAACCAACTGAAATCTAAAAGAAGTTTTAATGACAATTTAAACATAAAGGTGTCCAAAATAGAAATAAGGTGAATAAGGTCATATATTTTTCTTCCCCCCAACCCACCACCACCAAAAGGAACAACACTTTTTTTTGAAAATTATGCAAATGTCGCAGAAATTTGGATCTAAAGAAATATCTTTTTTTTTTGTATTCTATTTTTTTTATTCAATCTTTCAAAAAAATTAAACTGAAGAAAAACCATTATAATCTTGCAAAAACTAAAATGACAAAAATCCCCAACCTGCCATAAAAACATTTTTTTTTAACCAACTCACACAACTAGCAAAAGTGCTTGTCAGGTCTGAAACAATCCACATTACATGTCCTTGTTACACAACACAACAAGTCAACCATCAAGAATTGCTGCCGTTTTAAAAAAATGCAAACTATTCCAAAAGTCCACTGTTCCAATATTGACAAGAGTAGAAAAATCAACAAACATTTAAAACACAACACAAAAGCAGCTTCTCTCCTTTCTCAACAGGTCAGTAAAACTAAAATCCTTCTGTTTGATGTGAAAACATTTTACTCCCATCAAAACACTGAGTGAGAGCAGAATAAAAGTTTTGCAAGTGTGCAAATAGGATTATTGCATGTTTTAACCACATACTGGATAATGGTTAGGTTGTTGTCCAATCAATTAACATAACTCCGCTTAAGTGATAGTGAATGGGATTAAAAGCCTTAAAGAAACTTACTGATATATTAATTTAATGTATGTGTAGAAATGAAGATACCGTAAATATGTATCATTAAAGTCTACAGTAGATCAATAATTCAATGTTAATATATCGTTATAATAGATATTTTCTTTGTAGATTATTAAGCAAATAAAGAAATGTGAAAACACAGCATGTGCTTTAAGAATGCAGGTTGATTTTTCAACAATGGGATCAAATCAATATTTTAACAGTCCGACACATTTTAAAATGTTATACAAAATGTTTGTAGTTAAAGATTAATTAAAGTGTTAATAAAGAGAGGTTGAAGGTCATGTGTAGTCACATGGTTCAGGGGTTAAAACCCCTCACCTTGTAATTATAAAAAAAATATGTAAATCATGACTAACCTTTTTAATACAATTAATCTATGGATTGTAAATGTTTTGACAATTTACTTTTATTTCTATATTTATACACTTAAAATTATGTGATTTGAATACTTAGCATCCTTTTTATGCCATCGAGGGCTAACAGATAATAAGTTAAGGTAACCACTCTCTCCTAGAATTCTGGAAGTTAATGAGTACACCACATCTCCGCAAGTAACTGACAACTTTCCACTCTTGAATCAGCAATTGATGACAATGAGATGCAATCGCATAAATCAATCATCAAGGAGACTGTGACTGGGCAAGGATTCAAACTCACAATCCCTGGATTGATAGTCAGACATGCTACCAACCAAGCTATCCGAGTCAGACTATACACTTTAAAGGGTCACACAGCAGTTTTGATGCATTTTCACCTAACACTGAACGCCTTTTCTTGACTTCATAGTTCTATGGTCAACTATTGCAAAGAGTGTAAATTTTGTTTTTTAACTTATATCAGAAAAAATCCAAATAAATTCACTGTGTGAACTTGGTTTTTTTTTGAGACTTTTTACTCACATTTCCAAACTTAAGTACAACACCATCAATTTTTGATGGAAAAATAATAATAATTTCATATGAAGCTTCAGAGAGTTTCTTAGTATCATACAATGCTATTTATGCGATCAGGGCTCTGTTTCGCTAACTTTCTTAAGTCTTAAGATTTTTGTACAAACAAAATATGACACACGTTTTATTGGTGCAGTATTTTTTGCAAATTTTAAAAAGAATATTATTTACAAGGCTTATGAAACTTGGTAAAATGTTGCAAGTGAAACACTAAATGAATTTCACATTGTTATTTTGCACTAAGAAGTTTGTAAAGTTACGAACATTAGTGAAATGGGTCCCAGGTGTTTGTAATAAGGAACACATGATTGAGGGGTCACTCGTTTAGGGTTTTATACAGTCTCTATCTTCTGTCAAATATATATATATATATATATCCAATTGGTTATAGATTCAAAGGCATAAAGATGAGTTTGATATCTGAATCGATTGCAGTCCTGTGTCCCTTTTAACATTGGACGTTTTCAATTGTACCATTTCCTTATCATCACTGATTGTGACAAATGTCCTCAATCCTTCTGTTAATTGAGATTAAAGCAACATTCAATGGACTGATTAATTATATCTATATCTGGATACAATAATAAACGTGAGGAACTCTTTTGTATGATTCTTTGTTGATGGTCAACACCATACAGTGTCCATTCATGTCCACTTAGCAGACATTGTGTCCACAATTAATAACTGATTTAAGGATAAAGTTATGTATTCCACCTGGCTCAAGGCTAGATTGTTTTTATTACACAATGTCCAATACACATAAAGGCTAGGGAAAACAAAATTATTGATGAAGTTATCACATGTGACTGACTGCATACAATTACAAATATAAATACTCTAGTTTTTGCATGATATGAAGATATTATGCTGGTTTCAGGGAATTATTATTTTTATTTCATCGACTGAGCACTGAAGTGGTTTTGGTCACAATTCAGCAAAGCCATGATTGAAAGACATTTTACTGAAATAAACTGTTTTTATAATATATTCTAAAACAGTGAAATTACTGTTTATAACTTCACTGTTTTAACAGTGAAATTATAAATTTAATTTACTATAGGCATAGTACCACCATTGCAAAAAGGAAGTGCTTCCGTGGGGTAGTCTCATAATGGTGGTTATTAATAATCCTCATTTCTTAATTCTTCTTTAAAAATGCATTTTCCTTATTTTAATG
Organism: Panopea generosa; assembly: GCA_029582155.1. NCBI lineage: Eukaryota > Metazoa > Mollusca > Bivalvia > Adapedonta > Hiatellidae > Panopea > Panopea generosa. The sequence goes on along the minus strand of CM055896.1, from coordinate 19,994,079 downwards.
CTCATTTTTTTATTTTAATGGCATAATTGATGTATTTTGAACATTTTGATAGCATTGTCATGTTTGAATTGTGAATTTAGAAACAAAAATTGATGCTTGGAAATTGGGGTATGAATACATGATTTCGGAAGTCTACTTTCACTTTGTCACCAGTGTACACACTGAGCAGAAAAAAAATCTCTTATATGACACATGACCCCTACTTTTCTCATCATATTTTGATAGTGCAGAGGTTGAAAAACAGTAAAATGTAGGTTTCACTTCTTTCATTTAGGTTTCTCTATGAATGACAAGCCTTCAAACTTTTACTATTTACTATATGAATAAAGAACAAAAATCAATGGTGGGTTAACACCTATACAGTCATTTATCTTTAGTTTATGAAAGAACTTGAAACATTCCATTTTCATTTAGAAGGGGTATCAATAATTATAAACGCATTGACTTGAAAGCAAGCAATTAATGCATGTAACTCTGATTAGAGGTAGTACGTAGTTGCCAGCTGATCTGGGTTTACATTGTTTGCAAATGGTACCAAACTGCGATGTGTTTACCATCATAATTTGGACTGGTTACTAAATATTAACACTGTACAATCAATATATTTTCAATGTACTTGTATACTATTTGTGAATAAAATATGTTTAAACTAAACTAATATGAATTAACTACATGAAATTTTATCATGCAGTCTTAAAAAATTAAATTTATATTGCCTGCAACCCTCTGGCATAATTATTAAACCACATTACATTATAATATAGCTTACCGAGCTATAATTGATGAGTTGCCTTTAAACCAATTGCAATAAACTATACGAATTCAAATTGGCGGTAAATCAATCAAATCGTCTGCTTATTCCTGCACTGTCCATTTTTCCGACAGAAAAGCCATCACACAATCAGATTTGTACAGTAAATAATGACTTCCTCTTTCTGTACATAAAAGAAATCTAAAATAACTTAATAAGTCCCACTGCAGCCGTCTTTTAAATAATGGGTCCCAAATTCACTGCAACGGTCAATATTTTGACTAGGAGAACAATGGTCAATGATTGATTTACTGTGATTCAAAATTGTGCCAAATTTGCATTACCATATTCAATCAAGGACAATTTCTGCTACAATTATACTCGTCACGAGAGTGGACAATTATGACGTTCCGTGCGATGGAGAAGGTGCTTGAGCACAGAAGACCTGGATTCAAGTATAATTGTTTCTAAATATTTCCGCACTGATGCCAGTTTGCTGGTTCTTGTGCCAAAACAATTTACAGAAAATATTCGTCGACAGCGAGCTGTTCTTTTATGATCCTCATCATCGCGCAAATTACATTTTCATCTATTGTATTTACTGGTCCATAATGAGTACTTAAGTTTGAATGAGTTAGTCATTGTTGGTGTGAAGGTTAAAGAGATACGGGCCCTCAGACTCCCTTGCCTGCTGTAAAACTGCACTCGCCATCTAGAAGCCATTACTTTTAATACAAAACTCATGTTTTATATTAATTCTAGAATATTAGTCCTAATGGTCAATCTCTCTGTGCCAGTTTGGAGAAAATTACCATGCATGTTTAAGTTTTTGTTTACTCTCATACTTTTAAACAGATCATTTTTGCGAGCAGGAGAATAACTATTTTACCTTTTACATTCTTCAAGCTAGGTTGTTAAGATACCAGTCTCTATGGCTGTCAGGTGATCATGGATCAAATGTCATAATTACCCAAAGGGCACTTATAAACAAGTTGTAGGTGTCCATAGTTTTGACCCTCGACAGGAGACTGGTGCCACAGCAACCAGGAACACATATACAAGCTATAGGTGTCCATGGGGACAAGTATGACATCAGATATAGGTCACAGCAACAGTGGAACCAATAAACAAACTACAGGTGTCTACAGTGACAACCTGGCATGACACCAGTCTGAGGTCAAAGAAGCAAGGAGCCAATAGCCAAGTCATAACAACCAGTTACACCTGGAATAACAACATTCAACAGACAGACTCAGGAATGACAGGTGACATAAATACTGTACATAAAGCAAAAAAAAAATCAATAATAATTGGGTTACCATGGTGATGACCTTGACAACACTCAGACAAAGTACCATAGTTACAGTAACTAATAATCAAAAGATAAATCTGATTAAAGCAAAGAGCATAAATAATTGTGTGTCATGTTAATATGGTTTTGACAAAGCATTTTCATTTTCCTAATTAAGCTTATTGTATTGATATAACCAAGATTGACTCACTGCACAATATGGTTATATCTGATACCATTGTTGTATGTTTTTTAAGTTTTGAAGATTTAAAACCTTTTATGTTATAAGTATTTTACTTATCAAACATACCAAGGACCTAATTGTTAATTTGTGTGAAAACTGTCAAAATAATTTGTCTGTTTTGTCACTGCCCTTATTTCAGAATTTTTCTTTTAAATAAATATGGCGTCATTTTCTTTAAACAAAACAAGAAATATTTAGAAGTCACTTCTGGTGAAAATAGATAGACAATTAACAGAACCTCTTCAATAACAAATTATTTTTGAACATTGTAGTGTTTAAGTTGACATTTCACGTCACTTTCTTTACGTCTTCCGCATTGTTAGATAATTCAAATTGTTCACTCAAATTTTCAGAAATTTCACATATTCAATCAGGGATTATTTTTCATAACTTTTCATTGCGAGCAATCTGAACTCTTCCTGCACTGTTTTCAAAGACCTTCTGTGATTGGTGGGGGAAAACACATATTTATGGAGTATAGGGTTAAGAAACTAAGTTTTAACAGTTTTTATAAAAAATAAGCAGTCACGCAACAATTGCGATATGTTTGAGAAAATTACTATATTAAGAACTTTACAGATACAAATTGATATTTTCTTGGATTTTTTTGCATTGTTACTGATAAAAATCCATATAACTAGAATAATTTACATTTTTTATCAAAAAAAGACCACAACAATGGATCCTTTTAGACTAGTTATATGCCCTTTTCAAAAGAAGAAACAAAACATAGGGACTGTACAGAGAAATTTCGTGTATTTATATTATTTGTAGATGTTTAATTATCAGAATTAGAATTAAGTGAAAATTATTCAAAATTTCTGTATCATTTTGTCAAGCAGATATCAAATATGTGTCATTCATGTATCGTCATCCAATATGTGTCAATCATGAATCGTGATGCTTTACTAGATGACAACAAAGCTGGGAGGGATTTTCACCTGACAACCTTGAGGGCCTTCGCTAATTAACAGATTGACTACCTATATAATGACATACTGATTAGTTCTGGCTCCAGTTGTCAGACCAACGACTGCAGAAAACATATTGGACAACTTATTCGTGTCGCTACAAGGTGTTAAACTAATGATTTTTGTCCCAGTAATGTGTCTGGGTGGCATAGGTTTCGTCGAGGACGGAGCTCACTGACTGATTGTTACGGCCTTTTTGCATTCCCCAAGAGAGAAGTAATTGTGATTTTTTTGTAACAATAATGGTTTCTGTCTTCTCTTTAAAATTAAATGTCTTTTTTTAAGTCTTTTTCATTCTTTTTAGTTTTCAACCAAATTTGATTAAACTTTTGCAAGCTTTTGAATAATGAAGTCATTCTTCTGTAACAGTAACAAGTACATTTTGTACTGAAAAAAAAAAATTGCCATCAATCTTTTACATGCATTTTTGTTTTGAAACTACTGTACATCCCGCGGTGAATAACTTTTACTTCCCAATAAAACTTTTTAACATGTGAAAACTTACACAAAACTGCAGCATGAATCAAGGAATCACAGGATTATTGTTTGATTAAATGGAGTTTAACATCATTTACTAAACATAACTAGTTTAAAATTTCTGGACTGGGCTTGAACCAGCTACAACCTCAGTGGTGAGAGGTATGTTATCGTGAGACAGCAACTTGCACACTAGGCCACAAAGGACCCAACGTATTCTTATTAAAATCTGGGACAGAAGGATTATGTGTTCACATTCAAAGATTAGATATAGTTTTGTAAATTATGCAAATTCACATTCCCTTATCTACCGGTAATATAATTAATTTCTTATTAATCATTGTTACATTCCATTAAATTCTGGACCTTGTCACTAACTTCATTTCTTGCCATTATAAATTAAACTAACAAGGTCGTCGGCCATGACTGAGTGGTCTTGAGAGGTTGTGAGTTTGATCCTAGTTTAGTAGAAAATCTCTATGTGAGAAAGTTTGCCATGGTCACTTGCAGAAGAATGGAGATTTTACACAGATTTACCGGTAATATAAATCTGGATATTCTATATATAATCGACACATTGAAACAAATTAATTGAAGAAAAAAAAAACAATTTAAAACATGAAACTCGAAATTAAATATCCTTTTTGAGAATTTGATTATTTCTTGCAAATTCTGTAATTTCAAATTTGATTATTTCTTGCAAATTATGTAACTTTAAATTGAAAAGAAGTATATTCAAATAGGCAAAATCCAATTAAACTCTTGACACTTTCAAATTATTAAAAAAAAATCAGAAGTTTTTATCAAAATACTGTATTATACATATTAGATCACTTTTATAGTAAACATACAATTCTAGCAAAAATAATTTATTGGTCAATTTATGAAAAATACAACTTTAAATCCTGCACTTACTAGGATAAAGTTTAACTCATTTCAACTTTATGGTCTGCAGTATACACTGCAATATTGCATTTAACGCACTGTCCTACGTACAATATCATGGTTGCCAATTTAAAAATAAAAATAACAAAGCTGTATTGAAAAAAAAATGCTTTATTAATATACAAAAACTATTGTATAATATCATTTTTTTTATTTAATACAAAATGTGACTATGACTGCTTTAACATTATATTTAGCAATTAATTTATTTTTATTATAAAAATGCTAATTTATAATTACCAATTTTAGAATACAATAATTATCCATTTACCGATACACAAAATTATAACTTGTATAAAAAAAGTGTCTTTTATATTCAGGTATGGTACACTCACACAACTGTCAAATAACTATGTAAAACTTCAGTCCAGTAATTATTTGACCAGTGATTAGCCATCTGAGGTTAACACATAATATCATGACTTCGCAGAAATTAGACTGACAGCACCATTGTATACAGATTGAAACAGTCATCATTATGACTGCAGCAAAGTTAAAATACCATAAAAGGCACGACAGACTCACGCAATCCCAACATCCTGGGAATCAATCAGAATTACGGCAAGTGCTTGTCGTTCTTATATTACAATTATAACACTACCCACCAGAATGTTATGCTGAAATTCCAACATCAACCTGTCAATGAATGCTGCTGTTTGCGGGTACCTCATTCCCATTTAGTCATAAACATAACTTCTCATGTTATATCTTATTGATCAATTTTTACAAGTTTCGCTATTTTGGATAATTAACCAATAATTTGCCACCTCATGTACAAAATTAAAACTTATGGGATGCTACGCGGCCAGGGGAATCACCACAATCAAGCCAAACCACTCGGCAAATTGATGTTAATGTCTCCCCAATGTCTTTAAATTGAAATTTAATGTTTACATTTGTCAATTAAAATACCACATTTTAATTAGTCCGTTTGCGAAAAAAGAATTACTTTTAATGGAATTTTCACCAGCAATTTCTCCAAAGACATTTTTTATGACTCTCCAGTCCCAAAGACAGCAATTTTACCAATTTTGCAACTCCCTTGCTCGAGTACTCTACTGCGATACCGTGCATGTTTAGACTGACGACTCACAATCAATACTCTCTCATCAATAACTATAGATTGAGCGTAATTAAAACTACTGTCTTGATTCCTCAATTCATCCATAATTAATTGATAAAACACTTAGGATCATGGGAAAAAGTCAAATACAGATTAAACAAACATGAAAGTGTGCCCCACCATGAATACGGTAGTTACTGTGTACCAGTACTACTACTACAACTACTTCTGCTTCTCAACTACTTCTATTACTACTACCACTACTACTACTACTACTACTATTACTATTACTACCACTATTACTACCACTACTACTACCATTACTAACCACTACTGCTACTACTGCTACTACTGCTGCTACTGCTACTATTACTACCACTATTACTACCACTACTACTACCATTACTAACCACTACCGCTACTAATGCTACTTCTGCTGCTGCTACTGCTACTATTACTACTACTATTAGTAGTAATACTACTTCTTCATAACTACTACAACTACTTTTGCTACTACAACTATTACTACTATCACTTTAATTAAATAAAAAAGTTCTAAAAAAATTCTTACTTGGCGCCCTATCTCTGTCATTGTAATATACTAGGTTTGGTAATATCAACAGCCTGAAACGTCAGTGGTTAAACACATTACATCAAAATACAGACGCAATAACAGTTATTTTATTTTTGACAACCCTAGCAGGGTTCTAGTGGCAGAGCATCTAATTTGCAAATAGAAGGTTGTGAGTGTGAACTTTGGCCGCGGCATACAAGATTTTAAAAATGGTATTTAATTCACCATTAAGAAAAGAGTTTTAAAGACTAGTCATCCCAGTTTCAGTATAATGTGAATGGGTGGGGGTATCAAACCTTGTGTCTGCGGCATGATACCATAGTGTGGCAGCACTATAACTATACAATCTTAAGCAGACATCGTCGTGATGACTGGAAATTAGTGAAAACGATGCTAAACACCATACAACTCCACTGATTTTGACCGAATAAAGTGTAGCGTTGTAGCAAGACATTAAATCCTTTGCAACTAATCAACATACTTCACGATAACCTGAATCAGCAGTAGTAATTGCACCTTAGCAAGTAATTCGTGGGCCATGTATGGAACTTAAGGTTCTGGGAAACGCCACGTCATTGAGACAATTTACGTCTCATTCTCTTTCAAGGATTCCCTTGTGACACATCAATATCAGAGTTTCTCATCCCGAGGTCTTCATGTTTAGTAAAAAATCACGATATTCAGATTTCTGTTATCGTAAAATGTTGTTGTCTTTTTAGATTCACCGAAAAAAGGAAACATTTGCTACAATTGACAAATCTATGAGAGATGAGCAACTAGATAGTTATGGAAATGGTAATTAATTATGATGTGTTAGACATTGCGTTTGGTATGATTTCAATTGGCTTTGATGGCCTTTTAAACACATACTCGACTATACATTAAATTGATGCAGATGCATGAATCAGCAACTGCAGAAGAACAAACATCAAGCCACAAGCAAGAGCAAGAGCAGGAAGATCTGGGGTGGTATTCACCAACTATTCTTTTTAAAAATCCAATCTTGAGTTCAAGACTATTCTTAAGAATGGTTGGTGAATACCACCCCTGACAGGAACACATTTCATGCAACAATTAAGTATGCAAGCAAGTTTAAGGTAGCTAAAAATAAGCTAAAAATACTTTTGTCTGAGTATGAGGAACATCAATAAGTGAAGATATTACTAGGATCATTATTATCCCATTCCTCTGACCTACGCTACCGTAACATATCGCTTTGTAAAATTCAATCATTCATTTACTGCAATTTAATTCTTGTAACCCCTAATTGTCACAGAATCAGACTATTTTGTATGAAAATTTTCTCAGAATAAACATCTTATCTATCCTTTTATCTTTATAAGCAAAACATATTTTGATTACTTGAGCAGATCCCTATCATCTGTTTATTCAATAAACAGATCATCTATCTATCATAAGTCCATATCTATCAACCCTGCTGTTAAATTGACAACTTACACCATTGCACACAGTGGTATAAACTGCACTGCACAGTCAGATACAACCTGATCTCCCTCTTATCATGTTCATCACAGTGGTATTACACCGACTGTAAACACCTACAACCTCTTTTGTAACATCTTTCGTATCAGCTTCTTCCCACTTATCTTCAACACAAACATCCACCACTGGCACAGCATCTAAATTATTGATTGCTAGAATCTGTTCAGTTTCAGGTCTCAAAATACCATCAAAGTAGAAAACAATGTGTTAAAACTATTTGGTTGCATGCACTGTGTTAAATGAAATCATTGCTTTTACACAATTTTCCAGTTAGATCACAATCTGTCCATCTATACTTAAAACAATTGTTTGTGTGGAGTTTTTATTTTACACAATTAGGCCAACAGTAGAATTAGCTACTTTAAGGGACACAGCAATTTTGTTAAATTCATTCACACTGTATTTCCAAAAACTAAATCTACATGATGCAAAAAATGAAATTGAAATTAAAATAATTGGGGTTTGTGTTCAGACCGTTAATTTTGTATCTGATTAATTTCCGATCCTTTATTACCCTGATACTCTGGGTTGATCAGCAATCTGGTAACTACTGGTACATATAAATGCCAAGAAACACTGTTCAATGTTTAAAATGACAGTCAAACCTGTTTAAGCAGTCACCTCTATTAAGCAGCCACTTGTCTTAGCAGTCATATTTGCTATTTCCCATTTTTATGTTTTCAAAGCAAATTAACCTGTATTAAAAGGTCACTTTTGCTCCTTCCCTTGACTGGCTGCTTAAGACAGGTTTGACTGTAAATAAAGATCATAATTATGGAAATAAATAAATAAATAAATATATAAAAATTATAGTAATTTTTAATCAGGAAATTTTTGTAGATGTCGGTCATCTTCCTGAAATCTGATTCAGATTCTATCTTTTATTGTTTATTTATATTTATTTATGGCACTTATAAACTCTAATCAACAAACAATGTGAACAGAGACAATTTCTGTAAGACTGACCTAAATCACATAAAAACATTTCTTATCCAGTTCCATCTTGAGTTTGGCCGATAGAAACTGGAACTTCGGTTTACATTATTAGGTCTAAAACAATTAAAATGCTAATCACTGGTCACATGAGAGCAGCAAACATGGTAAATGATGGTACTCCATGTTGACAGCTTATTTTGATTCTGTAAGCTGATATCACAACTCCTCATACAGAGTAGGAGATAGCAATCCAGGCTAAAATCAACTCAAGAGCTCCCACTTCTTGCACATTTTAATGAAATCTGCCGTTTCTTAAACACATTATATGGAATATATAACATCCAGTTTTAATGTAGGAACCAGACAATGAAAACGAGTTAACCCACTGTCCTTCAGTAATCAACTCATATAACATTTTTATACCGATGCTCAAACCCACAACCCAAATGGTGAGGGGTACCTGTTAGTCATTTTAAGACAACATCTAAAACCAGTCAACCTCACTGGGCTCTTGACTGGATCACCCTTAAAAGTGGTAATGGTCACTTTTATTACATGAAATGCAACTTCAAATTAAATTGTTTAAATATTACAATTGCTGATACAGTCAAAAATAGGGCATTAACAAAACTACCAACATCTAATTCATTGCCAATGAATCCATCAAATCCATTAAGAACACTAACCACATTACAGCCAACCGCCACGTGTAATACAAATGTCGTAAATCATAATTATGGAAGTGGGACCCTGGCCGACATGACTGTTTATGTCCCGACATACATTAAAATGTAACCACAGAGGGACCTTACAACAACAGCTCCACTCCAGTGTCATGTTTGTACATGGGTTATTTGGACATCTACATAGCTCTTGTCTAATACCAATAAGTAGTTAAATAGTTAAGGGAGATAATCTCACTGTGTAATTAATGTCAAAGGAACACAACTCTTGTGTCATGTTTAAACATGGGTTATATGGACATCTACATAGCTCCTGTCTAATGGCAATACATAGTTAGATAGGTAAGGGAGGAAATCTCACTATTTTATTAATGTCAAAGGAACAACACTCCAGTTCGACTGCAAATTGAATATTTACATTAGTAAGGGAGATAATCACAAGATATTTTTATATCTACATTAGCTCCTGTCTAATGGCAATACATATTTACATATGTAAGGTAGATAATAAATTCTTATTTGATGGCAATAATTTATTATTTACGTAGGTTAAAGAAATAATCACCAGATCAGCATTATCTATTTACAAAGTTAAGAGAGACAATAACAATAATTAAGTGCTTCCAAAGGAAAGTAACTCCGGTCTAACAGTATTAATTATTTACTAAGTTAAGGGAGATAATCACCCACCTCACACCACAAACAAAACAGCAGCAAAATTGTGTAGTTGGCTTGAAAATACATGTAATAATATTACTCACTGCTAAAATGGAAAAGACAATTCACCATTGAAAACAACAAAACAATAAATCAATTGTAAACCAAGATTGGACATATCGACAATGTACATAAGTCAAATGATCCAGAAAATAAATACATCCATCAGAATGTATCATTGCAGGTTGTCCGTATACAAAAGTGTTTTATCCGAATTCCATCCATTCTACAAACAATCATCCATCAATGTGGAGATTGATTGGTTAATTGAGATGTATTGTTTCTAACAACTAATCAGGCATGACCATTAATTTTACATGCTAAAATAGATCGCTGCTGGAGGATAGCATCACGAAAGCAAGAGAAAATCTGGATAATTCTGCGAGATCAGGCAATACTTCTTGTTAATTCGTGAAATTCATTTGGAAAGACTCGTAATTTATTGATTGATGATTTTGTCAAATAAACGACAGAATATCTCACAGAAAATGAAACGATTTTCACACTCCCTTTTTCTGTCTGAAAATTATGTATGCAGAGGTGCCAATATAGGCAGAATTACCCATAAGCATGGGTAGTACAATCATCAATAGACAAAAAGAACTTAAAATGTTTCTAAGGACACAGCTGCATTGCCCCTACTACAAGCTTCGAAGCATACACCATAATTAATTTGCCATAACATTTACTGTACCAAAGGTCAATAGATTAAGACCTAAGATTGACTTTTATGATGAGTGTCGCAAGTTTGACCAAAATTGGTTGAAAAGTTTGAAGTAGTTTGAATGATCTTAAGCTATTTTCACCACATATCAGGTAGCATGGGATATCCCATTTTATCAGAGGCGAACATCCTCAAAAATGAATCTGAGTTGAACCACTATACCTAAGCTTCCACATGTAACGCTCAATTTATAGGGAATTAGGTAGTCTGAACAAGATTCATCATTAAAATTAATTAAAGGACCATAACAGCATCAATAGTCAATGTAAAGGATGCGCACAATTAGACTTGATATTAATATGCCCAGGCAAGTTTGACAAAAATTGAATGATAAACTTCGGATAAGTAGCCCAGACAAGAAAGCGGTCATAAAAAATGTGCACCAAATTTTTTTATAACCAATATGTGAAAATGATACCATAGTTTTCTATCAAATGTTAAACCTGATCACAATCATGCAGAAGCTGTATGTAATCATCATAAATCTTCTATGATACGATGGTGCAAGGAGGCGTAACGAAATGAGGTCATAATCGTAATGCTATCCATATGATCAAAGTAAAAAATTGGTTCCAATGAATCACACAGGGGACTGAATCAAATGGAAGAGGCAGATGACATCTTATGTGATTATTGGCCAATTATAGATATGGATCTAACACTTAAAACATCGCAGCAGACTCCGGGAGAGAGAGTGGGGAAGACAGTAAGGGGGCTAACACCATTTTCAATACATTACATTACCATGTTAATAACATTTTATGCATGGTTGTAAGCATGAACATGTTTTGATCTGGAAGAATTAAACAAGAATCAAGAAATTGTCAAAATGCTAAATTTCAGTAAGACTCTTCTTCATTGTAACTAGTTGATCTGGGGAGACACATTGTTTGTCTCTCAGTCAGTAAATCCTAGTAACACTCCTTCTACATGATATTGGGATGGTCCAAAAGCAAACACAGCTAAACCTGTCTTAAAGCAGCCAGTCATGGGAAGGAGCAAAAGTGGCCTTTTAAGACAATTTGTTGTTTAATACAGCTGGTTAATTTGTTCTGAAAGCATACAAATGGGAAATAGTAAATGTGGCTGCTCATCAGGGGAGATCGCTTGAACAGGTTCCACTGTGTATAAAAAAACAGTTCATAAATCTTTAGTTGACAGAGCAAAATTCTTTTAATGACATAATATTATGACAGACTTTTAAATTACAGTCAAACCTGTGTAGGTGGCCACCTCTATTAAGCAACCACTTGTCTTAAGCAGCCACATTTACTGTTTCCCATTTTTATGTTTTCAGAGGAAATTAACCTGTCTTAAAAGGCCACTTTTTCTCCTTCCCTCAAATGGCTGCTTAAGACAGGTTTGACTGTATTCCAACAGTTTCCTTCCTCGCCTTTTGAGAATGTACAGTGTGATCTATCAATTGTACTGTATAAGTAATAATTGCTAATATATACCAAATACAACTCCCATCCAATATACTGTTTTCTGAAGATTATTTATTAAACTGTCAATATTTTCCCATAACAGATGGGAATCGCATAAAGATTTATTTATCTGAGGACCACACAGTCTCTGTCATTTTCGTTTAGCATGAAGTACGTCTGTTCAAAATTATCCGTTCTTTCATCATTATCCCTATTATAATATTAAATTAAATTAAATAATTACATAATATTTCCAGATGAACAGTAAACCCTCCTTCACTTTTAAAAAACCCAGAACACAGAAGTGGTTCAATAATAGTGTATGTAATTACATCCAGCAAATCACTGAATTCATTGGTTCAATTTCATCATTTGGAGAGCTTCTGCTCACAACATTTTATTTGCTTTTGAAGAGCAAGTTGTCAAATCCAATGTTCCAACTGAAAGTGTGAGTAAAGTCTAATTCAACAACAATAGAATGGATGTGCTCATGTAAATTACAATGAAAACCGCTAGTTACCACCAGTCGCAATCTTTTTACGCTACTAGGAAAAATAGAAGACTCAAGGGGGTCCACACGTCAGAATTGTCATTCAGTAAATACAACATGTCAATACGAACAAAGTACCATCACTGAAAGCAAGGCCACTTTGTCGTTATTTCTATACAATGTTCACATCTCTATTTTAACACAGAGAACAAATATAGCTTTTTTTTATTAATTGAAACTTTGACCTTTGTATTGATTATGTCAATTGAAACTGAACAATTAAGATAATCATAAAATGCTATAATACTTCAAAATGAATTGAGCATGCAAAACTTGAATCTTCTAAAGAGTTAGGCTTTGATAATACTTTTTTTCAATTTCAATAACCCAATTTTGGTATACTTTTCTTCTTCTAAATTTTGTTCAATAATGATCAATGCAATTGCATATATTTAATGGGTTATTGAATACATTACCAGTTATATAATAATGTGTTTATGACTCTCGACACCAAAAAATGCAGCATGCCAGCTGAGTTTTAGGGAAGTATGACAAAACTTCAAGTTTGATATGCATTTTAATACCACGACCTTCCCTCTTAGTTAAAAGAACGACACTCAATCCTTCGATCTCCCTCAGTTCAACTAAAAGACAATTCATTTTAAAAAGAAAGCTAACAAATCTGTCAAAATAAATCTGTCGGAAAATACTTTAATTCCAATCACGCCTTAAGTCAGCCTTAAACGCTACGATCCAGACTGAAAACGCTAATTCTTCGCCTCCCAGGGATACATTTTATTTTGCAGGGGGGAATTATGAACATTTTATTTTAAAACCATAATTTCTATAGTAATGTATTTTCCGAATTTTCTGCATGTCTCATCTAATCCCAGGATCAAAATAAAATACTTGACTTGTTTGACACTGTGGCGTGACTCAATGTATATAGAATTTAAACTTTGGAAGTTTTGAAGCACATTAGGATTTTTTTATGTCTTGTAGCCATTATATTTGATTTAACATTTTGATGAGACGTTTACAAACTACAGATGAAGATTATATTTTTTGTTCTTTTCTCTGTCTGTCTGTTCGTCCGTCCGTCCGGGTGGACAAATGGGTATTTAAGTGTCTAGGGTTTAGGGTTAGTAATTTTTATGGACAGTTGAAAAGCTGTTGAAAAAACATTAAGTGGCTGTTCTAGACACTTAAAAAACAGCTCTTAGGTGGCTTTTTTTCTCTTATGTGGCTAAAATTTAGCCACACAAGTAATACGATTGACGCAAAGAAGCCACTTAAATACCCATTTGTGAGAACGTCCATCTGTTCGTCCGTCCGTCCGTCTGTCTGTCCATCCACACACGCAAATGGATATTTAAGTGTAATGGGTTTAGGGTTAGTAATTTTTTTGGACGATTGAAAAACAGTTGAAAAAAGATTAGGTAAGGCTAAAAAGTCAATACTAAATAGTGCAAATACTGTACCGATTATAACATTTTCAATCTCTGCTTGTATCCGTCTTCTCTGCTACAAGTTGGAAATGTAATGGAGGTATATTATAAAGTAAGCAACATTTACAATAAAAACTATCTAAATGTCCCACCCAGCTGCCATACTCACTTTAATCTGTCCTAACAAAATGAACTTGCAGTGCACATTTAATGTAACTCAGATTTAAAACACATTGCTTTATTTTTTTCATGAAAGTTTGCATGAATTATTAAAGGGAGACTAAAGTAAACATATTTAAACCTTGTAAAAAAACAAACCAAACCAAAGTCCTGTGAGACAACTCAAGATTTTGATTTTTTCTAAAAATAAAACTAAAAAAAACCTGTAAATTGATATTCACATAAATCACAGTTGTTAATACCATGGCATCATCATTCTGATAAACTTCATAAAAAAATCATTAAATAAACAAAAATTAATAAGTTAAGAAAGAAATGAAATATTAAACACGTGTGGCTTTAGACAATCCATTAACCACCATACATTTTCAACATTTGTTTTATGTCTATCATTGATTGCATATTAAGACTTTCTGGTTCTGTTTAATCTAGACCTACATGAAACAGACATCTTGAAAGTGAACGCTTCCCCGTTGGGAGGCGCTGGCACTAATATTTGTTTTTGTCTTATTTGTTTATTTATTTTTCATGTGAGAATAAAACCATATGCAATCAATTAGAGAAAAATTAATTCCCTGAATAAAGTGATCCCAGACATTCTTGGAGAGAGAAATAAAAACAAAAAAGATATAAGCCATATTTCCTGCCAGACAAACCTATTAATAAAAATGAAGGCAGCTTACCAAAATCCCTGAAAGCAGTAACTTAAAATGTCACATGTAATAAAAAAATGTCAAATTTTAACAACCTTCTTGTTTCTGGCAGATAGACTCAGTGCAAAAGTTGACCAAATTTCGTACCAAGCTACCTGATGAAGTGTTGGAATGCATTTCATTTCGACTGGAAAATAATTTATTCAATTTCTGATATAGTGACTATAATAGGCCTAGGACTACATCATCCTTTTTTTCGACTTTTCCATTTTAATATAAAATTGATATCAATAGGACTTAACTTACTCGGAGCCAAATGATGACGACTTGGTAAAGCTGGAATCAGAATCAGATTTTGATGAAGTGATCTGCTGGTCAACAGTTGAACCGCTGGGCCACAAATGATCAATTCTCAAGATTCAAACTTAAAAATGCCAAGTTTTAAAAACCCAAGCTCTCACAGCAGTTCATGTGATCACTGAAAATGTTGTTATACAGTACAACCTGTCTTAAGCAGCCAGCGAAGGCAATGAGCAAAAGTGGTATTTTAAGACAGGTTGTTAATTAATACAGGTTAATTTTCTTTGAAAGCCTAGAAATGGAAATAGCAAATGTGGCTGTTTAAAACAAGAGACTGCTTAATAGAGGTAACCACTTACACAGGTTTGACTGTATATTATTGTTAAATTGTTTACACACATTTTGAAATTTCTATATTTAACAAATTCCATTGATATTCTAATTAATTCCCCAAAACCTATTATGTATATTACTTCCATCAATATCGGTTAGGATGCAAGACAATGAATATTTATAAGCAATCACTGGATGAATGTTCTATGATATTTTCTTTGGCTTTTTCTTCATGGTCAAAATACCAGACAATATATTACATATCTTTCAGGTAAGTGACCTTGAACTTTGTATCCACAGTTATAATTGTACGGTGTTCAGCATTATTTTCAACAATTTATGTCATGATGGTGTCTGCATGAGACATTATTTTAAGCACTGCCACACTGGAACATCATGCTGTAGATACATGGTATGATACCCTGCACAGTCACACTGGAACATCATGCTGTAGATACATGGTATGATACCCTGCACAGCCACTCTGGAACATCATGCTGTAGATACATGGTATGATACCCTGCACAGTCACACTGGAACATCATGCTGTAGATACATGGTATGATACCCTGCACAGTCACACTGGAACATCATGCTGTAGATACATGGTATGATACCCTGCACAGTCACACTGGAACATCATGCTGTAGATACATGGTATGATACCCTGCACAGCCACACTGGAACATCATGCTGTAGATACATGGTATGATACCCTGCACAGTCACACTGGAACATCATGCTGTAGATACATGGTATGATACCCTGCACAGTCACACTGGAACATCATGCTGTAGATACATGGTATGATACCCTGCACAGCCACACTGGAACATCATGCTGTAGATACATGGTATGATACCCTGCACAGTCACACTGGAACATCATGCTGTAGATACATGGTATGATACCCTGCACAGTCACACTGGAACATCATGCTGTAGATACATGGTATGATACCCTGCACAGCCACACTGGAACATCATGCTGTAGATACATGGTATGATACCCTGCACTGTCACACTGGAACATCATGCTGTAGATACATGGTATGATACCCTGCACTGCCACACTGGAACATCATGCTGTAGATACATGGTATGATACCCTGCACAGCCACACTGGAACATCATGCTGTAGATACATGGTATGATACCCTGCACAGTCACACTGGAACATCATGCTGTAGATACATGGTATGATACCCTGCACAGCCACACTGGAACATCATGCTGTAGATACATGGTATGATACCCTGCACAGCCACACTGGAACATCATGCTGTAGATACATGGTATGATACCCTGCACAGCCACACTGGAACATCATGCTGTAGATACATGGTATGATACCCTGCACAGCCACACTGGAACATCATGCTGTAGATACATGGTATGATACCCTAGTTTTATATAGCCTAGTGTCATACCCAGTTTTAGATATTGATGGGGACGGGGGGGGATGGGTTTGCTTGAATCACCTTCAATGAACCCAGGAAAGAGTGGTTAGGTTAACAAATTGTCTGTTAGCCCTCAATGACATAAAATGACATAAAATGACACTAAATATTCAAAAACAAACATATAAGCTAGCACTATAACTGTTGAAAATGGCATTTAAAAAAACTCCATTCAATTCCTGAACTGTTGGCCTAACCAGCTGTGATAAGTGAAAAACTTACACAACGGTGCTGTACAAAATTTCAAAAACAATCATGAATAATTTTCTTAACAAATTGGCTTATAATTCAAGGCTAGTGTCAATCAAAGTAATTATTTAAATGATAATATATTATACTCATTATTCATAAGTATGGCAAGTGTAATAAAAAAAAAAACAGGTCAGACTAAAACATATCTAAATGATTGCGCATTTAATTGTAGGAGTCATTTGAAAAATTAATGTAACAAAAATGTTGAGATTCAATTACAGTTAATTTTTGTTCTTTGTTTTCTATTGTTAAATATTAAATTGAAATTATTTGTATATTACAACATAAAACTGAGATTATAAAAGTTACACAGTAACAGCAGTTTCTTTTGTCTTAATAATTAAATAGTTATACATTAATTGCAGAATAAGATTATAAAACCTGAGGTTACAAAACTTTTTGCTTTTTTTAAATGGGGGTTCATCGCCAATTTCAACACATGACAGGTTATATAAGGGCATATTCAGTTTAATTTGTGGAGGAAGACCTCAGATGGAAATTCCATGGACCCCCAGCAGTGGTTTATAGGAAAGGTCCCTCTGACAAGTGTAAGGTTGACCAGTAAGGCTTTAAAAATAGTACTAGAACTTTACACAACAATCCTGTAAGTCTCAGAAATGTTATATTTAGGTGCTTTAGTGTTACCTAGACTGCTTAGGGAGTGAGTCAGCAAATAAGAAGGATTTCAGAATCCTATTTCAACTTATTACTCGCCATTAAAGGTAACCAGGTACTACTGATGTTTTTTGAACGGCAGACGGACAACGGTCGTGTTGTTGACTGTGTCCATTGTGGTTTAACTTGTGATGTCGGTTGTTACATTCGTACCTTGTGCCGCGCTGTTTGTGTTTGGGAGTTGACAAGACATTATTTCGGAGGATTTATGACCTACCCAGGTGGCCCCTAACCTGTAATTATCACTTTAATGTCCCTTTAAAGATAAATATTGAATTTCTGTTTTCCCTACCAAATAATGGCTGTGTTAACAGTTTAAACTTTCATTTCCAAGTCAAAACATTTCTACAACTGAATCATCGTAAAAGTTAGAAATAAAAATTCATAAAAAAAACATTTACGACCGGTTAACACGTAATTCTATTTAGATTTTTGTGTTACCTTTGATCAGAAGTTTAAATTTTTATGTGCTAATCTAACAGTATGAAGAGGTAATGTAGCAGAAGGTCATAAAACAGTAGAAAATCAATGGCCGCCAAAGAATGAATGCTCACCAGAAATGATAATAAAGATGGAAGTTCATGAAAGGATAAAAATGACAAAATCATTAAACAGTAGGAAGCTAATGAACATTTTTATTACCCATAATGTTATTTTACACAGTTTTGAAATCAAATCTGTATATCCTAGAATAGGTTGGATCGATAACACAATCCGTTGGTATGCAGAACTCAACAAACAATGCATTGCTTGGATCATTTAAGAATATTGCACCATTACGAACATTCCGTTAGTTTATTTCATATTAATTTATTTTTAGCATGATTGCAAAGTAAGCTCAGGTCTTAAATATGAATCACTCTTGGGACTGCTTCCTTGGTAGAACCATGCAGTACTGTGTGTTGATTTTGAGAGGTCAACAGGTGAAGCTGGAGACAGAACCTGCAACCTCTAGTGTGAGCATCCAACACTCTATCCACCGCACTCCCGCCCCACGTCCCTTACAGGCAGATTGGACTATGGTGATTCACTTAATGAGAAGACCGATTTATCTATGGACGTACCATAAACCACCATTCATGCTTGATTCTCGCTTTAAGTTACTTTCATTATTGATGACTGGGATGGTTATTTTAGGCACCAACCATCATGACTATCTTCCAATAAGTCAAACCCCTCGCGAGGACATAGACTTCAACATAAATATGTAATATAAAATCTCCATATTTACTATAGCAACACTTATTATGGGCATGTGACTTGCACAGTAACAAAATATGTCAGATGGCTCCCATCACCTTCTTTACACCGTATCATTTATCAGCCTCAAAGGGAGGCAGGGCATATTAGCTAGGACGTGAGTCAAACACTCGTAACAAATGAAGGTTTTCACTTGGCATAATGCTTCGTTGCCCTACATACGCAAAAACAAGAAAACTCCTTAAGGACATGTTTCAGGTGAAACAGGGTAACGACCTAGCTCAGAGTCTCAAATAATTATCATTATTTAAATTTAAAAATTCTAGTACTTAAATTTTAAATAAATTATTCCATTACATATGTTGATAAAAGTCTCACACAGTTGTGTAACAAGTCTATAATATTATAATCATGGTCTTCTAGTCTATCACAGTCCCAAATATCTACAGAACCAGGTCTGTTAAACCCAAATGAAAAAGTTGGGATTTCCATGCTTTTCCCAAAATTTATAGCATTCTAATGCTTAACAACCTTTAACATCATTCAACTTTCGCTGAAGTAACTGACCAATCAGCATGTTCTCATCTCATTGCTATGTGACAGACCCACGAGGGGAGAGCTCCCGGGTCCATTCTACAGTCTATGATCTACTTGATTATTTTTCCTTAAAATGATTATTGATAAATTTGTAATGTAGATGTAAACCTACACCAACCTGGGTGTAACAGGCAACCATTGTTTGTCTCTCAGTCAATAAATTTTTATTAACAACCATTCAGATGATGATGGAACGGTCCAAAAATGAACGATAGAAGAGTCTACTGTAGAAATACAGCAAGTTTAGGGTTAAATGGGTTCAACATGTTCATTAAATCTGATACAGATTGATTGATTGAATATTTAGCGTCATTTTTATGCCATCGAGGGCTAACAGACGATCAGTTAACCTAACCACTGTTTCCTGGGATTAACCAGTACTCGAGCACACCCCATCTCCGCAAGTAACTGATAACTTTCCCACTTGAATCAGTGGTGAGAGACGAATGATAATGAGACACAATGTCGTATATCAATCATCACGGAGACTGTTGCCGGGCGGGGGATTCGAACTTACGACCCCTGGATTGATAGTCAGGTGCGTAACTGACTGAGCTAATCGGACCCGGGTGATACAGACTAGAATACCAAAGGCCAGTAGTGCATCACCAATGAACCAAGATTCACGGAGCAAGGGCACCCTTGTTGGGAACCTGGCATGAAACACCTGCAATGAAACTCTCACCATTTAGGTAAAACACAGTTTTTTTAAATTGTTATAAGTCCTAATATGTTTATTTTAAAACATGAAAAATATGTACATGTGTGAGTTAACCTGCTTTCTGTACCAAATACAAAGTCTCAAGCACATGCACACTGCACAAGACTTGACAGGTACCTTTTGTCATAAAACTAAAGCTGCCCCAAACAGTGACATGCTCTATTATTGATTGGCCATTGTCCGTTGGACACTGTCATAGATATATTTAATATAGTGTGGCTATTTTTTTTTATATAAAAAGTGTATCCCCAAATAATCTGAACTTTTGTAAGACTGCTTATAAGTGTCCATTTTATTATTACTGTCATTTGTCCCAGTGATTCACCAGCCATGCTCATTTGTTTACTTGTTTGTTTTTTTACCTACAGCAAAGAAAAGCTGGGAAAACAAGCAAGCCACCTGTCCCAGCCATTGGAGGACTACGCAGAAGCAGATATGTTGGAAGTCAGTTGTGATCGCATAATTATTTGGTGCAGACTTCAAGAGACAAATATTAATTTTTCTGAAAATCATTACACATGTGCTATAATATCTACATAATGTAAATATGAAACTTAAAATACCTCCATATGTATAATATGAAATATAGACTACTCCGTTATAAAATAATGTATGCAGATTCTTATTTTGTTTCTTTTTTATTTTTATGGAAATTAGGGGTGTAACATTTGGCGTTAGTGCAGTGGATAGTGTGGCTACTCGCGTTCCCTCACTGGACCAGAATGATGGTCTCTCAAAAACAACACTTCGTTAGGCCATTATAAATTAATTGCTACATTTTCATCCAAATTTTTCTTAAAAACGGGGAGGGTTGGAGGATTTTATTTTTTGTTTTCATTTTTAAAATTTTTGATGTTTTTTTAATTTTTTTTTTTTTTATGAAAATAAAAAGGGTCGGGGCGTCATGAAAATTAGGGGGCAGGCAGGGATGATAATCCAGCAATTAATTCATTATGGCCTTAACTGTTTCTACACAAGAAGAGGACCTCAGAGCAATTATTATAAACTCTGAGCTTTCTTTACAATCCTTAACTTAAATAAATTAGTATGAACTAACACTTGTAAACGGTTTCAAAGGCTTTTGCATATTTATGATAAATATGGGCAAAAATGTGTAAACGTGTAAATATTTGTATATGTTCATGAAAATGAATCCTGGAAAAAAGTTTTAAATTATTTTTCTAGAGTAGCATGGCACTTCTAGGTTTTATAAAAAATAAAAATAAAATCTTAAATATGAAAAATTAGACAGTGTTACTTGGGGACATCTCCAAATGATCATGTCATCATAGGTATGATAAAGGTCTCACTATATATATAAATATATTTACACAGTTCAATTTTGTTTTTTTAAAAGAGAAGTCTTCAAATGCTCATAAATATATGCATCTATCAAAATCCTATAAAAGTCACGTTTTTAACACCAGTGATGACTTATTGCAGTATATGCTATAACAGCTTTTGTTCTTCTCATCAGCAGCAAGAAATCACAACCACTATGAACAATTTGGAAAATATTTCTTACCCAATTACATAGGACATTTTTTTTAAGTGCAAGAATCATGCTACCATGGCAAAAAGGGGCACAACTGTGTAGTGAGATGTTAAAGATTGATTTCGATACGTGAACATCAGTAAAATTGATTTTAACACTGCCTTCTGTCCCTTTAAAGTTACATAATTAAGAATTTAATGTAAGCATCTAATTGATCATGATTTAAGATCAGTTCTGGTATATGGCTGTACGCCATTAATTTTGCTCCTTTTGTTGCTTTTTATACATTTTTTGTCTTTTATAGCATAAAACAAAAACACAATCCAACTCAACAAACTTATATACAGTATCAGTTGACAAAAAACACTTTGAAATCCTAATTATTTACACTTTCAAGTTGAAAAGTAAATTACACCTAATCCACGATTTTCCCATAGTTTTGAGCAAAGTTCAACTGCTGTTAAAGTCTAAGCATGCGTTGAGAGTTAAATTTACATCAAATTTTCATAAAAACAGATGGCAAGAATATGCAATGTTGTGTAGTGTAAATGATTTCACGACAGCAAGAATACGCAATGTTGTGTAGTGTTAATGATTTCATGATGGCAAGAATATGCAATGTTGTGTAGTGTAAATGATTTCACGACGGCAAGAATATGCAATGTTGTGTAGTGTAAATGATTTCATGATGGCAAGAATACGCAATGTTGTGTAGTGTAAATGATTTCACGACGGCAAGAATACGCAATGTTGTGTAGTATAAATGATTTCATGATGGCAAGAATACGCAATGTTGTGTAGTATAAATTATTTCACAAGTTGGAAGCTTACTATTGCCAAACTGACCGACAATACAATGGTGCAACAAAATAAACTTGACGGTTACTTATTATAAAAACGTTACTATTTTTCACAGATACAAAGTTCATATCACACACAACCATCTACAAACTAGTAAATATGTGTACGACACAATTACCATTGTAGGGTTTGTAGCCAAATGTCTGTCGGCAAACTTGTGAAAATTTACAAAACTGGGAAAACTTGTAGCAAAAACATGTCACAAGACTTTCATAACATCTAGAGTCAGCCTAGTATATTGTATGTAGCCTTTTCAAATAAAAAAAATATTGTTTTTTGAGCAATTCTCCTAGATCAGGGAGTCTGCTGTAGATATGGATTCACCAGTCATCTTGTATAATGTCACCTTACACGTATGTCATGTGATATGAATAAAAACCTAATACTAAAGCATACGTCTTTTTACTGCCTTTATTCATACAGATACATAGTGAAAAATCCTGGCACTCTGCAGAAGTAGGATTTCTATTCTGAAGTACCACATACAGTAGTATACTATAAACTTTGAATAATATATAGCGGACTTAAACTCTACTGTAAATACCACATAGTGTCCTAACTCTACTTTAAATACCACATAGTGTGCTAACATAACTTTAAATACCACATAGTGTGCTAACATAACTTTAAATACCACATAGTGTGCTAACATAACTTTAAATACCACATAGTGTATTAACTCTACTTTAAATACCACATAGTGTGCTAACATAACTTTAAATACCACATAGTGTGCTAACATAACTTTAAATACCACATAGTGTATTAACTCTACTTTAAATACCACATAGTGTGCTAACATAACTTTAAATACCACATAGTGTCCTAACTCTACTTTAAAGTACCACATAGTGTATTAACTCTACTTTAAATACCACATAGTGTCCTAACTCTACTTTAAAGTACCACATAGTGTATTAACTCTACTTTAAATACCACATAGTGTGCTAACATAACTTTAAATACCACATAGTGTGCTAACATAATTTTAAATACCACATAGTGTGCTAACATAACTTTAAATACCACATAGTGTATTAACTCTACTTTAAATACCACATAGTGTGCTAACATAACTTTAAATACCACATAGTGTGCTAACATAACTTTAAATACCACATAGTGTATTAACTCTACTTTAAATACCACATAGTGTGCTAACATAACTTTAAATACCACATAGTGTCCTAACTCTACTTTAAAGTACCACATAGTGTATTAACTCTACTTTAAATACCACATAGTGTGCTAACATAACTTTAAATACCACATAGTGTGCTAACATAACTTTAAATACCACATAGTGTGCTAACATAACTTTAAATACCACATAGTGTATTAACTCTACTTTAAATACCACATAGTGTGCTAACATAACTTTAAATACCACATAGTGTGCTAACATAACTTTAAATACCACATAGTGTATTAACTCTACTTTAAATACCACATAGTGTGCTAACATAACTTTAAATACCACATAGTGTGCTAACATAACTTTAA
Organism: Panopea generosa; assembly: GCA_029582155.1. Classification (NCBI taxonomy): domain Eukaryota; kingdom Metazoa; phylum Mollusca; class Bivalvia; order Adapedonta; family Hiatellidae; genus Panopea; species Panopea generosa. Next base: position 19,969,606 of record CM055896.1, on the reverse strand, counting down.
ATACCACATAGTGTGCTAACATAACTTTAAATACCACAAAGTGTATTAACTCTACTTTAAATACCACATAGTGTGCTAACATAACTTTAAATACCACATAGTGTGCTAACATAACTTTAAATACCACATAGTGTGCTAACATAACTTTAAAGTACCACATAGTGTATTAACTCTACTTTAAAGTGCCACAGTGTATTAACTCTACTTTAAAGTACCACAGTGTATTAACTCTACTTTAAAGTACCACATAGTGTATTAACTCTACTTTAAAGTAGCATAGTGTATTAACTCTACTTTAAAGTACCATAGTGTATTAACTCTACTTTAAAGTACTACAGTGTATTAATTTACTTTAAAGTACTAATTCTGTCATAATGAACCATTATACTATCATACAATGTACTGACTGTATTTAACAGTATTGACTTTATCTTAAAGTACCATATAGTGTACACATTTTATTTTAAAGTACCCTTTTAATAGTGTACTGCATACTTTAGGGTACAATTTATTTTGTATAAACTCTGTTTTAGCGTACCATTCAGCGTTTTAGAGTACTTTTTAGTGTACTGACTTTACTTTAGAGTACCATAATTATAGTTTACTAATTCTATTTTTAGAGTATTATTTGGTGTACTTCTGTAACTCTGTTTTTAAGAGTCACTGACAACATTTTACAACTATTATATAATACTGAGTTACATAATCATGTTGTACGGACTATCTTTTATAGTATCATGAATTATGTTGAACTGAATTTTAATATTAGAATACCTTATATAAATGTTTTCGATTATGATAATCATTAGTAATAGTTTATATTAGAGCTTTAAAAGGCCATATGCATGTTTTAAGTACCGTGTCTCAATATTGGTCTTATATTCGACAAAAACCTTGACACTGCTAACAACGTTTATAAAACATTTTTCAGAGCAGTCAAATCAAGGTTCATCGATTTTACAGAATTAAAATTAACTTTTCACTACTCGATTTTATCAGCAAAATAAAATCAATCATTGAAAACACCAAATCACATGACTTCCAATGTAATAGTTTTTGTATTTTTTTAATCACAAGGTCAGGAATCAATAAAATAATTATTGTCATTTTTCACCTGGTGTCGTTGTGACTGACTCAACACCCCTGATATATGTACACACTCACGCAGGCCCAGTGGCTGTCATACGGGCGCTAATTGTCGCAAATTGCCTAATTTGAAAATAAATTACCGTGATTTCTATATACTCGGTCAGCTTGAAATAATGGCGATATTTTCCCCCCCAACACGTTTGCGATGCTAATTATCTATTTTCAACACAAGTCTTTGTCTGTTTGGAATTTGTGAAGTCATAACAATGTGGGAACATTTTGAACAACAAGATTTTTTTTTAGTAATTTTTTTTTTAGTAAAACTAAACATTTTCAATATGTGTTACCATAGTTATAGTATATTGTCATCATTATAATTCTTTAGGTTTTCAAATTTTTGTTTCTCTATAAACAATGAGATTAGAACTTGACTTTATTGATTACCTATAAACACAGTTCTAATCCACGTATCGCCAACGAAAAATAAATCCGAGTTTCAACACATTACTGCTATAATTAAATGTCCACTTTTTAATCTAGTGTATGAACAATGGAGCAAACATATTAAAATACATGCATATAATTACATATTTTTCTATTTCAGATAATTTGAAAACTGCTTCATCAATGTCCCTAAAGGTTTCTCAAAAACAAAGTCAAAACATTTATACAATGTTATGATTTTTTCATTCAGGATTTGTAACTCTGTCCATCGGGTTTTCATGAACAAATTCACTCTGATCACAGAGGAGCTTGGATACTTGGATATTTCTGCGAGCATCTAAAGAAATGCCTCTGAAAATCAATGAGCCTTGGCCAAATAAAGAAGTATTGCAGCTTGGGAGATCAGGAAAAATTGTCAATCAATTACATTTACTATATAATCAGTATTGTAGTGACCATCCTCATGTATCTTTTACTTTAATATTGTAGGTTTAGTTCGCAAACTCTAACATGAACGTAATATAACAGTTATTTAAATTTCACTTACAGTATTGTGTCCACCTTAGAATTAATAATGCATACACAAGATATTGGCAAACACATTTCTTCCCTATTATTGAGATTTAAATGATCCTCAAATACGGTCAGTGTAAAGTATCTCTGCTGTAGTCATTGTGCTGATGCAGTCTTAAAATTACTTCTTACTGTGTTCTTTAAAAATCAAACATTACATGTCTGTTACATTAAGAAAAAGAAATTTTGCAAGTGGTTCAGTATTCAGTGTTCAAATCTTTACTTTTTTGAGCCTTTTAATGATTTGTTTAGCTAGATTTCTGCAAAAGAAACTCTGAGCTTAATTAAATGGTTTGCTCTTGAGTCTTCTTCCAGGGTAGATCTTGAAACAAGCAATGAATGCTGTATTTGAGCTGTATTTGAGCAGTCATCATGTTAAGCCTGGAAATGAACCCTCAACCCGCAAACACTCTATCCACTGTTCCACCACCTAATAATTCTCATTTCATTTTGTTCAACATGTCTGTTTCCTTTTTATTATGTTTCTTCTTCCTTATACACATCTATACCATTCTTGACAAGATCTGCTTGTAATTCATATATCATTTCAGAATATAAAATAATAATCACTTCATAATTATGTATATAATTAACATTAATTAACGTCTCACTTTCACTAATCAACAACAAAGTCAATCACCGGCTGTCAAAATAACCATTAGTTTCAAGATAAAGCAAAATGTTCAGATCAAAACCTGCATTAAAAATTTTCATACATAATACGTCAAAAACTTAAATAAGTCATGAAAGATCAAATTTTTATAATTAGAGGGTAATTAATACATAATTACTGAAACACTACATGCTAATTAACACGCCCTGAGACAATACTTTCATTTACATCTGACATGTTGGTGTCACATGAGTCACCTCAATAATGAGTGATGATGAGACTAACGATGCGTCTTCATCAATGTAGATGTAGATACTAATTTACCGTCCAACACTTTATATAAATCTTAAAATCCACAACCAGCTGGGTGTCCGTTTTTTGGGGTTTTTTTTATCTTTTATTTATCGGTTTAACACCATCTTCAACACAAGGCCGGTTATATAATATTATTGAGGCAAATTTTATTGGCAGAGGAAGACCGCACTTATGTATGACAAAAAAAAACAGCGATTAGAACATCATCTTTTCACAAGTAATGGGCAAACTTTCTCACATAAAGTGTTACCTGGACGAAGCTGGGCTCAAACCCACAACTTCAGAAGTGAGGGACAAGAAATGTCCATATTACGCCTCGGACAACAATGTGTTTTTTTAAAACCTTACAATGCTGGTTCACAGTCTAAGAAAGGTTACAACCAAGCTTGGTCAATCAGAAGGTTTCCAATCTCTTGCTGATGCACAACATTATTGTTATATTACAGACAAACCTGTCTTATACAACCAGTCAAGGTCTTTTAAGAAAGGTTGCTGCTTATATAATACAAGTTAATTTGCTCTGAAAGTATAGCAATGGAGAATGGCAAAAGAATGGCTGCTAAAGACAAGTGACTGCTCAACAGAGGTGACCTTACACAGGTTATACTGTATTATGATGGATGGGGTAACAAACACTGGGACACAACATACATGCATGAATGTTGTTATCCTCTGATCCTTACCTACCACCACTCATTTAGCACCCCTATGTTATAATAAATAAAGTGCACCTGGTGTTTGGCATCAACATAATATTATAGTCAGATAGTAAATATTAGAATCTAAACATTTCTTTTATAAAGTTCAAAATGTTATGACTGCAGCTACAAATCACCCCACTTACTTTTATAAAACTTCAGTAGATGTCAATATGCAACACTTTTTATCCTATACAAACCAAGTGAAACACCTGTGTTAGTGGTTACAACTGTTTTTAATAGTAACTTCTGTTTAAATGCCATATACTATTACTATTGACCATGTTCATGTTTTTTTTTAACAACCTGCATTTAGAAGACAATTTACTTTTCCCACTGAGTGACAGTTAAAGACAGGTTAACCTGTATTAGAAAACCAGTGTTGCCAATGAAACCATTTCATCAAAACTGCAGAAAATGGACATAATGAATAAAACAAAACTTTTTCTGACAAGAATTATAGAACATGAAATGATCATTCTGCGATTCAAAGGTTATTCCACCTATTGATTTCTGCCAATCTAACACATAGTCAGCAACATTGTCATGACAAGATATATATTTAATTATATTTTTTCCTAATATAGACATCAATATCAGAACAACAAAACATCAGATCAACCCGTGGCAGCAAGAAACGATATTCAGGTAAAAATCAATATAGAGAGAAATCATTTTTTTTTTACTTACCTGAATTGTTTCAAAAATCCGATTTATATCAGAGAAAGTGTTTTAACTTCAAAACCTTTTCAAAACATTCAGTCCAATTCTGCCATTAATTCATAAACAATAAGATCCAATTAACAATTCACTATCAAATACAATCTACAGCCTGTGAAACAGAATGTACACAAAAAAATGTGTATTTTCTTCATTCCACATCAGTGCTGGCCCGCCTTCCCCACTAATTGACTGTCTGTCAAAGACCATGTGACCAATTCTTGTTTAAATTGATTGGATAAATGCCTGCCGTGTGTATTTTACGGTGTTAGATATGAATAATTTACTACTGGTAGTGGAGTGTGCTGTGGGATATCAGATCGTAGTTAAAATCTTATCTTTTTTTAACAGGGCAGGTTTTTGTGAGTATTTGAGAGCAACGATGAATTCCTTTGATATAAACGGCAATAGGTTTTTTGTACAATCTTACAAAGATGTTAATAGAAGTGACATTGGTGATTTGGCAGATGGCTTAATTGAAAAAAAAAAGAGTAACATACTTGTAAGGTAGTCATATCAATAGAGGATTGTATCATTTTATCTTATTTTATTTTATTTTTATAATGAGGATTAAGGCCATTTCCCACACATTATACAGGTATATAACGGCAAACACTATTACTTTCAGGGGGGAAGACCCCATGTACATAAATGAGAGTAGAGTCAGCGTCCATTCACAAGTAACTGGCAGAATTTCTCACACCTAGCTATACTCAGACTTGTGACCTCAGAGGACAGAGATAAATGTTCTTGAAGCTGCGCCCAAGACCGCATGGCCAAGGAGGACTCACCGAGGCTGCGCCCACTTGGAAGACCCATAGAGGATTGTATGAAATTTAATGATAGCATCAATTTCCTGGTAAAGTGACTTTGTGCCAATTTTTCGTTACATTACTGATATATTTTGCCATTATATTTTCACAATTACTGTTGAGTATGTGGTCCAGTGGTAGAGCATTCAACCCAGGATAGGGGGATCACAGGATTTGATAATCCGCCACCCCCTATGTTAAGTGTACTTGAAAAAGACACTTTATCCACACATGCTAAGTACTGTTCCTAGCCAGGATCGAAGACTTCAAGCATGATCAGTCGAGTTGTAAGAACAATTGATGTAAAATAAACCAGTTCAAAATCAAAACCATAGTTGATGCTAACAACATCACATATGCTCAAGCGGTCACTGCTTTTTGTACTGCTGATAACATTCCTATTTATGTCTATGACTTCCCAGTTTTGTCTATACAACCACTACTGCTGTGACTTACAGTAGCTATATATCTGCCTCAGTAACATCATGTTTAACACCTTTCAGGTTATAATTGTATGGTATATCTTGTTTTACTGGTGAAGGCAGACCTAAGTATGAATCTAAGTAGAATTCCCGCAAGTAAATGATAAACTTCTTAAACAAAGTTTTTATTCTGAGTGGGGCTCGAACCCACGTCCTCAGCAGTGAGAGATAAGCTGTCATTATATTACAGTGCCTTAGACCCCTCAGCCACGGAGGACATTGCAGTGGCTAACAAAGGTATAATATAAGTTAAGCTCTTCCTACATGTAGAAAAAAAAAACATACATGCCAGACGTAACAAACAGACAGGTTTGTTTCTCAGATCAGGAGACTGTTTTCTGGTTCAAGCACTTCCAAACACTCCACAGAACAAACAAACCCCTCATCTGTGTATCCAAATTATACATTAAAACAACTCAGTCAAAGAATGGGTCAATGAAAAGAGCACGTTTTTTGGGGAGTAAATCACCAGAAGAATGTAAACCAAAGCTAATTGCCACTGCTGGTTTAATATCTTTTCTAATGACCATCTTTGTTTCATTAAAACTATATTATGATAACAATTATTTACTGCAATTTTATCAAATTAGAAATTTCTTTCTTAAAATAAAGGAACTGTTGAATTTTAATGCAACTTCTACTGAAACAATTATAAATTGTCTTTTATTTAAAGGGGTTCAGGTTATTATGAAATCCAGTTTTAGTGATGGAAGTCTGAGATGACAGGTACTGTATTATCCCAAATAACCACAATCCTCCCAATAGATGCCTTACACTAATTTGGATCAGTGGAAAAAAAGTTATAAAACCTGCAAACTGTCAAACATTTACTGTATTAAATCAAATTATTTGTGAAACAATTATCAAACAATGTTGTTTGTAAGACATTTGAAAAAAAAAAAAGATTTGTTTAATTTTATTTATTTCTCAGGTACAAATAATCGCCCCCTTTTGAAAACTGGGGAGCTGTCCTAAATGATCAAGGCATAACAGGGACAAACAGCAGAATATCTTCCTGTAAAGGCAAAAGAAGTGCCCCCAAATGATCAGGGCATGACAGGACCAAACTGCATAATTTATCATGCTTTAAAGTTGAAAAGATGCTCTTATGATCAGGATAAAAACATGGATCCCCATTTATTTGACATGCTATTTCAGAGGCAAATGATCAATCTCTCTTTCATTAATTAATATTTCTAAATTTCCAATATCGTGTTGACTTAACAAATACTTGATGCACAGTTAAGACCCTATACTGGGGACTTTGTTTGTCTTTGGTTAAAAACTGCTTGAAAAAGAGATCAGCCTGTATTTGAAGGCGGGTGATTTAAACCGACTTTGGGCCGATAGTCATCAGCCCGAGATTAGCTGATCTACAAATGAAGGGGTAATTTATATTTCCTCTTTTGTTTGAGTCACTGAATGAAGTAGATATATTTTGATACACAACCTAGCCATCGAGGGCCAACAGACCAACCAGTCTATTTCCTCAGATCCTGTAAAGTTGAGACATGAATGACAATGAGATGCGTTGTCCTAAGTCAAATCATCATTGAGACTGCAATCGACCAGAGATTCAAACCTCAAACTTCTGGATCGATAACGCAGACTCGCTGGATATCTGTTACCCCTTGATGGCATAAATATGCTAAACATTCAAACAAATCAAGCAAACAGATTTAAAATTTACATCACAACAAATAAACATACAAAATGCATGAAATGCAGTAGCCTTATTTTGTCATCGCTCACTTTGGAACACAGGTTGGTTGTTTAACCACAATTTAATGAATTATGTTTTGCCAGAAAAAGAAACACAAAACAGAAATGCTTTTTCTTACAATATATTCTACTCTTTTAAATGTAGAATTTAATAGATAATAAAAGGCTGTCAGAAAAAAAATTGTGCCACTAATGTACCATTTCATCAGTAAGTCCCATTTCATCAACATGTCCCGTTTCATCAACATGCTATCAATAAAAGAATTATTGACAAAGTTGTGTAAATATTTTCTAAAAATGGAACAGAATCTAGAATTATTGGCTTTAATAGAGTGGTCAAGTTGCATTGTTTTGACTTGGTCAAGTGGAGACCATTTGGCATCTATGAGTGACCATTTGATTGACAGCTAATTAATTATCCCAAATATCATCAACATACTTTAGGAATTTCTGCCATTAGCTGTAATTTCCATCAGTCCTGCGAACAAAAACCCAAGAAACTCATTTCGTTATTTTCACAAAGATTTTATGTTAGAGTAACAATACTGGCATAAACTTTATGGGGAATGTCCCGCACTCATAATTACTGACTCCTTAATGGACAAACTTTGATTAAAGCCAGTGGTCAGTTGTCCAAAATGGTCTCGCTCTTTGTTAAAAGGCACACTCTGCTCACTGGTCACTCTATGATCTTTGACCTTGAACATGGTTACCTTCACGGATCTATGACCTGAAGTGTGTGACCTCTACCCGTGACAAATTATCATGCAGAGTTACCCAACTTGACCAGATGGAAACATAATGGTCAATAACTCAGTTATAGAGACAACAATGATCAGATCAGTAATTGTGAAACCAAATATGATTTATATTTGGGCCAGCCACTTACATAAGGCGAGGAATTATATAGTAAAGGAAACGCAACTGATCAAGATGTTATGAACTCTCGCGTATTCACGCAAAATCTCATTTTCAAATATCCTAACTTCCATTCTTTTCAGAAATACAAATCAAAATTCTTTCTTAGCACAATGGAATTATCTACAAAATGAGACCATTTTCAGCAAATTGTGAAGTACCTGTGATTACAAAATCTGTATACTGTAACTAAAAAATCAAAGAAAATACTTTTTATATCAAACTGCAATGTCTTAAATCCAATATCATTTTGGATACATACATCATAAATTTTATATAAAAGAAATCAGATGCCTCTGAAATTTTAATTATTAATTTGCCAAATTATTAATTCTTCGCATGCTATTTTATCAACATTTAGAAGAGAGATACAAGTTTCCTATCCTTCAATATATTAAGTCCTTGTCCAAACCAAACTGTTATGCAACTTCCTCATCCTTGAAGCAGTCAATTTTCCCTTTCACATGGTAATTATGATTCATTAGTTTGTTGAATATTTAGCTTAATTTTTACGCTATCAAAGGCTAACAGAAGGAAAATTAACACAAGGAATTATAAAGAGAAGGAAAGGCAAATGATTTTGTAACACTTGCATATTCACGCACAATCTCGCAATATCTCGTTTTCAATTATCTTAACTTCCATTCATCTCAGGAACACAAACCAAAATTGTCTTACATTGCAAAATGAAATTCTCATCAAAACAATACTATTCCCAGAAATTTGTGTTTAAAATTGTTGAAATATTTTGATTATAAGATGTTTATACTGCAGCTAAAATAACGACAAATTATGATAAATTTTCCTGCAAACCTCAATATCTTTAATTCAAAATCATTTTGAGTGATTGAAACATTTTTAAACATCTAAGATTACATACAGTTTAATATGTACAAGAAATCGGTTGCCTGTGGTGAATACGACCTCTGATGTCCAGATTCCGGTGTTTTGATTTAGAACTGATGAAATATTAATTATGAATGATTAATTTGCAAATTATTAATCCTTTCCCAGCCACTAACTGTGCGCTATTTCATAAACATTAAGTCAGGAGACACAAGTTTCTTATCCTTCTATACAAGTCCTTGGTTAACATAACCGCTCTATTCTGGAAGTATTGTTATACAATCATCTGTTAAAGTGATCCAGGAACCAGCTCTTATGAATGTCTAGCTCTGTGTTAATAAGAAGCTTGATTGAGACATCATCTAGATGCATGGATGCATGGAAATAGTATCCACCCACCCACTGGAACAGGTTTATTAAACTTAGAAAATTACCCGCACCAAATTACAACGAAATTACATCATTATAAAGTGTTTTATGTTTCTTATATTAGATACAGATGTTTAACTAACACCAAACCTTGGGCTGCCAACTTTTATGAATAATAAATAATCTTAATTTTGGATATCATGAACAGAGAATTTACTTATTTTCAAACTTGAAGAGAAAACAGCTTTATTATGTCAAATACAATTAACATCAAAACAACTTCTGTATATAATTTCACAATTTTCTTGAAACTGTATTTAAAAAAAAAAGTTGAACGCAAAAAATAAACCAACGAATATATCTATACAATATCAAATTACTTAATGTAAAATGATTTTGTGACATAAGTATAGTTTAAAATAAAAAAAATAGTTGCTGGTGAAAATTAATAAAAAAAATGTTTTACTGGGTTTGTAACCACCACTTTCAACATAATTTTGACAGGTTATTTAATATGGCGTATCCAGTTTTATCAGTCAAGTTTTATGCCAAATGCATAGTCCTGCTTATGTTGTCGTGCTCAAGGTTTGCAGAGTTGATCACCTACAAAATGATCATACACAACAGGGACTACTTTTTATTCTTCAAATTTCTTTTTTTTCATGTATTTTATACACGTATAATTCCAATCTCATTATCATATATGTATTTAAAGCATTTTCATTGGACAACATCAATTTTTTAAAGACTTTTATTTTTCGATAAAACCCTGGAGCCGGACTACTTTTACGTTTCTCACATAAACAAAGAAGCATCAACATTTGGAAGGTCGGTTTAACAATATACAAACTTAAATGACGTTCACAACGGTTCCACCCTTATTTTAACAATAAAATACAACAAAAACAAATGTTAGGTCTAGTCCTAGCTGTTTTCCTTGGTTTATTGTTTTATAGATTTGTTTGGTTCAGCGATTTAACCGGGCGTCACAATCAGACCATAAGTTGTTTTGAGAAACAATGAAGTAGGTCATAAAATGTTCAGATTTGAGATGTATAATTATAGTGTACCATTGAACACAACCCTAGTTTACTGAACGTGCAAGCTAGTCATTGACAAAATTTTCCACAGACCAATTTATTCGACAGAAAAAATGAAATAAAAACATGTACATCTATATGAAGTTCAGCAGCAGACGATCGTGAAACAATGATAATACACAAACCTTGCACTAAAAGTCATTTAAAACATTACAAATTCGGATTCTCCATCAATGAGAGTGGATTTATATGACCTTCATAAATATTGACACATTTTTTAAAAACAATCCTGTATTTCCTGGAATTATTGATTTTTTATTTGTCCAAATCGAGAGATAAAAGGTGGGTGTTTAATTTTTTCACCTCCAAATATTTTGTCATTTTACAATAAACCATCTAATATTACAGAGTTCATCTGATAATGGAAACAATAGCCATTACGATATTATTGGATATTAGATCTAGAGAATTTGATGCCAACCAGGATAGAGGTGATGTATTCTTATGCCTTTACTCTGCAGTGTATAGTTATATTTGTCATCTAAGGAGTCTCAAATTAAATATAGTCCTCAGGATTGGAATTATAAGGATTAAATTCATTTTTTCTGTTTTTTATGCATGTGTAAAGAATGTCGAATCACGCACAAATCAAATAAAGTCTTAAGGACATTATGTCAGATTTGTGCATGATTCGACATTCTTTACACATGCATAAAAAACAGAAAAAATGAATTTAATCCTAAAATATGCAAGCAGAAACAAACAATAAGCATAAATTGTGGACATTGTATTATTTCATTTTTAAAAAATGAGCACAAAATAAACCAAAAGCTACAATGATATTAATGACATTATAGGATGGTGTATGAATAGTCATTAAAGTCCGGCTATCAGGTAATTTTCAAGTACTTTGATTGGTGGAGGATTCAATCTCAGAATGAACCTGAGTAGAACCAACGTCCTGCAACAAGTTACAGGCAAACTCTCTCACATAAAGTTGTTGGCCTGAGCTGAACTTGAACCTTTGACCACAGCAGTGATCTTGAGATGGCTTGTCCAGTACAAGATCTTTCAAAATTTCATAAAGACTGACTGCCATTTTTAAAGGGACACACCGTAATAGTTATCATGAAAATTATCAACAAACATGATAGAAATATGAAAGAAGAAAACTCTGGTATGTGTGAAGAACCCTCATTTTGCTCCTATTTTAAAGGAACACAGGTTAATTTTATTCATTTTCACTAAAAAAACATTTTTGAAAATTATCAACAAACATGATACAAATATGAAAGAAGAAAACTCTGGTATGTGTGAAGAACTCTCATTTTGTTCCTATTTTAAAGGAACACAGGTTAATTTTAATCATTTTCATTAAAAAACATTTTTGAAAATTATCAACAAACATGATACAAATATGAAAGAAGAAAACCTCCGTATGTGTGAAGAACCGTCATTTTGTTGCTATTTTAAAGGAACAGAGGGTAATTTTAATCATTTTCACTAAAAAACATTTTTGAAAATTATCAACCAACACGGTACAAATATAAAAGAAGAAAACCCTGGTAATTGTAAAGAACTGTACTTTTGTTCCTATTTTTAGAAGGGACATAACTTTTGTAAATGGTTGAAAGGCATCATATTTCACAACATCATGGTCATTATAACAATAAACAGGTGTAACAAATATTTTAATTTTTATCAATAAATTAGAAGAAAATTCCTAGGAAATATCAATTTGTGCTTTTTACTCATATTTTCAAAATTTAAGAGTAAAGCCACTAAATTTATAAAAATGATAATAATTCTGACATCAGATTCTGTTTTCAGATTACAAGTATCTTTCATTGGTTTGAGGTGCCGGCCTGAGAGATAACTGTTTTGGCAATAAAGAGGATCTGCTGAGTTACTGCTGAAACAGTTATTAGAGGGGTGGAATGTTCAATCCGCATCATAACGCCAACTTAAGAGGGTAGATAAGTGCATGCAGATGGTGTAGGATGAAAAATCCAAACCTGATAAAAAATATGTGAGAATGCTTGTCCGGTATATGTTTAGAATTATCAGTTTCTTCATAACAGTAAAACGTTCATGTGAGTAAAGATTGAATTGGTACGTGAAGAATAGTAAAATCATCTTCAACATTGTATAGTGCCCCTTTAAAACAATTAATTTTGCCACTCTGCAAGCAAAAGGACCTTATTATTTAATTTGCTGGTGTATTCAAAAATTCAATTAGAAAGTGAGTTTTTTCAAATTGTATTTTCAGGAATCACAATGTCTGACAAATTAATGAGGCAATGACAAAGCACTTGATATTGTAGTTTTGCTGTTGTTATAATGAAATCCTTAGCCATGATTGCGTTTTAATACCTTATTACAGTGAAGACATTTGTTTTCTGTCTGCTTCAACACACTTAGTCCCGAAGGAATCAGACCATTTTTTTTTAAAATTTGCTATAAATAAGAATAAAACCTTTTTGAAACAACTTCATTTATTACAGTACTACTGGGTAATTATTTTAGCTTGATTGAGAATGTTCTAGAGTTTCTTGGAAAGAACAGTACCAAGTGTTGTTTCTGAGATGGCCGCAATCATTTCAATCTAACGTCCCGACTTAGTTGTGCACGGGGCATATAAATCCTGATTTAGGTCAATAACAGTTCTTGAAAAGTTCTAGAATGACGTTAATATGTTCTTTAACCCTTTACTTCATATAAACGCCTTTGAACACCTCTAATATTTAAATTCACCACATATCAGCAATGGATGAATTATGTTTTTATTAACTGACAGAGTGGAAAACAGTGCAGGAAGTGTTCAGATTGCTCGTTACGAGCAATCTGAACTCTTCCTGCACTGTTTTCAAAGGCCTTCTGTGATTGGTGCGGGAAAACGCGTATCTATGGAGTAAAGGGTTAAGACCCTGAGAGAATTGCACAAAATAGTTCTTGAATCACAGTTCAAAACCTGTTCTTGAATCACAGTTCAAGACCTGTTCTTGATTACAAGAATTGTTCTTATGCTTGAGAGTTCTAGAACTATTATTGAATTTACTGGTTTTTGAACAGTTCTTGAGCAATCAAGTTATTGAATGTTTGGCCATTTAACATTTCGAAAACTATCCTGAATTGTTCTTGAACTGATTTCCATTTGTTCTTGAACTACAATACAATTCAATTCAATTCATGGATAATTCTTAAACAGTTCAAGAAAGTTTTGCAAGGGTGGGATCTAGCACTCTGCCTCTGGTGTGGGCCTAAACACTCTTGCCACTACTCCACTTAAAAAATCATTTGCCGACAAAACATGATACCCAGTCCTCTCAAGCACTGAGGTGGAAACTTAGTAAAACAGGTCTTTTAAATATACCAAATAGCAAATCAGGCCTCAGCTCTGAAGAGGAAGACTTAAAATGAGTGTCAAGTAGAACCATCGTCTTTCTGCAAGTACCGTATTTACCCTATGTATTGGGACAGCAACAAATAATTAATTTTTTTGCTGTCCCAATACTTATTATTTAAAAAATAATTATTTTTTTTACTGTCCCAATACATAGGGTGAATACGGTAATTTCGGTATTTCTATGTTCCGTATAGATAGCGGTAAGCGTACTTTTAATGTAGCATTCAATAAAATATCACAGATATAACTACAAACAGTTACATAGCAATTAGGTATGTACACTAATTACATAAATAAATAATTCAATTACCAAACCTACGTTCGTGTTTTCATTTGTTTTCTTTAATCCATTGTTTTTTAATCCAATTGACACAAACCATAATCGTTTGTTTTCAATTTGTATAAATACAAAACACCCTTATCCGTAAATTGTATTGTAATTTCCTTTTATACTTTGCAAAACTTCAGTCTCGATGTAGCGTGCCCACGTGATTTGAAGTATGCCGACCAAAACTCTTTTGATGTAGGCCGATACATGTGCGTCAGTTTGACACAGTTTGAGAATTAAATAAAGGGGCACTATAGTTAAGATTATAACAAAGATTTTTTATATTGAAATAGAAAATAATTAAAGGTAATTGTTTGTTTGAAACTGGGTGTGGTTAAAAAATAACATTTTCCAATCAGAGAACAGTTGTCTTTTTGACGATATAATTGCGTGAAATTGTGCTGCCTTTATACGTCCCGAACTTACACGCGCTTCTTTTGATGACTCGCGCATAAATGCACCCCAACACATATTTTAACCATTGACAAGTGAGACATCCCCCCCCCCCCCAAAAAAAAAGAACCAACTTATTTTCATAATTTTTATCGGCACAAAAATGACCCAATTAATCATTTAAAATAAAACAAAGTATTTTGGAAAATCCCTCGCTATTCATTTGTAACAATATGCTTTGACTACAAGTTTGAGTTATGCATTCACTTCGCTACATTTTACCGCAAACACAATACACGCCAGAGGGTCAATAAATTATCTATAATCTATACTGGAACTACATATACCCCAGTCATAAATAAAATACACACGGCATCATGTCAATTTCACCATACGAACATGTCACGGAAACACAATAGAACAAAGTCAGACTGATTCCACAAAAATTACCCTTGCGGTATCGGTAAAGTATAATAAATAAATGTGAGCCAGTCTAAATTTTCAATCTCGATTGGTTTACAATTGGTAATAAGTACTAATCTTATGGACACGAGTGATGCATTCTCTACCGGCATTTATACAATTCTATATCAAGTTATATTTGGTAAAAAAAAATAATGCCGATAAATTTTCGTGTAATATATTTTATTATGCATAAAACATCAATACATTGCTTACAGTCTCTATACCCATTAAATTTAAAGAATTGTATGTACATTACACGCTTATGTCTATTTCTTTTTCCACCGACACAATTTAATTTTGACCTTTTGCCAATATGCGATGACGTCAACTCTGACAGTTTCTTGCATCACCTTAACGTCGCGTGTTATTTCACTTCGACGAAACGAACATGTGTTTAAAGATAAATTAATATCAGTTTGTTGTGGTGTCGTGTAAACAGTTGTCAATCATACAACAAAACAGCGTCATATAATCGGTGTTTAGATATAAATAGGTCAGTTAATTGGGGAATTGTGTAAGCAGGCTATGTACCACCTGATTGTTTAATCACACGTTTACAAGCAAAGGAACGATGCTCGAGGCAATGTTTTTTTTTCATGTATAATTCGGGATTAAAACTTATAACAAAGGAATTATTTAGTTACAGGTATGGCAAATTATAGACTTTAAATAATAAAGAGAGCAATAACTATTTTACCTAATCTTTAAATATTATCAGAAATAGAAAATTACGATGTACAGGCAATGTTTTTCATGGATATTTTGGGATTAAAATTTATAAAACTTCGCATTTTTCGGAGATAACAATGTCAAAAAAAAAAATATATATATAGGTGTCCCAAAACTTAGGGACGAAAAATTATCAGATTTTTTAAAAAATTCTAATGTGTCCCAATTCTTATTATCAAAAAAATAATTATTTTCCTGAAAAATAAGGGTGTCCCAAAACATAGGGTGTCCCAATACATAGGGTAAATACGGTAACTGACAAACATTCTTACATACAGCTCTTGGAGCGAGCAGGACTCGAACTTACAACCTTAGCAGTGATAGGTAAATGCTTGTTAAACCCGATTAAAAAAATAAAATAAAATAAACCTCATTCTAAACAAAAATTTATTACAAAATCAATGAATAAACCATGGATATGTGTTTAAAATTGGTAGACAAGAAAAACAGAAATGTTGGAGAAGGCGATTAACCGTGACAGACCAAGGAGGAATCATCGATTAATGTAGTTCATAAAGAACCATTTAAACCTGGATAAAATAAATATTTACTGAACTGTAGCTCTAGACCACTTCCTGATATATACAGTCAAAGAAAACAGCCATGGTTCATACTAAACAGCACCCAGTCAAGGCAAAAAGCTAAAGCTGTATTACAGGAAAGATTTAGATAAAACTGCAGAACGGCCTGTGAAATACACCACTTATAAGAAAACAAATACAAAATAACTTTGTCCTTTGTAACATTCAGTTGCAAGCATGTTGTGTAAAAATCTGAGATTATAACTCTGAGGAAATTGAGTAAGTTATATAATTATGCTAACCCGTTTTATAAACGGAAGGCCTCCGAATGATGAGCATGAATCTAAGTAGAACAACCTTCCTTCTACAGTAAAGTAAACTTTCTCACATAAATGTTTTGATGAAAATGGACTCGATCCTACAACCTCAGTGGTGAGAGGTAAGTCACATGGTCTTGAAACATAACCTTAAACCACTAGAGACCACTGAACATACTTTGGAATCAAGCTAAAATAAAATTGTATAAATTTGTTTTACATCTATTTTACATTGATTGTGAAACAATTTATGAAAACTTGGAAAAATCACACTCAAAGTCTTCTTGGGTAGAACCAGTAATAAGCATATGTATAAGGACACTCAACATAGCCATGGTGGAGGAATGAACCCCGACCCCTGATCTTAGATCTGATGCTCTATCACCTGGCCACACGCTCCATAAATAAAGCAATAAGGGGTCTATCGGTTGAGCAATATTGCAAACAAATTTGTTTTAAAATCATTTTTGTTCTTTTATGATGTTTCATGAACTAATTATAGCTTATCTTTCTTAAATAAATGTCAGACTTCTATACTCCAAAGAACTTCATAAAAATTTAATTCCGTCCAGTCGTAGTCTGCTGTTCTCTAATTGCATTCTTGCAGTGCTTCATTTAAATCACATGCCCAGTCTCCAAACGAGAGAGAAACGCCAATTCCAATCAATGACACACACGTAAATGTCATAAAGCAAATAAAAATCAAGACTGCAAGCCAGTAGATTCTCAAAGCTGCAAATTTGCTAGAAAAATAATACAAGGTTGGTCGCATAAACATGCTGCAATTTAGACAATACCAGGACCCTCGGCCATGTTTATTGCCCTCTTGAAGATGCAGGGGCATGCAATCAAGCCGGAATATTGACAAGATAAATCACAGGTTTATTCCTGTTTTTATGTTTTACTGCTGGTCAGTGATATTTCCTGGACTTTGATTGTATTCTTGTTTGATTGCTATTGCAGAATTAAGGCAGTCAGAAGCTATAGCAGGAGGCGATTAAATCCGGACCATACAAGATAGCAATATAACAAATGTTTAGTATTAATAATCAGCCATCAGCCATGGCAGATATAAATACCGGTATGCTACATTTGTTCTTAATTTGGACGTGGACAAGATTTTCTTGCATACCATACAAGGATTTCCACTCATTTTTACCGAGTATGGAAATTTCATCCTACACCCCCTCCATGCACTATTCCTACCCTGCTGTGACATTGGAACAATTTTTGACGTGACATATTAAAACACATAACGTAATAATATAATCTTAAAAGTCAATGTGGTAATAATTTAAATCAAAATAAAAATGCGATGTGTTTGATATGTAAGAAAAATAATCTTACAGGAATTCTTTGGATTAGATAAAAATTCTATCCGTTAGGATAACTGTTTTCGTGTCAACCTTTTTCGTAAACCAGGAGTTTAGGAAAGGCACGTGGAGGGTAAGATGAAATATCCATACCCAGTAAAACTTGGAAATCAAAGTGTGGTATACAAAAGTTTTATTCTAGTTATTGCAAATGATTATGAACAAATATTTATAAGTTACTCAAAAATTATTTTCATAAGTTAAAGCAAATATTTATCAATTTTTTTTTTTTATACATTAGTTAATGCCAATACTCACAAGTATCATGCTCTGTAACTGCTGGCAAAAAAAGGCAAAATTCAAGGAAAAAAGTTGCTATTTATAGACATCATGCAATAGTAAGTCCCAGAATGAAAATTTCTGGCTAAATGATGTAAATGGCCAAGACAATCAATTGCGCTAGCAATCATATAGCGCAGACACAAAACAACACCAAGTAATGCAAGCAACACAATAACATTCCCAAAACTTGGTACTTACACTGTAGCTTTATTGCAGGGAGCCTTCATTTTTTGCCGCCTAGTAAAACAAGGATGAAAGTAAATAGAGATATTATTAGTTTTTACATCCCCATAATCCGAGACATTCCAGCCATAACCATTGCCTCATCTGAGTAACATTGGTCATAAAAACAGGTCTCCCAATAAACGAGAACTTTCAATTAATAAGTACCAATATCTCCAAGGACAATAAGTCTTTTATTTCCTACAGCTAGGAATATTTGCCCGACATTTTGAGTAATGTGTATATTTTCTCTAACTTAGAGAATATTAGATGTTATTTATGAATATTTGCTGTTATTTATAAATATTGATTTGTTGATATTTATGAATATTTGCTGTTATCTATGAATATTTACTGTTATCTACGAATATTTACTGTTATATATATATGAATATTTGTTGTTACTTATGAATATTTGCTGTTATTTGTAAATATTGATGTGCTGATATTTATGAATATTTGCTGGTATCTATGAATATTTGCTGTTATTTATGAATATTTACTGTTATATACGAATATTTTCTGTTACATAAGAATATTTGCTGTTACTTTTAAATATAGATTTACTGACATGAATATTTTCTGTTACATATGAATATTTGCTGTTACATTTGAATAATAACTGTAACATATGAATATTGATTTGCTGCCACATATGAATATTTGCTGTTTAACTTATGAAAATTTATGAGCTATAACTTTTGCTTCTTTGTATGCTGTAACTGTTAAGTAAAAACTCATATAATACTTGTATGTATATCAAAGAATTCAAAATCATGTATTAAATAATTTTGTTTCACACAAAACCCAATCAAACCAAATAATAATAATAACTACAGTATACTGTGAATAGACAGCCATGGGGACAATGCATTTTGCAAAAGGTATACCAATTAGGCCATTATAAATTAATTGCTAGATTATCATCCAAAATTTTCTTAAAAAGGGGAAGTGGTAAAGGATTTTATTTTTTTATGAAAAAACAAATAATATATATGTATGTATATTTTCATCTTTTTATTTTTTTTTATGAAAATAAAAAGGGTCAGGGCAGGAATGATAATCTAGCAATTAATTTATTATGTTCTTATAATATGCAACCAGTAGCATATATTCAACTGAATAATGTTTAAATTGGACTTAATTTTCATTTTCCATAAAAATGGGGAGGGGGGTGGGGAAGGGGGGGTATTTGGTGGTATATGGTGTTTGGCTAAAAATAAGAAATGCCAAGCAGCACTTAATCCTACACGCTGATATTCATAACTTTAATTACTCCACTCGTTCTCCATTCAATGAAGCCATGAAAGTCGCTGTGCTTATCCTCTAAACCTATTACAGATCCAGATGCAAAGCGATCAAAACATTTGTAAAACAGACCATGGTGTGACAGGTGAATACATTCGTTGCATTTGTCCGACCTGACAAAAACTCCCTATTGTCCAGTGGGCCCGCATATCTAATGTCTTGATTAAAATGTGTCAAATTTATTCTTTAAATTCACTGAAATGTAATTCAAGGTATTAGCAAGTTTCAATGAATTTTTATCACATTAATAGAAACTAATATGCACACTGGCGTCCGACAGAGTGCCGAATTAAGTATGTATACGAAAACTGGGTGGGCACTCAGCGATGGAATTATTGCATATTACAAATCTCCCACTGCTGCATTCAATATCTATATTACACACACACAATAACAGCAGACACAGTCTTTGGTACAATCAACATTACCGGTTAAAAGAAATTTATGAATTGTAAAATAATTATAACTTTCAATTGCATGTATTATTATAATTCAAACAACCATTTACTTGCTTTATTTCTGTACGAGAATGGGGTTTAATGCTTTTTTCAAAAAGTTTTCAAGTTATATTATGACATGTCCAGTTTTACTGGTGGAGGAAGACCTCAGATGGAATCTGAGTAAAACCACTGTCAAACTGCTCACATAAAGTTTTTGGACTGAGCGGGGACTCAAACCTAAGACGGTACCTGGTAATGGATCACAAAGTCACAAAGGTCCCCTTTTAGTAAAAGATATATAATGAACCAGCTTTGCTCAGATAAGCTAATAAGTATATCATCATGGGTACCCTTACAGATTTACATTTCTGGTTTCAGATGGATGGCCAGATGGACGGA
This sequence comes from Panopea generosa, assembly GCA_029582155.1. Taxonomy (NCBI): domain Eukaryota; kingdom Metazoa; phylum Mollusca; class Bivalvia; order Adapedonta; family Hiatellidae; genus Panopea; species Panopea generosa. Next base: position 19,948,782 of record CM055896.1, on the reverse strand, counting down.
CAGACGGATGGAACAAGTTATTTACTGGCTACTTTTGTACCCAGCTTATTACTAAAATTAGCCGCAAAAGAAATTGGCCACGTAAAAGCTGTTTTTAAGTATCTGGAAACCGCCAGATTTGTGAATATGTCTGAATACAACACATATCACAGATAGATATCACAAATATTAAATCACATTATTTCACAATTGTTCAAAATATATTACTGTCACATTTAAGTATATAGATTTGAGACATTACAGGATAACCCATTAAGTTTTATTTCCAATGAAGTCCTTAAATTGTTTGCACCCAGCATGGACATCACGGACATATTGCATTAATATTCATGATAATGGTCATCTTACAGAATAGTCATCCAACACAAAATTGCCAGATATTTTCTTGAACCAAATACTCAAACACCTTGAATCAATTAAATTCTTAAAACAATTGAAGACTAATTACAGTTTTAAAACTATAAGCCCATCAAAAAGAGATAACTTACTTTCAATTGCTCCACGCAGTCATTAAGCTGAGATGAGTTTAAATTGTTGTTAGGGAAGCTATGATTTTAATTGATCGCCAGCTGGTTTACAAGAGCTGGCTGTAAAGGAGATTATTATACTCCGACAGAGAAGCGGGGAATCTTCAGAAAAGACACGGAAATAGAAAATGAGGTATTTTCAGATCTTGCCAGGAATTATGGTATTTAAGTAACAATGATGGATTTTTTAGTGGGGTTTTGTTTCAGATACTTTAATTTTATTGATTTTGCTTTTTTTGAATATGGTTTTAAGCTAGTTTCAACATGTTTCAGGACTTGTATTACGACATATCCAGTTTTATCAGTTAAAGAAGACCTCAGAGTGAATCTGAGTAGAACCATTGTTCTTCCTTCACTATAAAGTTTTTTGGACGAGGCACGACTCAAACTTATGACCTTAGCAGCAAGAGGCAAGTGACCTTGAGATGGGGCCTCAGATCACTCGGAAGTTTCAAACAAAAAATATTTTAATTTAGGCCCCATACTCTCTACATTTCAATATTGAAAAGAAGAAGACCTGCATGACATTAATACCAGCAACTATACAACCCCCTCTACCAGGGAGTGTCCATAAAATGGCTTCAATGCATTTTTCAACACATTTTTCATTCATTTCAATACAAATACATGATGACTAAATTGATCTGTTTCAGACAATCTCTGAACAGTTCAAATATTTTTACACAAGTATCTATGTATTCGAAATATCTTACCAGTGACCTAACCAAACCATGATTTATTTACACACCTCTGATGACAAAGTCTGTTGCAATTCTTTCAATCTCGGATTCTGCACTGGTTTTATAAATAGTGTGACATCTTTATCGATAGCTACCTTACCGTCCACCACCTTTGAGCCATTGTTGTTTACCTAAACGCTGTCGTAAATCAAACTTAAATTGCATTTTAATGTTGGCAAACCACCGGGTAGTCCTGTCCCATGATTAACAACTTGTTTGACATTGAGCAGTCGTAGAGGGGTAGCAGTCATGTAAACTATTGTAGAAATGTCGTGACTCGGTGTACGGTTTTGTACCGATGTTGTGACTTGGTACGACTGTTGCCGCCAGAGTGTACGACCCCGCTGTGACCATCCTGGTTTGTTGTGTTTGGTTACATTCTCCACGGTAATATCCAACAGATTTAACATCCGAGGGGGGTTGTGGGTTCTGTTATCTAATGGCTTTTATGAGTAATTTATCTGAATCAACTGACTGGTTTGGTTTGGTTTGGTTTTGTTGGTGGATGGACTGATTTTCCAATGGTTTGGTTGGTAGTTGGTTGATGGAATGCTTGCTTGATGGATAATAGATTGTTTGCTAAATTGTTGGTAGCTTAGATGGTTGGTAGATTGGGTGGTTGGTAGATTACTTGCTAAATTGTTGGTAGGTTGAGTGGTTGGCAGATTGCTTGCTCAATGGTTGACAGGTTGAGTTATTGGTAGATTGCTTGCTAAATGGTTGATAAGTTGGGTTATTGGTAAGTTGTTTGCTAAATGGTTGGAAGGTTGGGTTATTGGTAGATTGCTTGCTAAATGGTTGGTAGGTTGGATGGTTGGTAAATTGTTTGCTAAATGGTTAGTAAGTTTGTTTATTGGCAGGTTGCTTGCTAAATGGTTGGTCGGTTTGGTGATTGGCAGATTGCTTGCTAAATAGTTGGTAGGTTGGGTTATTGGTAGATTGCTTGCTAAATGGTTGGTAGGTTGGATAATTGATAAATTGTTTACTAAATGGTTGGTAGATTGGGTCATAGGTAGATTGCTTGCTAAATGGTTGGTAGGTTGGGTTTTTGGTAGATTGCTTGCTAAATGGTTGGTAGGTTGAGTGGTTGGTAGATTGCTTGCTAAACAGTTGGTAGGTTGGGATATTGGTAGATTATTTGCTAAATGGTTGGTAGGCTGGGTTATTGAAAAATTGTTTGCTAAATGGTTGGTAGGTTGGGTTATTGGCATATTGCTTACAAAATGGTTTGTAGGTTGGGTCATTGGTGGATTGCTTGCTAAATGGTTGGTAGGTTGGGTTATTGGTGGATTGCTTACTAAATGGTTGGTAGATTTGGTTATTGATAGATTGTTTTCTAAATAGTTGGTAGGTTGGGTTATTGGAATATTGCTTGCTAAATGGTTCGTAGGTTGGGTTATTGGTAAGTTGTTTGCTTAATGGTTCGTAGGTTGGGTTATTGGTAAGTTGTTTGCTCAATGGTTGATAGGTTGGGTTATTGGCATATTGCTTGCTAAATGGTTAATGGGTTGGAATGTTGATAGATTGTTTGCTAAATAGTTGATATGTTGGGTTATTGGCAGGTTGCTTGCTAAATGGTTGGTAGGTTGGGTTATTGGTAGATTGCTTGCTAAACGGTTGGTAGGTTGGATTACTGGTAGATTGGTTGCTAAACAATTGATAGCGGTTATTGGCAGATTGCTTGCTAAATTGTTGGTAGGTTGGGTTATAAGAAGATTGCTTGCTAAATGGTTGGTAAGTTGGGTTATTGGCAGATTGCTTGCTCAATGGTTGATAGGTTGGAATGTTGATAGATTGTTTGCTAAATGGTTGATATGTTGGGTTATTGGTAGATTGTTTGCTAAATTGTTGGTATGTTGGGTTGTTGATAGACGGCTTGTTAGGTTGGATGGTTAGCATATAGCTGCTTAATGGTTGGTAGGTTGGATGATTGACATATAGCACTTGCTGAGTTGATTTGTTTTCTGTCTGGTTGGTTTGTGATTGCTGGATTCATTTGTTTCTGTCTAGTGATAGCAGGATTTTCTGTTTCTGTCTGGTGATAGCTGGATTCATTTGTTTCTGTCTGGCAATTGCTGAGTTGATTTGTTTCTGTCTAGTTGGTTTGTGATTGCTGGATTCATTTGTTTCTGTCTGGCGATTACTGGATAGATTTGTTTTTTGTCTGGTGATTGCTGGATAGATTTGTTTCTGTCTGGTGATTGTGGATTCATTGACTTGTGTTCTGTTTAGTTGGATTGTGATTGCTGAAAAGTTTCTATTATTGATGTCGGGATGTCTATGCTTCTGTAATTGATGTCCAGTAGGTTATTAAATTGAATGGCTGCCCCAGTGTCTTTAACTAACTTCAGGTTCACTTAGCCAGCATGTATATTAGCCATAGCAGCAGCTTTCCTCAGGTAAAGGAATAACCAAAACAATGGTGGTCCAACTGTCAAAATCAATGGTCCAAGCTTTATATAGTGTAATAAATGCTCAAATGAAGAGCAAAACCACTACATGACCGCTTGTTTATAAAATCAAGATCAATTTACTGCCGTCTTGTTTTTTTAATGAAAACTGAGAGTAAATAAAAATATTTGGACTCTTAATACAGAGACACCAAATTTGTTATTCGACAAAACAAAAATATTTATATTGCAATCTGAGATTTGTAGCCACGGCTGCTTCGTGGCTATTGTTAGCCGAGTTTCTCTGATTCTTTTGTTATAGAAACCTCCCTATTTACAGACAATTGAGAGAAAATGCCCGGTTGTCAATGGCAGGGGATTATTATTTTCTCCCTGATTTATGACTTTAATTTGTTGTTTGTAGAATTTGATACAAGTTCTGTTAATAACGAAGGAAATTATGGGCTATATAATAAGATTCTGCAGCAGACTAAATGAAATGAAGTAAAAAAATCATTATATCTGTCTGTGCTGGTAGATATATAGTTAGCTAGATGCTGTATACAGGTAATGATTAGGAAAATATCTGCATCTGGAATCAATGCATGGCTAATGATTGGTTGGGAAATGTAGTGCATGGCTGATATATGTGATTATGAAAATATCTACATCTGGAATCAATGCATGACTGATGATAAGCTGGGAAATGTTTGCTCAGGAATCAGTGCATGGCTGATATATGTGATTATGAAAATATCTACATCTGGAATCAATGCATGACTGATGATAAGCTGGGAAATGTTTGCTCAGGAATCAGTGCATGGCTGATATATGTGATTGGGAAAATATCTGCATCTGGAATCAATGCATGACTGATGATTGGTTGGGAAATGTTTGCTCAGGAATCAATGCATGGCTGATATATATGAGTGGGAAAACATCTGCATCTGGAATCAATGAGTGGCTATTGATTGATTTGGAAATGTTTGCTAAGTAATCAGTGCATGGCTGATATATGTAATTGGGAAAATATCTGCATCTGGAATCAATGCATGGCTGCTGATTGATTGGGAAACGTTTGCTCAGGAATCAGTGCATGGCTGATATATGTAATTGGGAAAATATCTGCATCTGGAATCAATGCATGGCTGCTGATTGATTGGAAATGTTTGCTCAAGAATCAGTGCATGGCTAATATTATGTAATTGGAAAATGCTTTCATCTGAAATCAATGCATGGCTGAAATGCTTTGATCTGCCATTGATGATGCATAGCTACTGATATGGATAAATACATCTGAGACCAATTCAAAGTTAATGATTGGGAATGTTCGACACATATTGTTTGATCATTAGGAAAAGGATTTGATCTGGAATTATGCATGATTGGTGAATGGAAAATTTTGAGTGGGAATGAGTGTGAGAAAACTCTTTGATCATTAATTGGTGCGTGGCTGATGAGTGAGAAGATTCTTTGATCATTAATTGATGCATGGCTGATGAGTGTAAGAAGATTCTTTGACCATTAATTGATGCATGGCTGATGAGTGAGAAGATTCTTTGACCATTGATTTATGCATGACTGATGAGTGTAAGAAAATTCTTTGACAATTGATTGATGCATGGCTGATGAGTGAGAAGATTCTTTGATCATTATTTGATGTATGACTGATGAGTGAGAAGATTCTTTGACCATTGATTGGTGTGTGGCTGATGAGTGAGAAAATTTTTGACCATTGATTGATGTATGACTGATGAGTAAGAAGATTCTTTGACCATAAATTGATGCTTGACTGATGAGTGTAAGAAGATTCTTTGACCATTAATTGATGCATGGCTGATGAGTGAGAAGATTCTTTGACCATTGATTTATGCATGACTGATGAGTGTAAGAAAATTCTTTGACAATTGATTGATGCATGGCTGATGAGTGAGAAGATTCTTTGATCATTATTTGATGTATGACTGATGAGTGAGAAGATTCTTTGACCATTGATTGGTGTGTGGCTGATGAGTGAGAAAATTTTTGACCATTGATTGATGTATGACTGATGAGTAAGAAGATTCTTTGACCATAAATTGATGCTTGACTGATGAGTGTAAGAAGATTCTTTGACCATTAATTGATGCATGGCTGATGAGTGAGAAGATTCTTTGACCATTGATTTATGCATGACTGATGAGTGTAAGAAAATTCTTTGACAATTGATTGATGCATGGCTGATGAGTGAGAAGATTCTTTGATCATTATTTGATGTATGACTGATGAGTGAGAAGATTCTTTGACCATTGATTGGTGTGTGGCTGATGAGTGAGAAAATTTTTGACCATTGATTGATGTATGACTGATGAGTAAGAAGATTCTTTGACCATAAATTGATGCATGACTGATGAGTGTAAGAAAATTCTTTGACCATTGATTGATGCATGGCTGATGAGTGAGAAGATTCTTTGATCATTATTTGATGTATGACTGATGAGTGAGAGGATTCTTTGACCATTGATTGGTGCGTGGCTGATGAGTGAGAAAATTTTTGACCATTGATTGATGTATGACTGATGAGTAAGAAGATTCTTTGACCATAAATTGATGCTTGACTGATGAGTGTAAGAAGATTCTTTGACCATTGATTGATGCATGGCTGATGAGTGAGAAGATTTTTGACCATTGATTGATGCATGGCTGATGAGTGTAAGAAGATTCTTTGACCATTAATTGATGTGTGGCTGATGAGTGAGAAGATTCTTTGACCATTGATTGATGCATGGCTGATGAGTGAGAAGATTCTTTGACCATTGATTGATGCATGGCTGATGAGTGTAAGAAGATTCTTTGACCATTGATTGATGCATGGCTGATGAGTGAGAAGATTCTTTGACCATTGATTGATGCATGGCTGATGAGTGTAAGAAGATTCTTTGACCATTGATTGATGCATGGCTGATGAGTGAGAAGATTCTTTGAACCCAGAACAGTCTTACCAATTAGATGTATGTGATTTTGAAACTGCACTGGGGACCATTAAATTTTAGGCCCCAGAGAAGTTCCACATATAAGTTCATTGATCTGTTATTCACAGCTATTATAACTATGACCAAAAAGTGCTATACCTTACAGTTCAAATGAAAGGAAATGCTATTTCATTAATAAAGCGTCTCTAAGCTAACAACTGTCAGAGACTCGTCAACTCGATTACAATCTTTGCTTTCCTTTGTCAATAACCTTTGTCAACCCCGTGTAGCAAGGACACACTCCGTGTCACAGTATTAGTGTAGGAATACAACATGTGAAAGTAAACACCTCCTCTGTGATTTAACTCCTAGTAAATAATGGACAGTAATAATTATACTGGTTCCACTAATTACAGGAATAAGGAAGATCAGAGGCAGATTCACACATTTTCTGTGTTTTTTAATTGCTCTGACACTGTAACTTGTTCACTCAACCAAGACTGTCAATGAAACTCAGATTTGCAATGAACCTGATTTGGTGGCCATTATAAATGCACATTATTATTCTGTTGGCATAAATATCAATATTGCTGAAGACAAGGATAGGAAACTTGCATCTTTTAGCTAAATGTTGATAAAATAGCACAAGAAGAATTAATTAGTAGGCAATTAATCGTTCATAATTCACAGGCAACTGATTTCTTTTACATAAACTGTAAGTTGTATCTAATCTTAAACATTTAAAACATTTTTTGACCATGCAAAATGATCTTGAATTAAAAAAATTGAGGTTAGAAGGAAATTTACTCGTAATTTGTCGTTATTTTAGCTGCAGTACACATATTTTGCAATCAAAAGTACTTCAACAATTTTAAACATAAATTGCTGGGAATGGTATTGTTTTAATGAAAATTTCATTCTGCAATGTAAGCATTTTGATTTGTGTCCCTGAGATCAATGGAAGTTATAAGATAATTGAAAACGAGAGATTGTGAAATTTTGCGTGAATACACTAACGTTCACAAAATCTCAATCATTTGCCTTTCCTTCTCTATATAATTCTTTGCTGAAGATGGTTACAATAAAGACTTATACAGGGTACCAGAACATCAGCTGAAGATGGTAACAGTAATGTAATTGTTAATACAAGGTACCAGAACATCAGCTGAAGATGATTACAGTAATGTAATTTATAATAAGGGTACCAGAACATCAGCTGAAGATGGTTACAGTAATGTAATAATTAATACAGGGTACCAGAACATCAGCTGAAGATGGTTACAGTAATGTAATTATTAACACAAGGTACCAGAACATCAGTTGAAGATGGTTACAGTAATGTAATTATTAATACAGGATACCAGAACATCAGCTGAAGATGGTTACAGTAATGTAAATATTAATACAGGGTACCAGAATATCAGCTGAAGATGGTTACAGTAATGTAATTATAAATACAGGGTACCAGAACATCAGCTGAAGATGGTTACAGTAATGTAATTATTAATACAGGGTACCATAACATCAGCTGAAGATGGTTACAGTAATGTTATTATTAATACAGGGTACCGGAACATCAGCTGTAAATGGTTACAGTAATATAATTATTAATACAGGGTACCAGAACATCATCTAAAGATGGTAACAATAATGTAATTATCAATACAGGGTACGGGAACATCAGCTGAAGATGGTTACAGAAATGTAATTATTAAAACAGGGTACCAGAACATCATCTAAAGATAGTGACAATAATGTAATTATCAATACAAGATACCAGAACATCAGCTAAAAATTGTTATCATAACGTAATTAATAATACAGGGTACCATAATTTAAAATTTAGTTGAATGCATCTGTCCGTGTATTTTAATTTGCACCCTCCATCATGAAAATCACCTGGTAACACATTTCCAACCTCCATTCCTGGAGAGTTCAGCACTTCCACCATATTGTTATTTACTTTATTTAGACAAGATCAATTGTACAACATGTTTTGTCCCTGCTACGGCCTGACTGAGATAATTCAGGGTTGTCACCTTTCAGCGTGACAATACGGCCAGTTTTCTCATCAACCCCTCTTGCCAAACCTATAATTACAAGCTGACCCCTATTTATGTGTCATGTGATGACCCCTTATCTAATTGCCATAACACACTTCATTGCCGGAGTATGAGTGACCAATGATTAGCAGGTTGTAATTACCTGCCCTTTAATTCGTAATTCTATAACAGAAACGGGGATAACATTACCTTGAAGCAATAACCCTATATCTATTTCTTCCCACTCTGCACTGATCTGCCATCTTGACATTATTTCTACCAGTATAAAAATCATGAATTTTATTGAAAAATTGATCATCTCGAACAAAAAATAATGAACCAAATACTGCCACATTGGTTCCAAAAAGTTGGGTTACTAGTGTTTAAAAGTTTCTGTTTATTATCACGCACGTTTCATATCTTGACATCCATTATATAGCAGGAGTATTTCCTGGCAATTACACGAAAACTAATTTACAGAGGCTGGTCATTTCAAAAGGCATTATCAAGTCCATTGCATGATTGGAATGACAAAAGCCAAGCTTCAGTGTCATATTACAATTAATAATCACAGCAAAAAATTCATTGGCTAGCACAGTAAAAATTCATTGGAATAGCAGATGTTTTCCCTAACTCCCACAGTTTTTACTTTTTTTATATTTTCTCAGCGGTATACCTTTTTCAAGTCATTTCAAAATTTTTTAACTGACTTACAATGGAATTGTGTATATTGATTTTGAAAATTGTCAACAAAAAAATGTTTTCCAAAATTGTTTGAAAAATCATATTTAAAACCAGTAAACATTTCAATGATCATTTACTTTTCTTGTAATTCTTTGTAAATGCCGAAAGGCAAAAGCTTTTTTTGTTTGTTTGAATATTTAGCATCATTTTATGCCATTGAGAGCTAACAGGCAATCAGTTAACCTAACCACATTTTCCTGGGATCCTGGAAGATTAACTTGTTCTCAAGCACACCACGCAAAAAACTGATTACTTTCCCACTTGAATCAGCAGTGAGACAGAATGACAATGTCTTAATCAATCATCATGGAAACCATAACTGGGCACGGATTTGAAGGAAAAGATTTTACCATATTGAAACTATTTAACAGTATTATTTACAAAAGCTTTGATCTAATCTACACTAACTCGTAATTTTTATCTTCACAATTAAACTTGCTCATAATTACCAGCTTTTTTATTTTTGAAACTATTTGCCGTTGATCTGTGACTTCCTGTATCTGAGCATTTGTTATAATTATAATTTAGAAATGTTCATAATCTTTACATCAGAACATGATTCAGCGAAACAATTAAAAACAAATTAAATTTAAAAAAAAAAAACAATAATCAAAGGCAAGAAAAAATATTTTATTTTTATTTTTATCAAGATCTTTCATTTTCTTGTTTTAATTATAGTGATAAGAAAAATATCATTGAAATGAAATAGAACAAAGTAATATAGTTTTCAAAGCTTTAACAGATTTTATTTTTTTCAAACTTTAATTAATGTCTTTTTCAGCCGTAGCAGATATTATGGCATATACAGTTTTATTGGTGGAGTTACTAAGAACCATTGGAACTGGTAAACTTTGTCACATATAGTTTGTGTACTTAGCTGGTCTCATACTCCCAACCTCAGCCGACAATCAGAACTGACAGATTCTATTTTAAGCAATTATTTCTATTTTATTCTTGATATGAAATACAGAATTTTTTAAACCAATTATAATTCATTATGACACATCATATCTGCTAATGTCTTTAATGTATTGCTATGGTAACAGTTCAGTAAGCTGACAAATTAATTAGGGGTTGTGAGTTTTGAATCTCCGTCCAGCCTGGGTCTCTGTGATTCAGATATACATTTCATCTCATTGTCATTCGTCTCTAACTGCTGATTAAAGTGGGAAAGTTATCAGTTACTTACAGAGATGAGTGACTGCTCAAGTATTGGTCAACCTTCCAGGATCCCAGGAAAGATTCACGTAAGGTTAATTTATCATCATTCTGTTAGCCCTTGATGGCATAAAAATGTCACTTACATTCTGCAGTATAAGATGAACCAAAATGATATCTCTGAACAAACAATGGGTCATACAAGCAAGTACAAGTATACAACTAATGTATCTACTTGATCGCAGAACTATCACAGCACTTTCAAACTCATGTTTGATCCTCTGTGGCCCAGTGGTCTAAGGTGTTCTCATCTAACAATCTCTAAACTCTCGCTGTGAAGATCATGGTTTCAGACCAGATCAGTCTAAAAACTTAATGTGAAAATGGTTGTCAGTTACTTGCGAAAAGACAGTGGTTCTACTCAGAATCATTCCGAGTCTTCTGATGCCAATAAAGTTGGACAGGCAATATATATAGAATCTATCATCATGGCGTTAAACCCTACACTCATGTTACTATTACATCCAGGCACCTATAGCATCATACCCTGCATCACATTATACTGACATGAGGCCAGACTATCCCATTGCAATATGTATACATGTGTGAAAGAGCATGGTAAATAATTATTTTTTAACAATTTTAATCAATTTAAAGTTTTGGGAGAGCACAACAATGAATGAATGAATGGGGTTATTCAAATGAACCTAGAACATTGATACCTGCAGAACTGCAGCAAATTATATCTATTACTCAAATTGTCGCTTACGATATGCATGAGCCACAGTGATACTGTTCTTGCCATCACTCATGGCTCTCTGGAACCACACAGGGGTTGGTAATTTAACCACAACAATGAACATGACAAAAAATGATAAAATGAACATGACACCCATTTGGATAATTCCTACCCCTCTGCAGAGACTGACAGTGATTCTATTCTTAGCCGAAACCACAAATGAATATTTGAGGTGAGATGTCAGAGTAGGGGTCTTGGGCAATTAAGGCCTGTGTGGTACTAGATTTTTAGTCAATTTAGTACATGTAATACTTAATTAAGGGAATGGGGTACATCTGCACCTGGATCTTCCAGTGGTAGCAATATGGCTGTTATAAACTCAATCAATGACTGTTCATTCTTTCTACCATAAAGCCCAGACAGAACACAACTAGATTAATCAATATAATTTTTTATATAGATACAAAAACAGCTTAGAAACATTCTGTTGCAATTTTGTCCGGGTTGGCCTAAAATAACCGTAGATTGACTGGACTACAGTTATTATAAAGACATCCAGGTAATAAAGTATTTATATTTTACATTCTCTTCCAGAATTGCCAAATTCTTAAATCTTCTTTTTCATTAATCACAAACAGATTGAAACCAACTCATTGCCGAAAGAATAATTATATGTGTTTATTTATATACCATCGAATTATTTTTAAACCATTGAGCACTAACAGACAACCAGTTAATTTTACTTAACAACTGCTTTATTTATCCTGGAAGGTTAACAAGTATTCGAGCACACCTATCTCTGAAAATAACTAATAACTTTCCCACTTTAAGCAGCAGTGAGAGAAGACAATGATATGTAATGTTTTATATCAATCAACATGGAGACTATGGCGGGGCGGGAAATCAAACTCATGACTTCTATACTGATAGTCAGCCATGTTACTGACTGTGATAAACGTATCGCATAATTATTGTTTTAAAGTAAGAAAAAAATTTATAGGGAGTCTAGGATGACCTATGACTATGGACACAGCATTCCCCGAGTGTCTGTCATACCCAAAAGTATGGAAAAGCAATGACGACTTGAATCCACACTCAGGGAAATAATTATTATTTCTGCAATTCAAATGTTACAGAAATTTTACCAGCAATGAATTTGTGTAATAAATTTGTTGTGACATGATAATTATGTGGTGGGGAAAGCCGACTCTGATAGCAAGGTTGGGCTGGAACAACATGGCTGATTACATCTATCCTGGCCTTTGTCTTCAACATGGTGCTGACTGACATCCTAATATTATTATCTTAATGCATTTCTATAATAGACTCTTCTATGCTGGTTTGTTGGACCATTCCAATATTACCTAGAAGGGGTGTTATTAGAGTTGAAGAACTGAGAGACAAACTGAGTAGTGATAAATCCGACTACGGAATACAAGCTGGCTGATCTGGGCCTACATTATTTGTTAATGGTAACTGATATAAACAGTAAGCTATGGAATACGGCACAGGGAGGCTGAACTTTGTCTTGTTGAGGATGTAATGGCTGACAATTCATTATAAGTAATTGCTGATGGAATTCTAACCCTTTAGCAGACACCCTCTAATATGTAATTTAGACATTGTGGAGTAGTTCCACTTACTGTATAATCTTATTATTCTAGGAATAAAAAACTCTTAGACAGAACAACTCTACCATTTTATGATATCACCTTTTATAAGAGATGAATAAGCTTTACTGAGAGACCTCTTCAATTAAGAGACCACCTCTAACAACAAAAAGGGAACTCCTCTATTACTGAATGACTTCTAGGGTCCTCCGTGGCCGAGTGGCCTAAGGCGCCGTCTCAAGATCACTTACCTCTCACCGCTATGGTCGTAGGTTCGAGTACCGCTCGCTCCAAAAACTTTATGTGAGAAAGTTTCCAGTTACTTGCGGAAGGACGGTGGTTCTACTCAGTCTGACTCAGTCAGAGGTCTTCCTCCACCAGTAAAACTGGATATGCCATATATAACCTGAAATGTGTTGAAAATGGCGTTAAACCCCATTCAAAAAAAAAAAAAAAAAAAAAAAAAAAGAACAACTTCTATACGTTAACTGTGCTAAGGTGCCATCTCCAACAAGAGACTTTTAAGAGCAACCCTTTGTCAGGGAACTTATGTACCCTTCCTTAACAGACCAGAGACATGTTTTACTAAATATTCATTATTTTAAGAGATCTGAATGAAAAATTTATTGATACCTAAAGATGTTAATGAAAGGTTATGTTCTTGTAATGTTGTTAATATTTACATGTCGGCCAATAGCTAACATAGCTTAGACCATAATAAATAATTGCTTGATAACCATCGCCACATGCCCCTTAATTTTCATGCTGCCCCAACCCTTTTTATTTTCATAAAAAAAATAAAAACAAATAAAAAAATATTTTTTTTAAATAAAATACAAAAAAGAAAAAGAAATATATAGTTCTCACCCTAACCCTAACCCTAACCCAAACCCTCACCCAAACCCTTCCCATTTTTAAAGAAAAATTTGTATAAGTATATAACATTTATTTATAATGGCCTCATGTTTATTGTGTTACATCTCATGCCGACTATAAAAATATAATTTTGTATCTACACTATATGCATTTTTACTTTTTATAATCAATAAATTCAAATTTAACTAAAAGACCACTCAGCCCCTCATTTGGATCCCTCTAAATTAATAAATGTGAAGCTCTAGTACACCTTCAATACAATGTTCATTTTTGCACTACACACTCTTCAATGAAGAGGGAAAAATCTCAGAGGGCAACCATAATAAATGTCATGACAGTTCTAGTTCTGTCCTGGAATCATAGACAAACACTGCCAATTAAGGTCCATCTGTGTGTTCTCAAATTAATGAAATCTAATCAATCTGCATGATAGCCTACAAATAAATCCATTTATCAGTGCATCCCTCTGACATTAATATTTTGATGCCTCAATCCTTACAGAAAAATTCTACACTTCCTTAAATTTGAAATTGATCAGGGTTTTTTTTCTTGTTTTTTTTTTCAAAAACCATCCATCATTTCTTGAAACCATCATTTAACCATTTAGCTCTGCATTTTTCTCATCAAGCTAATTCAAGATAAAAGTTTCAATACCAAAAAAAATCACACAGTCCACACAAAAAAAATCCCTCCATAATTTTGGATTGTTTCTGTTTACCAGAAAGCTGCACACTGCTTCAAGGTAAATTTATTTGATTTTAATGATGTGTAATTTAAATGAAATTACAGAAGTCACTTTTCAGCAATCTTTAATTTAGTCAGGATCTGACGACACAAACTTGTATCAAGTTAAAATTATAACAAAGGACCGAGTTATCAATCATTATAACAAGGCATCCCAAAATAAGAAACTATACACCCAGCATCTGATGCCTTGGCCCTTCCTCATAAAGGGATACATCGGCAAAATCATTTACCAATTATTTAAATTCAATACAGCATAGGGGCCTATTAAATACAGACCCCAACATATCTAGTTTAGTAGTCGATAATTCTGTAGGTAAACTGAGTAGGGGCCACAAACCCCTTCATGATCATTAAAAACAGATTGGTTTTAAAACTGACCCTTGCCTATCAATTAAGGAGCAATTAGAGACAGCAGTTAAAAAACAATCCAGAATAATAATGCTGGTCAGTAACTGATTACTTTTTTTTATATTGATCCAGAAGAAACATCCTTAAACATGAGTTTGTCATCATCACTCTCAAACATAATCAGCTGTAAATATACTACATGAACAGTAAAACCTGTGTAAGTGGTCACCCCTAACTTCAAAGGTGTCCATATGAAGTAAAGGGTTAAGCAGTCACTTGTGTTATGCATCCATATTTGCTATTTCCCATTTCTATGCTTTCAGAGCAATTTAAGGTAACTTAGATATTAAGCAACAAACTGTCTTAAAAGTCCATTTTGCTCATTCCCTTGATTGGTTGCTTACAACAGGTTTGACTGAATAGGATTTGTCAAAATAAATTTTAAATCAAATCTATTAATTCATATATCTACGATCCAGTTAATTTTTTAAAGACGTTTTCAACACATCAAAGGAAAAATACAGTGCCTGGAAGACATCAGAATGAATCTGAGAGGAAACTCTGTCCTCCTAGAACAGGCAAACTTTCTCAAAGCTTTTTTGACAGAGCTGGGCTGGAACCCGGCACAAATCCAGCAGTAAAAATGAAGTGACCTAATAACCAGTCAGCCACAGAAAACCCCATTTATAATAATATACATTCAAGAACTCGCCATACATTGAAGATATGCAACAATCGGCCATTCTCAAACAAAACATGCTGAAACTCATTTACTTCCATTATAAATGAAATAGCTTGATACTGGCTGACCAACTTCATATATTCACCAATTTTACCATAAAAGGGCCGTAAACCAATGTAAGATGACACCAGGAGCGCATTTTACATGTCCGTTTACTGTCCATCATCCCGCCATATCATGAGCCCATGAAACTTTTGGAATGTGACCACTGCGTGTCTAGCCAAGACAATTTGATGGCCCTTTCAGTATGCACTTATGTTCAAGCCAGAATTAGGGACACTTAATCACTGGACCCATCTGCATAATAAAACTTCCATTATTGACATAAAAATGAGCAAGTTCCATTGTGAAGGATTGCCCACCAATCATTACCATAGTGATTCAGACAATAACATAAATGGATCTGGAATCACAGTGCGATACTGATCAACTTGTCCAATCATAATCGACAAGTTGTGGAATAAAAAACAGAAACAAACAAGATTTCTGATTATTACATAGGAGGGTCCTCCGTGGCCGAGTGGTCTAAGGCGCCGTCTCAAGATCACTTACCTCTCACCGCTATGGTCGTAGGTTCGAGTCCCGCTCGCTCCAAAAACTTTATGTGAGAAAGTTTCCAGTTACTTGCGGAAGGACGGTGGTTCTACTCAGTCTGACTCAGTCTGAGGTCTTCCTCCACCAGTAAAACTGGATATGCCATATATAACCTGAAATGTGTTGAAAATGGCGTTAAACCCCATTCAAAAAAAAAAAAAAAAAAAAAAAAAAAAATTATTACATAGCTTAATATAATGCTACAAGCTGAAGTGTTTTATTGTTTAAACACATCACACACACACACACACAAACCATAACCCTATAAATACGATTTTATCTGAAAGGATGTCATTCTATTAAATTTTATAGTTGAATCGTCCAACACAGTAGTTATACTTGTTTGTATTTCAACTTTGTATTCGTTAAATTTGGGTATCTGTTAAAATTTGTAATATACATATATTTAATTAAGTAACAGACAAATCAGTATACTACAAAACATCCCTCATTCCAACTAAACAAACAAGAAAATATCGGTTGAACCTATGGATGCTCCCCAAGTGACAAATATATTATGCACATCTCCACTTGGTAGTGATGCATCCTAGCAAGTTTCATAAAATTCCAACATTGGGTTTTAGAGAAATAGCCCGGACAAGAATTTGGTCACAAACATAATCAAAGGGCCATAACTCCATGAAAAGTCTTCGAACCGGAACAAAAAGATATTATGCACATCTCCACTTGGTAGTGATGCATCCTAGCAAGTTTCATAAAATTCCAATCAGAGGTTGTAGAGAAATAGCCTGAACAAGAATTTGGTGACACATGGATGGACGGACGGACGGACGCATGCACGCACGAAGAGGCAACTATATGCTTCCCCCCTTTGGAGGAGCATAAAAATAGGAAAACATTGTGTACCTTTAACAACATTATATACTGTTTCTTGTTGGAAGTACCAAACACTCAGAAACTTTTGCCAGTTTCAGAAAAATAGTTTTCTCTAATTCATTCTTTATATTTTTTATTTTCAAATGGGTTAAACTCATATATTTTGATAAATCCAAAATGGGAACATCGACTGTTTGAAGTTCTTTTGAAATGTAATTTTTGACAGTTTATAGGGTTTGATCTCATACCACAAATTAAGTATATCGTGTTCAAAACACTGTAAGTTACAAAACAATAAATATACATAATTAAGATGGCATTATAATCGATGGTCAAAGCCATTCGATTTGTTAGCTATATTTAAAGAAATATTGAAATGAGATTGGCGGATTGAACTGCTCTTGTAAAAATATACAGTTCAGGAAACCTGCAACTGTTAACTTATATAAAGTTCCCATTTATCTCCATAATTATTAACAAGACTCCAGACAAACCCTTTACTACTTGCCGAGGGCGTGTATCGTTAATTGGAAATGTAAACTGGAAATAAACTTCTTGATAATACCGGTACTGAACGTGCAGCCCTTAATTAATAAAGATCCCAGAATTCATCATCCAAATGACTGCAGGCACCATGACATTTGTGAAACTGGACATCCAGTCTCCTTCATTACTGCCACATCCTCCCTAGTCCAAATAAAACAGTTCTCCTACCCCGGGGCTTGATGAAATAGTTTCATAAAAATCATTATTACTTGGAGACAACCGAACACTATAAATATCCCTTAATATAGTTCTAAAGAAATGTAATGCACCTCTCAGCATTCAGTTGGTTTACACACATTTTTTTTTTTTCAATCACAAATTGTGAAAAAAAACTTTAGACAAATCATGTTTAAAGTCTTCCTGGGTAGAACCTGGGTAACAGTGGAACCTAGATACCAGTAGAACCTGGGAACCAGTACTTAGTGACATGCTAAGCATGCTTGCAGATAAAATGTCTTGCCCTAGAACACCATTAATTTTTATAGCCAAGAGTAATGACATAAAGCTTATAGGGTTTAATAATGACAGTGGAAATTTTTAATGTGTACATGAAGTGTGCAATAATTAAAGTCTCAAGAACAAAGCACCTAAAAAAGTTTAATTAAAAGCAAAAAGATCCATGAAATCAGAGACTACAGTATCTATCAAATTCATGATATAGCTAGGAGTTATTTTATGAATAAACTCGACACGACATAGTTGGAGTTTGATTCTTTGACAAAATCATCAAGTCAGTATTTTATGAAGATACTTCAACCTTACAATGTAAACATTACCTGAGATAAATATCAATAGATGAAATGGGGAACTTTTGATTTCATTTCAACACATTGCATGTTATATACCAGGTAATTATATGGCATCTAATGTTAATGGTCGAAGACGATCTTAGAATAAATCTGAGTAAATTTTTGCCACTCCCTTCTGTTCCCATGTGAGGTAATTATGACACCAGCTGAAAAACTGTACACAGGGATTGGCTTGACCATGAACTAGCAGTCTATATTGTTTGACTCTCAGTCAATTCATTCTTGTTTACAAGCCTTCCAAATGGAAAAGCAACGATCATTTAGGTTGGATACATTATAGGACCAACTTCTTCCATAAGTTACGTACCAGTATATATATTAGTCAAACATTGGTTACACACACACCAGAACAGGTCATTTCATTTCTGAGATCACAGGTCCAAGCCCATTTCTAAGGTACAAACACTTAAAAGGACCGAAGGAAGTGAGTATAAAAAGGTTTTAAAAACTGGATAGTCAAATTTTATAAAGATTGAAACTTCTTTTTTTGTGAGTGAGGGAGACTGGGGGGTATTTATAATAATCCCTAAGTTTTTATTGTTTTTCTTTCCACTGAAAATACATTATGTTGCCTCATCATTTATGGAAGACACATCACATGACCTTAGTTATAATCTTTTGTATTCAGATTTATAACACAAAGAAACTAACAAAACTCTACCCGGAATAACTCACAATTTAATATCTTGTACTATTTAAACCAGAAATCTTCCGCATATTACTAACTAAACAATAACTGATCACATATGCATATGTTGCAGCCATGTTAAGCATATTATTGTAAACCTTATCTTGTTTCACATACTTTGCAATCTGACATCCTAATTAAAAGGAGAATATGTTTTGACTCCGACTGCGCTTAACAATTCCTTTGAGGGCCAAACCTGTTATTTTGTCACGCTTCCGGTAACTTCCACATACTTATCGTGCTATTATATCTGCGTTTGTAATTATATATTTTCAAACCATACATCAGCATCAGGAGAATGACATAACATAAGCTTGCTAATGTTACCCCAGATTTTCCGTGGCAATAACTCATGGCAGAACATTATTAGTGAACAAGGAAAGGAAATTTCAAATGTCAGACATAGTTGTTTGGTGTTTTTTTTAACCCTTTATAATTTATTGCACTTCTACTATCAGCTCTACCATCCTTATTTTTTGACAAACACATTATTGTTGAGAATGAATTTTTGTTTGAATATGCGGACTGGAAGTCAAACCATGTACACCCTGACTGACAGCTGGTCACAAGCAGATCTTGATCTACATTGTCACCAGGATTTGAGGTGAAGAGACTCCAATGTAAAGTATGGCTACTAGAATGCACATATAAAGGTCAAAATAATGTCATTTTTACTAGTCAAGGGCCATAGCTCAGACATAAATGATATGTTTTGGCCAATTAAAGAACTTGTCCAAGACAATACTCCCTTGTAAGTTTAGTAACATTCAATATAAACTGTGGAAACAGAGTGCACATAATACAGTCAAAATGTGCAATTATTCAAGAGCCAAACCTGTAGACTTTAATATCACCGAATTATGGCGAATTCAAGAACTTGAAGATATTATGGTTTCAAATGTTTTTACTGTGTAAGTTTGGTGAAAATCAGATGAACAATCAGATGCTTGTGTGCACGCAGCATAAACTTTACTTAAGGGACACAGTGTGATCTGAGGGCCCAAGATTATAAAACTTTGTTTTATTCTCAAATTGAACAAAAAATGTAAAAATCATTAAAATTTTGACTTTTTACTACTATTCTGCATTAATACTTTCAAATGGGAGGAGGAATCCAGGAAATTGTGTTGGACGATGAAATAGAGTTGAGCATGAACAGAATTTTAAAACCCCAGAGCCAGAATTACTCTCCTTTATATATAAAGCCCTTGGTACTGGGCGATCCAAAAACACCCTTAAAACGTAACAAATGAATTACCATCCTAATCTTGCAACTGAATCAGTCATTGCTATCTTTCACCCAACAAAAAAAGTCTCATTTATTAAAAAGATTGACAATAATGGTAGCAAAGGTGATTTCTGTAAAAAAAAAATTAAAACCTCTAAATACACAGATAACGTTTCCTTTCTAGATAAATCACTGTTAAAGATGGCACTGAAAATATGTAGGAATAATAATCATAATGAATGGAAAAGATAATCTGCCCCCTTACATTTTATGTACTTGCTTGCCATTTTATGTATTTTCTAAAAATGTATCAAACCAATTTCCTTAAAATTTGGACTTGAATAAGAAAGAACAATAATTTTTGGAACTATGAAAAATAAATACATATTTTCTGTTAATGTTGTACAAATTTTAATCACTAATTAATATTAAGACGAAGATATTGGAAATAAAAAAGTAGCAGATTAGCTGTTCTGTTCAGTTTATATGCAAACAAACTGCCATTTGAAGGTGAAAAACTTTCTGCCCTTTCTGAAATAGGGTTCTATGATTTGAATCATGTATGGAATTATATAAAACCTGACCCTGAGGAACTTGTATATATGGCAGTTGGAGCTTTTAAGATAAAACCCACAGCCACCTGTTTACATTAGCTTTACAGTTTGCAGTTTCAAAAATATAACATAAAATAATGGTTTCTCACTTAGCAACGTGCTGAAAGGGCAGTAAACCTAGAAATCACAGAAATTACCCAAAAACCATTCTCCTGATGCACTGTCGGCAGCATCCTACTTACAACAGGTTAATAATACCAAGTGTTGAATGACTACTTAATCCCCAAACCCACTTTACACATCTGCTCGTAATTGTGGTGGTAAGTGCTTATTTATGTCTTCCACATAAATAAGGTAAATAATGAAAGTAAACTTCTCTCACAAAATGCCATTTCCCAGTCTTTGTATTACACCACTGCATCCTTCCTTCCCATAAATTTAAAAAAAAAAATCTGATTTTTAGAAAGAATTTTGAAAACGTCAAGTATTTAAAGAGCACGGTGCCACATGCATACAGACAGAAATTTACCATTAATTTTGCCATCAGATCTTTGTAAGAAACAGCATTCATTACCAATAATGTACAGCTGTGTATTTTACTGGGGATTGCTGATGCCAAGTTTTATTAAAATAAACTGAATTAAGAAATTTCACAATATCAAGTGCCAAGATCTGAGGAAACAGACATTTCCACTGAACCAACTTTTATACGCAGATGACATCAGAGTACTTGCACGACACTCGAGAAATACACTTAGACTCTTGTTAGCTTCCATCTCTATTAAGCAAAACACCTGTTTTAAGTTTCTGATGTTTGTTGTATATATAAATCTTAATGAACCTGTATTTAGCAGCCACCTGCACTAGAGGATCCAGGGGGATGATGCATCCATTACATGCTCCACTAATGTTGGCAAGTATGGTAAACTGATTGAAAATTTGGTTAGAGATGGTTGTACATGCAACTTTAAAACACTCAAATGTATAGACAACCCTCTAAGATTTATCTGTTACCCATTTCTTAGCCAGACCCAATTAAGTCAATCGGTAGTGCGTCTGACTATTTATCCAGGGTCGTGAGTTCGAATCCTGACCTGGCCAGTCTCTGTGATAATTGATATACATCATTGTGTCTCATTATCAGTCGTCTCTCATCGCTGATTCAAAGTGGAAAAGTTATCAGTTACTTGCCGAAAGAGGGTGTGCTTGAGTGCTGGTTAACCTTCCAGGATCTCTAGAAACATTGGTAACTAACTGATTACCTGTTAGTCCACGAATAGAAATAGAAATAGCACTAAATATTTAAACAAACCAACAAATACTAATTGTTTTAATATAAAGATGTTTTAATATGAAGATGTTTTAATATGAAATTGTTTTAGTATGAAGATGTTTTAATATGAAGATGTTTTAATATGAAATTGTTTTAATATGAAGATGTTTTAATATGAAGATGTTTTAATATGAAGATGTTTTGATATGAAGTTGTTTTAATATGAAAATGTTTTAATATAGAGTTGTTTTAATATGAAGTTGTTTTGAAGTTTCAGATACCATTATGTACTTGGAGAGCGATATATACATTTTAGGTGACTAGTACACATTTATATGTTTGAAAATTCATGAGTAAAGTCGATAATGTCATGTGTGACCTTTATTGTGTGACCTTTTGTGTGTCACCTATCGTGTTTGACCAATCGTGTGACCTTTAATTTCAATATCACTGGATGTCCTTTTAAGACAATATATATTATTTATATATTGTAATACATTTCATTGTGAGTTTTGACACTGAAATATTCCACAAAACCTATACATTTGTATTTATATAAGAGATAAAACCATGGAGCCCAGTTGTGACAACCTCATGATTAATGGCTGGTTTTTGGAATCCATCAGTTTCTCATGGAATGTTTGCAGGAATGTTACTTGTTTTGTTTAGTTTTTCAGAGAAAAGAGTAAATTGTATATTGATGATAGAAATCCTTTCAAGCAAATATTTGAGGTGCTTTCATTTTTCTTCTTCTTTTCTTTAAATTTATTGAAATTGCCGTGTGTCCGTTTAATATTCCACTTACAAATAAAGTCATTTCCTCTTTGTTTCCTATTCATAAAATATATGACGTAAGGCAGAACTGTACCAAGTTAGATGCATCAGCAATCAGCAACATTATGACTTCAAAGCTCTTCTTCATTATCATTGCAATTTGCAAACTAATTATGTTACTCCCTTAAAAATCATCATAAACCGACAACAAAAAACACACCATAATTTTGCCAAACGCCCTTCCAAATTGAGTAAGACGAAATATAAAAGTTACAGTCTTTCAAGTGCAGTTCTTTTTTAGTTTGAAGTTGATTCTTCGTCAGGTCTCAAACAAAAAGCTCAAGGAAGTCTTGGTTGTGACGTCGAAACCCCTGTCTAGTTTATTACGAAGAGTGCTGTTAATAAGGAATGATACACCGATACATCCGAGAAAAATTATAAAGCTCTCTCCAAACTTTGATTAATGCTTCGCATCCAAGCTCCTACATTTTTGATCCCAATTTTTATACCAGGAGATATATCATTTCATTTATGAGGAATAATTCGCATTTCTCCGCCCAGTGGCTTTGTATCAGAGATTTATCTTAATTCTATAAACAACAAAAACAGCTTGAAAAATCATGCTTGGCTTAAAGCCATTAAGCAAATTACGAAGCCTTAACAAAATGCATATGTGAATAAAAAAGTTCTGGTAGCAGACGCAGCCTTTGTGGTTGCATATTTTAATTGCAACTCTTTTCAGCTTGTTGCAAAGGTACAACATGAATTTATAGAGTCATGAAATATTTTAATCGGAAAACCCCCCAGAAAATCAAGAATTGTTTAGGCCGTGGCATTGCATATTGTATCTGGCAACCAGCTTTATTAATTGGGAAAAACGTGACATTTAATAGAAACACCATTCTTCTCTGTGTCTAAACAGGGGGAAAATTTCCCCTTATGTTGAACAAGTTGGCTGCTTTTAAAAAGCATCCAATGGTTAGAATGAATGAATGTGTAAGTTTGGTTCCTTGTACAGGGTACTAAATACACGGGTGATACCAAAAAATCGACAAGGTTCCGGCTGACTTAGCGAATTCCCGGCTGCAGGTGTGCCTGATAGTAACTTTGATGTTTAAATGTACTTATCTCAATCATTATGTATTGCCATTTGCATATTTAAAAAGAAACTTACCTTATATATTGTCTAACGTACTTCCTGCTATGTTCTATACATTGTACTACAGTGATAATAATATATTTCAAAATAATTTGTATCCATATTTAAAATTAATTTGTGGATATATTATTTTTAAAAACAACAGTTAAAAATTACTGTTTTTCCAAAACTTGTGCATTCTGCGATATATCAGATTCTGACAATGTGCTGAAAATAGGTCACACCGGTAAACTAACTTTATAATTTTGTTGTATCGAACAAAATAAACAACTGTAGCTGTTTAATTTTGTTATTATTATCATTGTTATGGGTTCAGCATATTATAACAATTGAGTAAATACATTGTTATATGAAAATTATTTACATTAACTCGGAAGGAATCTGAAACGGCGATAAATTGTCAAAAAAGATAAGTTTCAAAACCTCATTTAAGCAAGGAGTTTTAGAAAATTACTTGATTTAAGGCATTATCATTTTTTTCCCTGATTAAATATGCAAAGAACAATTCATAGTGATCTCAATTAGTACATTAAAACGTCACAATCAATTATTACACAAACAGCATTTGAATTTTCCTTTTAGCCGGAAAGTGGTCGGAACATGATTAGGTTTTGTTATCAATAGCGGTTTGTGCATTCCCATGATGCACTGTTTAGAAAAACAATGGCGACCTCCATGTAGCGAATGCTGTGTTTTTAACACGTGATCGTGACGTTTCAATATGACAGCGCCCAGAGTCAATTTCTTAACTGGCCCTTATACAGGGTTCGATCGCTCATGCGACTTAACCAAAAAAGATGGTGCTTTTCTAAAAACAGGGGAAAATGGATTCTCATTTGCTTAACAAAGCAATTTTAATTTTTGTCTGCATATATATATCTGGAGTGTACAATTTTTCCAAATACAAACACAGTGATCGCAACTGATATGCATATAATATTTATAGTCTGCTGCTTGGGGTAAACATAAAAAATCAATGAATTCAGGTTTCCGTAACATATGTAAAGCAAAAAAAAGACCAGAAAATATTTAAACCAGGATTAGAAAGCCACGCATGAAAAATGGTGAACACTTTGTAATAGAAAGTTTCTACAAGAACTTGCATAATTATTATTGATGAATGTTTAATGCAAATAATGGAAATGATTTAATGATGTGGAAATACAGAAATAGTGAATACCGAAACAAACTCAGAAATTATGAATACCGAAACAAACTCAGAAATAATGAATACCTAAATGAACTCAGAAATAAGTTTCTTTTTGACAGTTTTTCACTTTGTTTATTGTTCGATCTCGCGTTTTCTAAAATCAGCTGATATTTGTACAACTTAAATTCTGGTATTGATGTTCTGCAGAGTGATATTAGGGTATCAAATAAAACAACTTCAGAAAAGTATTAGCATCCATCTGGGTTTAACCAACATTGTAGTTTCCAAAAACCCACAACATGCATCACAGCAATTCTACAAACTATCAACATCAGACAATATGGATAAAACAGTGGATGCAAACCAGCTCCTATGTCAAAACACAAACAGGAAACGAGCAGAGCTAATTGAAATATCAAACCCTGACGATCCACTTTCCAATGATTTATGGGCCGATGTTTACTTAAGCAATTTTGCTTAATTACTAACATCCGTTATTATTTGTTTTTTCTTTGATGAAATGAAATGACTTCTTCCACAATTGCAAGTCATACCAATGCAGGATGACATGTATTATAATCTAGTGTCCATCACTTGAGAAAAGTAAGTACAAATGTGGCACTGAACAAATAAATAACTGATACTGCTAAAAAGTATGCATGAGCTCATATTTCAAACAGAAGGTGCTCTCCTCTTTAAGAAGTGGTCAGGGTAAGATATTGATAAAGTGGTACCACATTAGACCATAATAACCCTTCATTCCCTAGTACAAAAAGGAGTCCTAATCAGAGATAAGCAACACCTATCACTAAAAAGTGATTACTACCCCATAAAATGCTGCACGTTGAGTCATGTACCACGTTGATTGGCGAAATGCAGAATTTACAACATATGAAGCCAGTCATTCAGGTGCAATTTTGCAGTTCCATTTGAAAATAAATTCAGAAATTCATACATAAATGCAAAGATAAAAGCTTCGAAAGCAGTTAGCTCAGGAAGAATTTCATTATGGTAAATACAGCAATTTTAAAAAGTGCAAGGGCAATAACTCTGCATGAAATTTAGTTAGCATCACTAACTACACTTGATGTTGACCATGTACACTTAAAGTTTCAAGTCAATCGCTTGGAAAATGAGGAAATAGTTCACTCAACATCTTAAATACAGCAATTATAGTACTTAGTGCAAGGGCAATAACTCTGCACAGTCAGAGTCACAAAATTTGCCTCAACACTTCTACACTTGACGAAGATCATGTATATAAAGTATCAAGTAAATCGCCTGAAACCTGTGGCAGTAATCTGCTCCACAAGAATTACAGTACAGTTAATACAGCAATGTTACTAAGTGCAAGGGCAATAACTCTTCATGGAATTAAGTTTACGTCACAAAATTTGTGGCATTCATATCTACACTGTCTTGATCATGTTATTCGGTTTAAAAATTGTGGAAGTAGTTCAACTGACAGACAGGATGCCTGTCCTATATATCCCCTCTCAAACTTTGTTGATCATTTGGAACGTCTCTGACAAGTAGGCAGGTTGTTGAGTCTAAAAGTTGAGATTTATCCTTCATTCTCTTCAATGTCCAGACACAGCCTCAGTAAACATAACCATCTGCTTTCCAGTAAATGAAGCTTTTTCGGCACATTATTTACATAAAACTACAGTGATCTCACCATCATGAAAAAACTTTTTTTAAATTCATAAATGAGTACGTAAGCAGGGGCGGTAGTCAGTGGATAGAGTGTTGGCTGCTCACACCAGAGGTCACGGTTTCGATCCAATGCTTGACTCGATAACCTCTCAAAAACAACACTCAGTACTGGCTCTAAGTAACCCAGGCAACAGACTTGAGACCAGTTTATTTAAGCTCTCAGCTTTACTCACAATCCAGGTAAATAAATCAGTATACTTAAAATTAACCATTGCAATTATAAATCATACATTTATTACTAGACATTTATTATCGTGGAAATGCTCCATCAAGTTCACCTCACAAGGGAGATAACTCTGCGAGAGGCATTTATCATTGTGGAAATGCTCTATCAAGCTTATCTCACAAGGGACATAACTCTGCTGAGAACCATTTATTATTGTGGAAATGCTCAAACAAGCTCATCCCACAAGGCACATAACTCTGCAGTGAGAATTTATTATTGTGGAAATGCTCTAACAAGCTCATCCCACAATGAACATAACTCTGCAGTGAGAATTCATAATTGTGGAAATGTTCCATTAAGCTCATTTAACAAGAGGGAATAACTCTGCAGTGAGAATTTATTATGGTAGAAATGCTCCAAGCTCATCTTACAAGAGACATAACTCTGCTGGGAGCCATTTATAATTCTGGAAATGTTCCATAAAACTCATCTGACAAAGGGGAATAACTCTGCAGAGATATTCATTATTGTAGAAATGATCCATCCAGTTCATCTCACAATTAAATAACTCTGCTGAGAGCCATTTATTATTCTGGAAATGCTCCAACAAGCTCATATGACAAGGGGAATAACTCTGCAGTGAGAATTTATTATTGTAGAAATGCTCCATCAAGCTTATCTGACAAGGGACACAACTCTGCAGTCAGAATTCATTATTGTGAAAATGCTCCATCAATCTCCAAGGCCCATAACTCTGCGGAGAGACATTTATTATTGTGGAAATGCTCCATCAAGCTCATCTCCAGGAGCCATAACTCTGCTGAGAGACATTGATTATTGTGGAAATGCTCTATGTATTATTGTAGTCACACTATGGTTGAGATAGGAGAGAGCTGCTGGTTGATGAATACAAGAACACTGGTGCCACTTTTATACCAGTCAGTGATGGACAGGAAACATGTTCTCATACAAACAGACATAAAGTTTACAATAACTCTTCCTTGGGGAAAAGTAAAATGCAATAACTCAAAACTGGTCTTGATCCTCCTGGACTCTTGTTTTTCTCGAAGTCAAACACCTTGACGATATAAAAATGTTAACTGTGTGTGTAGGCCAGGTTAGGAATATGTTTTCAATGTATTTTTTTTTGCATGTTTAAATTGACATCTTGATGGCTCTAAGGGTTCAGCAAGTATATACATTGTATAGGCATGCTCTACTGGTGGAAATTTTTATTGCCAATTTTAATTTTTTTTTTTAACATGTCGAAAAATCACAGTTCAAAGACTGTTAGTGCAAAGAAATATTTTGTTTAAATATCTAGCATCATTAAATGATCAGTTTACCTAGCCACTCTTTCCTGGTATCGTGTAGGTTAATCAGTACTCAATCTCTGCAAGTAACTGATAACTTTCCCACCAACTTGAATCATAGGTGAGAGATGACTGACAATGAGACACAATGATGTATATCAATCATCACGAATACTGCGACCAGGCAATATTTGAACTCATGACCCCTGTATCGACTGAGCTTATTGGGCTCAGCCTACAAAGAAATATTTTTAACTTACTCAACCATCCCAGAGACAAAAGTCATGATGTAAACCAGAGTTGGCAGTGTAAACTGTTTATTTCTACAAAAACATAAAATCTTATCCCCCTCTGATCAAAGCCTTTTATTTTATTTTTGTTTATATTTTTAGATTTTTGGCACTTTCAGCAGAACAGACACATGGCAAAGTACAATCTTTATTATTTTCACCCTATGATAAAATAATCCACAATTCAACCTTGACTTTGCAATCATTTTCATGGCTGTTTAAATAGATGTCGTCTGCTCACTGGCACCACAGTAATCCTTGCGTATGAATTTTACACATTTTTAAGGTATGTATAGAGAAGTGTTTTTCATACATAAATATGCCAGATTAAAACACGAAAGCCATTCTTCATAATAATTTCTCTCAATGGCATCGTTTCCTACGAACAAAATCCAGGTTTTGCAGATATAAAAGCATACGTAGAATATGTAGGATAATTGGCATCATGTCCATGCTGCAGTCAGGGGATTTTCTAATATATTCAGTTCAATTTACAAAGACGTGCCAAATGTGGATTTTACATTTATAGTACATTCCGTAATTATCGCAATTATCATGAAAATGGTAGGTCCCACCAAAAATGTTAAGAGTTTATGAGTTTACGATAATGTTGCAGATGTTTTGTCAAAAAAGAGGTTTAGAATTTTACAACAAAGAAATTGCAGAAAATATGATGAATGAAAATTAATATTGAATAAAAGTACAAGTAATATGACATACCAATTTGTATAAGTTTAACTGCAAAGTAAGTTCAGAGCTTGTATGAATCACTCTCAAGTCCATTGTCTGGGTAAGATCAAGTCCATTGTCTGGGTGAGATCAAGTCCATTGTCTGAGTAAGATCAAGTCCATTGTCTGGGTGAGATCAAGTCCATTGTCTGGGTGAGATCAAGTCCATTGTCTGAGTAAGATCAAGTCCATTGTCTGGGTAAGATCAAGTTCATTGTCTGAGTACGATCAAGACAACACGGCTGCGTTCAGTTTGGTTAAATGTTTAAAACATTAGCTAACATAATTATTTCCCTGGACACTGGCTCAACCGCACTATGCAGTACTTTCAGGATACCAGACATTAAATATGTTTGCTGAATGCAGCCCTGGTGCTGTTTTTAGTGTTTTTTAGTGGTCACCGAATCCAGCCTTGGATAGAATCCAAAACCTCTCATATGTGGGATAACAATCTATTCACTGTACTACTGTCCCCATTTTTTTATATTGGACATATAAATTTTCCTACAATACTCACTTCTAAATATTAAATAAAACCATGAAATGTTAGTTCATCAGGCATGTGACATCATTTACAGTATGTATGTTTGACGGAATCACTACAGGATGTAACACAAGTTTGATGCTGATTTCCAATCTCATAGCTCTGAACTTTTTCTGAACTTTCTCAGAATTGAGCTAAAATAAATTATTATAAACTTAATGAAAAAAATGAATGAAAGGGCAAAAGTTTTGGAAAATTTATCGGAACATCATGACAGTATGCAATGTACTCTGCATGCTGGCACTGTGTAGCAAGTTTCACAACATTCCAATGAAATCTGTAAGAGCAGGTCCATTGTCAAAAAGGTAAAAGGGGACAGAAAAACGAATGGAAACTTGACAAGATGGCGGTGTTGTTTGTAAAATCAGGGAGCACAGCAACTGGAGGCTACTCACTCAGCAGCCCTTCTACCATAATGAGGCAAACACAATAGATACCTATATCTGCCTTTTGGCTAATGGCAGCCATTCAGCCATTGAGATATCATTACTCCTGGAAGTGGTCTGCACTTGTTTTTAACAGCTATAATTATTGCATCATTGAGTTATATAGGTTTTATTGGGATAAAGTGATACCTTGTTTCCCCATAATTTTCATCTGTAATTGAGTTTTCCAGCAAATCATCAGCCAATTATGTAAGAATGTGTCAAATACAATTATCGTAAATTTGGATTTACATATTCTACGAGCACCACCCAAAGTTAATAACATCATTAAAATGACCATCCTAATGATCCATTGCATCAACAGTTACAAAGTCCCACAAAAGTTGGCTTTACATAATATATTGTTGACAGAGCAGTTTCTTCTAAATGGACCATTCGGAACTCCTCGGTGACTGGTTGCGCACTTTATGCTTGTTTGGTTTGTTAAATTGGGTAAAGTGTTCCAAATGCTAAATGGGTACGTCATTTCTATTATGAAAATATTTATCCTGTATATAATAATAAGTAAAAAGCAAATTGTCCTATATGAAGTTTTTGGACCAAGCTTGGCCAGAACCAGGACTTCATCAGCGGCGAGAAGAAAATGATTTTGAGAGATTTTGCGGAGATGCCACTTATGTTATAAATATTGGTTTTCATACAAGAATCTAAGCATTTTAATAATTATGACATGGATAACAGGAAATCTTGGGCCCAAGGATGGAAAATTTTCTCAGAATAATATCCCGGGATACCCCTACCATCTAATTTTACAGCGCATCAACCAAATAATGTTAGCTATTACGTAACTTTCTGTGCAGGAGTGTAATATAACCATGAAATATCTTTTATATTAACGTAGTGTAATATCACTTCCTATTCATTGCTCAACGTTTTTTTGGCATAACTTGACTCTTGTAGGTAAAATACTGAACAACTTTCCGACCTGCCTGAATTTATAAATGATGTTGGTTTGTCATAGTAAAATGACGTTATTTTGAGACATAACATCACACAAGGGTTGACGGAAACTAGTGTTCTCGTTCCTTATAGAGGTGATCTGTTATAAATGGAAAATGTACCATTTTTCCTGAGTTATGGAATGAGAAGAATCTTACATTCTTGCTCAATTTTTTAAAAAAAATGATAAAATGCTCAGCAGAGCCTCGCATAAAATATATTTGCCAACTCCATTAATAAATTCAAAAATAAATGAGCACTCATGTAAGAACCTCTAAATATCTAAAACTATATCTAGCTGGAAGAGGGAAGAAACAGGAGATGTCAGTGAAATTTTCATAATAACAAAGTTTAACTGCAACCCAAGTCTGTAACAGCAATACAACCATGTCCATACCAGCAATACAACCCTGTCTGTAACAGCCATACAACCATGGTCATAACAGCAATACAACCATGTCTGTAACAGAAATATAACCAAGTCTGTAACAGCAATACAACCCTGTCTGTTATAAAACAATATACCATGTTCATAACAGCAATACAACCCTGTCTGTAACAGTCATACAACCATGTTCATAACAACAATACAACCATGTTTGTAACAGCAATATAACCCAGTCAGTAACAGCAATACAACCCTGTCTGTAATAACAATATACCATGTTCATAACAGCAATACAACCCTGTCTGTAACAGCCATACAACCATGTTCATAACAGCAATACAACAATGTCTGTAACAGCAATACAACAATGTCTGTAACAGCAATACAACAATGTCTGTAACAGCAATACAACCCATTTAGTAACAGCAATACAACAATGTTTGTAACAGCAATACAACCCATTAAGTAACAGAAATACAACCAAAGCCTGTAGCAGCAATACAACAATGTCTGTAACAGCAATACAACCCTGTCTAAACAGTTATACAACCCTGTTGTCTGTAACACCAATATAACCCCAACCTATAACAGCAATACAACAATGTCTGTAACATCAATACAACCATGTCCATACCAGCAATACAACCCTGTCTGTAATAGCCATACAACCATGGTCATAACAGCAATACAACCATGTCTGTAACAGCAATATAACCATGTCTGTAACAGCAATACAACCTTGTCTGTAATAACAATATACCATGTTCATAACAGCAATACAACCCTGTCTGTAACAGCCATCAACCATGTTCATAACAGCAATACAACAATGTCTGTAACAGCAATACAACAATGTCTGTAACAGCAATACAACAATGTCTGTAACAGCAATATACCATGTTCATAACAGCAATACAACCCTGTCTGTAACAGCCATACAACCGGGTTCATAACAGCAATACAACAATGTCTGTAACAACAATACAACAATGTCTGTAACAGCAATACAACAATGTCTGTAACAGCAATACAACCAGGTTCATAACAGCAATACAACAATGTCTGTAACAGCAATACAACAATGTCTGTAACAGCAATACAACAATGTCTGTAACAGCCATACAACCCATTTAGTAACAGCAATACAACAATGTCTGTAACAGCAATACAACCCATTGAGTAACAGCAATACAACCGAAGCCTGTAGCAGCAATACAACAATGTCTGTAACAGCAATACAACCCTGTCTAAACAGTTATACAACCCTGTTGTCTGTAACACCAATATAACCCAAACCTATAACAGCAATACAACAATGTCTGTAACATCAATACAACCATGTTTGTAACAGCAGTTTCACAA
Source organism: Panopea generosa (assembly GCA_029582155.1). Lineage (NCBI taxonomy): Eukaryota > Metazoa > Mollusca > Bivalvia > Adapedonta > Hiatellidae > Panopea > Panopea generosa. The sequence continues at coordinate 19,915,663 of CM055896.1, read as the reverse complement.
TGTCTGTAACAGCAAAACAACCCTGTATGTAATAGCAATACAACAATGTCTGTAACAGCAATACAACCTTGTCTGTATCTGTAATAAAACCCAAGCCTGTAACAGCAATACAACCCTGTCTCTAATAGCAATACAATCCTGTCTTAACTGCAATACAGCCCTGTATGTAACAGCATTACAACCCAAGTCTGTAACAACAATACAACAATGTCTGTAGCAGCAGTACAACTCTGTTTTAACAGCAATACCACAATGTATGTAACAGCAATACAACCATGTCTTAACAGCAATACAACCATGTCTTAACAGCAATACAACTCTGTCTTCTGTAATAGCAATACAACCCTGTCTGTTTACAGCAATGCTAGGTAATAGTTTGTACAGTAATTATTACTCCGACTATAATTTCTACAACAGTTGTTATCAGTCACCAATTACTCATAGACAGTATAATGGCTTAATTATTTTTGATCAAACAAGTATGCCATTAACATATTCATCTCTATAATGATGTTATATTAATGTTGTCTTATATATAAAAACATAACCAGAACAAAGAATTCCCTGCAGGATACGCGGTGATCCCAGTACAGACTGGCACAGAGATTACCAATGTTCATAATTATATAAAGATATATTCTGTATTAGTTATACAAGTACCAAAAATATTCCCATTCTCATTTTCTCAGAATGTTTATTACAAAATAATAATGTTGATATTTTTTTTTCAGGTACATTATAGAGAGGCCAAAACCAAAATTAAAGCAAAGAGCTTTTATAAGGCGCCTGTTTAATGTATGCTGTGCTGCACTGCACTGCACTATATCAAACTCTACTTTAGGCCAATTGTTACTTCAATCCACAACTTCAGACCCTAATTCAGGCCATAACTTCAGACCCTAATTCAGGCCACAACTTCAGACCCTAATTCAATCCAAAACTTCAGACCCTAATTCAATCCACAACTTCAGACCATAATTTAATCCACAACTTCAGACCCTAATTTAATTCACAACTTCAGACCCTAATTCAATCCACAATTTCAGACCCTAATTCAATCTACAGCTTCAGACCCTAATTCAATCCACAACTTCAGACTCTAATTCAATCCACAACATCAGACCCTAATTCAGGTGATATCTTCAGACCCTAATTCCCATCATAAATTCAGACCCTTAAAAAAAAAAAAAAGATAACAAATGTAGTCTAAAGTCAAAATAATATTCTTGATCCCATACTGTTAAAGATTTGAAAGCGAAATTCTGCCCCAAAATATCTGCTGAATTCAAGCACACAGCCAACCACAACATCTCTGGACGATTAATCTCTCAATGTGCTGGAATAGTCAGACATGGAAAATTGATTTGACGGACAGCCTGCATGTTTCAAGATTAATGAAACATATTGCACTTGATAACATCTATCAACACCATGATGAGTTTGAAAACATACCTGTAGATATTTTGGAAGAAGCATAAGTCCGGCAGGGAAGGAAAATGTGATTTGCAGACTTCTGTGCAAAGCAATGGTCTGTTTACTTTCTTATTCTGCATGTATCAACAAATCAAAATCATTTAGACTGATCCTGGGGAAAGGTGGAGATTGTTTTTTGATGCTGTTGTCAAAAGATCACTTATTTCTTATTCTTATGGTCATGGATTCAAACTTAGGTCCAAAGACTTTACACAACAAAGTTTGCCAATTGCTTGTGGAAGGATGGTGGTTGTACTCAATATCATGTCTATGCATCTGGGGGTCTTCCGCTACCAATCAAACCCAGTGCCAAAATCAGTTATCTATATTTTAAGCTGTTATGTGTTGATAATGGTGTTAAACCTCATTAAAAAAACAAAAAATAAAAAAAAATAACAACAGTAATATATATTTCTTAACGCAAGGATAATATACAAAAAATACATATTTATAATTCATTTGTCATTTCCATTAAAAGTGAACTGATTTAACCATCAACAATAAAAATTAGTTGTCATTCCCTCAATTACGCAAGTATCTGAACATGATCCAAAAAAGTTCATTCTCGCCACAAAAATACTGGCTATAAAATTCGCACCCTTATTTAGCAAATAATTTATAGCAAATAAAATTTAAAGGAGTATACATTTACCTAACTCCTGAATAGCACGACAACCATCACAGCATATGTGGATACTGATACCGCGTTTATTTTCCAACTTTTGACCTAGAAATATCGTAAATCATTCTCAACGAGGTATCACCATTGTTATTATACGTATCAATTTTCTCATGCAATGGTATTGAAGAAGATATCAAACAATATAAGGAAGATCATTCAAAAGGCATTATGCAAATATAACTTCACTTTTAACAATGACATCATTCCGCAACACCTCTACATAAATAGCATGTACAGGTGCTTGCATCTAAATCACCGGGAACACCTCATTATATCATAGATAACCAGCGGGTAACGCAGAATGTCCTGGTAATTAGCTGAAGGTCCCTGTTGCCAAATGCGCATAATTTTTTTTCTGCACTTTCGTCATCGTATGATTATGCTCTGAATTACTCCAGGATGGGGATAACATCATATTGAACTGAGATTCGAACCTTCAACCTGAATCATTTCTGAAATAAATTCAACATGCTCCTAATGAGCTCCAACAGGTAGAGCAGGGTCAGCAGGATATTATCTGGTTGGTTAAGTTGTCTATCTAGTCCCTGAAAAAAGTCTAAGGTGCTATCCCAACAGGTACAGCAGTGTTGCCAGGATATTATCTGGCTGGTTAAGTTGTCAATCTAGGCCCTGAAAAAAGTCTAAGGTGCTATCCCAACAGGTACAGCAGTGTTGCCAGGATATTATCTGGCTGGTTAAGTTGTCAATCTAGGCCCTGAGAATAGTCTAAGGTGCTATCCCAACAGTTACAGCAGTGTTGCCAGGATATTATCTGGCTGGTTAAGTTGTCAATCTAGGCCCTGAGAAAAGTCTAAGGTGCTATCCCAACAGGTACAGCAGTGTTGGCAGGATATTATCTGGCTGGTTAAGTTGTCAATCTAGGCCCTGAGAATAGTCTAAGGTGCTATCCCAACAGGTACAGCAGTGTTGCCAGAATATTATCTGGCTGGTTAAGTTGTCAATCTAGGCCCTGAGAATAGTCAAAGATGCTATCCCAACAGGTACAGCAGTGTTGCCAGGATATTATCTGGCTGGTTAAGTTGTCAATCTAGGCCCTGAAAAAAGTCTAAGGTGCTATCCCAACAGGTACAGCTGGGTTGCCAGGATAGTATCTGGCTGGTTAAGTTGTCAATCTAGGCCCTGAAAAAAGTCTAAGGTGCTATCGCAACACATACAGCAGTGTTGCGAGGATATTATCTGGCTGGTTAAGTTGTCAATCTAGGCCCTGAAAAAAGTCTAAGGTGCTATCCCAACAGGTACAGCTGGGTTGCCAGGATATTATCTGGCTGGTTAAGTTGTCAATCTAGGCCCTGAAAAAAGTCTAAGGTGCTATCCCAACACATACAGCAGTGTTGCCAGGATATTATCTGGCTGGTTAAGTTGTCAATCTAGGCCCTGAAAAAAGTCTAAGGTGCTCTCCCAACAGGTACAGCAGTGTTGCCAGGATATTATCTGGCTGGTTAAGTTGTCAATATACGCCCTGAGAACAGTCTAAGGTGCTATCCCAACAGGTACAGCAGTGTTGCTAGAATATTATCTGGCTGGTTAAGTTGTCAATCTAGGCCCTGAGAAAAGTCTAAGGTGCTTTCCCAACAGGTACAGCAGTGTTGCCAGAATATTATCTGGCTGGTTAAGTTGTCAATCTAGGCCCTGAAAAAAGTCTAAGGTGCTCTCCCAACAGGTACAGCAGTGTTGCCAGGATATTATCTGGCTGGTTAAGTTGTCAATCTAGGCCCTGAGAACAGTCTAAGGTGCTATCCCAACAGGTACAGCAGTGTTGCCAGGATATTATCTGGCGTGTTAAGTTGTCAATCTAGGCCCTGAGAAAAGTCTAAGGTGCTATTACAACAGGTACAGCAGTGTTGGCAGGATATTATCTGGCTGGTTAAGTTGTAAATCTAGGCCCTGAGAATAGTCTAAGGTGCTATCCCAACAGGTACAGCAGTGTTGCCAGGATATTATCTGGCTGGTTAAGTTGTCAATCTAGGCCCTGAGAATAGTCAAAGATGCTATCCCAACAGGTACAGCAGTGTTGCCAGGATATTATCTGGCTGGTTAAGTTGTCAATCTAGGCCCTGAAAAAAGTCTAAGGTGCTATCCCAACAGGTACAGCTGGGTTGCCAGGATATTATCTGGCTGGTTAAGTTGTCAATCTAGGCCCTGAAAAAAGTCTAAGGTGCTATCGCAACACATACAGCAGTGTTGCGAGGATATTATCTGGCTGGTTAAGTTGTCAATCTAGGCCCTGAAAAAAGTCTAAGGTGCTATCCCAACAGGTACAGCTGGGTTGCCAGGATATTATCTGGCTGGTTAAGTTGTCAATCTAGGCCCTGAAAAAAGTCTAAGGTGCTATCCCAACACATACAGCAGTGTTGCCAGGATATTATCTGGCTGGTTAAGTTGTCAATCTAGGCCCTGAAAAAAGTCTAAGGTGCTCTCCCAACAGGTACAGCAGTGTTGCCAGGATATTATCTGGCTGGTTAAGTTGTCAATATATGCCCTGAGAACAGTCTAAGGTGCTATCCCAACAGGTACAGCAGTGTTGCTAGAATATTATCTGGCTGGTTAAGTTGTCAATCTAGGCCCTGAGAAAAGTCTAAGGTGCTATCCCAACAGGTACAGCAGTGTTGCCAGAATATTATCTGGCTGGTTAAGTTGTCAATCTAGGCCCTGAAAAAAGTCTAAGGTGCTCTCCCAACAGGTACAGCAGTGTTGCCAGGATATTATCTGGCTGGTTAAGTTGTCAATCTAGGCCCTGAGAACAGTCTAAGGTGCTATCCCAACAGGTACAGCAGTGTTGCCAGGATATTATCTGGCGTGTTAAGTTGTCAATCTAGGCCCTGAGAAAAGTCTAAGGTGCTATTACAACAGGTACAGCAGTGTTGGCAGGATATTATCTGGCTGGTTAAGTTGTAAATCTAGGCCCTGAGAATAGTCTAAGGTGCTATCCCAACAGGTACAGCAGTGTTGCCAGGATATTATCTGGCTGGTTAAGTTGTCAATCTAGACCCTGAGAAAAGTCTAAGGTGCTATTACAACAGGTACAGCAGTGTTGGCAAGATATTATCTGGTTGGTTAAGTTGTCAATCTAGGCCCTGAGAATAGTCTAAGGTGCTATCCCAACAGGTACAGCAGTGTTGGCAGGATATTATCTGGCTGGTTAAGTTGTCAATCTACGCCCTGAGAATAGTCTAAGGTGCTATCCCAACAGGTACAGCAGTGTTGCCAGGATATTATCTGGCTGGTTAAGTTGTCAATATATGCCCTGAGAACAGTCTAAGGTGCTATTACAACAGGTACAGCAGTGTTGGCAAGATATTATCTGGTTGGTTAAGTTGTCAATCTACGCCCTGAGAAAAGTCTAAGGGGCTATCCCAACAGGTACAGCAGTGTTGCCAGGATATTATCTGGCTGGTTAAGTTGTCAATCTAGACCCTGAGAAAAGTCTAAGGTGCTATTACAACAGGTACAGGATGTTATCTGGCTGGTTAAGTTATCAATCTAAGCCTTCAGAATAGTCTGAGATGCTATACCAAGATCATTTATCCTCTCATCTCTGAGGTTGTGGGTTTGAGCTCAGATCTTTGTTTACACTTCTTTATTTCAGCTAGAGTGTGAAAAAAGCTCAAAGTGTATAACTTAACCACTCTTGAGTCTGCTTCCTAGGTATAACCAGTACTGAGTGTTGCTTTTTGAGAGGCATCTGGTTATGTTGGGGATCTCTGACAACCTCTGGGGTAAGCAGCCAACATTTTGTCCACTGTAACTATTGTCATGCTTAAAGAGCTCAGCCTGGTCCTAAATGAAAAAGATTGGCAGCTTCTAGCAGAAGCACTACAAATAATTATAATAGTTACTGTTGTACAAGTTTGGTTAAGATCAAATAAAAAAATAATGGTGCTATAGAAAGATAGTTAACACTATTATGTTTTGTATTTCAGACTGAATGGCAAAACAACAAGTGATCTTTTATTAACAGTGGAAATGGTTATCTTTTATTAATAGTGGAAATGGTGACATTTTATTAACAGTGGAAATGGTTATCTTTTATTAACAGTGGAAATGGTTATCTTTTATTATTAACAGTGGAAATGGTGGAAATGGTGACCTTTTATTAACAGTGGAAATGGTGACCTTTTATTAACAGTTGAAATGGTTATCTTTAATTAACAGTGAAAATGGTTATCTTTATCAAAAGTGGAAATGCGTGATATTTTATTAACAGTGGAAATGGTGACATTTTATTAACAGTGGAAATGGTGACATTTTATTAACAGTGGAAATGGTGACATTTTATTAACAGTGGAAATTGTGGAAATGGTGACCTTTTATTAACAGTGGAAATGGTGACCTTTTATTAACAGTTGAAATGGTTATCTTTAATTAACAGTGAAAATGGTTATCTTTATCAAAAGTGGAAATGCGTGATATTTTATTAAAAGTGGAAATGCGTGATCTTTTATTAAAAGTAAAAATATGTGATATTTTATTTAAAGAAGAAATGTGTGATCTTTTATTAAAAGTAGAAATGTGTGATCTTTTATTAAAAGTGGAAATGAGTGATATTTTATAAAAAGAAGAAATGCGTGATATTTCATTAAAAGTAGAATTGTGTGATCTTTTATTAAAAGTGGAAATGCGTCAGCTTTTATAAAAAGTGGAAATGCGTCAGCTTTTATTAAAAGTGGAAATGTGTCAGCTTTTATTAAAAGTGGAAATGCGTGATCTTTTATTAAAAGTGGTAATGCGTGATCTTTTATTAAAAGTGGAAATCTATTATTATAAGTGGAAATTTTTAATTAAAAGTGGAAATGTGTGATCTTTTATAAACAGAGGAAATGGTTATCTTTATTAAAAGTAAAAATGTGTGATCTTTTATTAAAAGTAGAAATGGTGATATTTTACTAACAGTGAAAAATCTTTTATTACCTGGTGCAGTGGAATTGCTGATCTTTTATTTACAATTAAAATGATAATCATAATTAACCATGGAAACAGTGCCCTTTTTGTAATATTCTCAACATCATGAAAACCCTGAACTATTATTTAGAATTCTGCATCCAGAGTGAGGCGAGGACAATGGAGAAGTTTATCACCTTGGACCCCATCCCCATGCCCCAATCCATCTGAAAATTGGTGGACCAAAAATCCTTGTGGTTTTACATTAATTTCTCTTACACAGGGACATATTGAGAAGCTATGACTTTCTGTAGCATATGTAATTATGCAAAATTTACATCAAATCACTTGATATAAAAATTTACAATGAAAGCTAAATATAAATGTGGATTGCACTGCGAAAAACCTGCCCTGGTGAGCTTATAAAAATTGAGAAGATTTGCACAATTGCTTTCCCGCCCAACAGTTGTTTGTCTTCAAGGCAACGATTTAAAATCCATCATCGTAAGTGAATTGCTTCAAACAACTGTGAGATTTTTCAAGTACCAGTGTCTGAAGGCACTCATTACAATTCCGTGTAAGAGAACTCTGGGAATCCGTAGCTACCTTTTGTACAAACTTGTTTATCTTTTTTTACTGATTGAATTCTGTTTGGGAATATTCTTTAATGTAAAATGTCAAAAATGTTTTAATCATTCTATTTTAGCAAATTTATCTTGAAAAAAGCATTTTGTCTGGCTCTATTGGTTAGTGTTTTTCCATTTAAATGTCAAGTTTTACTTGATTGGTACACATATGAATGGTGTATTTCCCAGCTAGCTGCATATCAAGAACGGCAACCATTACGGAAACGTTACTAAAAAACATTTAGCACAACAGTTATTATATGCCATGCTATGCTCATGCCATTTTATAAATGATTTTTATATGTAGTTATGAGGACAAGTTTAATAAAATATATGAGCATTCAATATTTACTAATTATAATTCAGGGTTCTGCATGCTGACATGTATAGAACACATGTATCTATGAGAAAAGCAATTATGTGGCCATGTAAACTAAACATATGAGTTCTTCATGCTTACAAATAATTATCCCGGGTTCAATTGAATGCTTAAAGGTATTGTACACATGTATCAATTAACCCACATATAGACAGGTAAAGCAAACATATGAGCCTTCCATTGATACATGTGTTCATACTGCCAGATAATGTATAATTGTGGGCTATTCATATGGTGCCAGATAAATTCAAACTGTAGAGTCTTCACACTGTTAGATAAAGCTCTCCATGCTGCCAGATAATTTATAATTGTAGGGTTTCCATGTTGTCATATACATTATGATTGTGGGTACTTCACTCTGCTAGATAAAACTCTCCATGCTACCAGCCAGATAAATTATAATTGTAAGCTCTCTATGCTGTCATATACATAATAATTGTGGGTACTTCACACTGCTAGATAAAGCTCTCAATGTTGTCAGATAAGTTATAGTTGTAGGGTCTCCATGCTGTCATATACATAATAATTGTGGGTACTTCACAATGCTAGATAAAGCTCTCCATGCTGCCAGATATTTTGTAATTGCAGGGTTTCGATGATGTCATATACATAATAATTGTGGGTACTTCACACTGCTAGATAAATCTCTCCATGCTGCCAGATATTTTGTAATTGTAGGGTTTCCATGTTGTCATATACATAATAATTGTGGGTACTTTACACTACTAGATAAAACTCTCCATGCTGCCAGATAATTTAAAATTGTAGGGTCTCCATGCTGTCATATACATTATGATTGTGGGTACTTCATACTGCTAGATAAAGCTCGCCATGCTGCCAGATAAGTTATAATTGTAAGGTCTCGATGCTGTCATATACATTATGATTGCTGGTACTTCACAATGCTAGATAAAGCTCTCCATGCTGCCAGATATTTTGTAATTGTAGGGTTTCCATGCTGTCATATACATAATAATTGTGGGTACTTCACACTGCTAGATAAAGCTCTCGATGTTGTCAAATAAGTTATAGTTGTACGGTCTCCATGCTGTCATATACATAATAATTGTGGGTACTTCACACTGCTAGATAAAAATCTATTCATGCTGCCAGATAAGTTATAATTGTAAGGTCTCCATGTTGTCATATACATAATAATTGTGGGTACTTCACAATGCTAGATAAAGCTCTCGATGTTGTCAGGTAAGTTATTGTTGTAGGGTTTCCATGCTGTCATGTACATAATAATTGTGGGTACTTCACAATGCTAGATAAAGCTCTCGATGTTGTCAGATAAGTTATAGTTGTAGGGTTTCCATGCTGTCATATACATAATAATTGTGGGTACTTCACACTGATAGATAAAGCTCTCCATGCTGCCAGATATTTTGTAATTGTAGGGTTTCCATGCTGTCATATACATTATGATTGTTGGTACTTTAGACTGCTAGATAAAGCTCTCCATGCTGCCAGATATTTTGTAATTGTAGGGTTTCCATGCTGTCATATACATAATAATTGTGGGTACTTCACAATGCTAGATAAAGCTCTCCATGCTGCCAGATATTTTGTAATTGTAGGGTTTCCATGCTGTCATATACATTATTATTTTGGGTACTTCACACTGCTAGATAAAGCTCTCCATGCTGTCAGATAAGTTGTAATTGCAGGGTCTCCATGCTGTTATATACATTATGATTGTTGGTACTTCAGACTGCTAGATAAAAATCTATTCATGCTGCCAGATAAGTTATAGTTGTAAGGTCTCCATGTTGTCATATACATAATAATTGTGGGTACTTCACAATGCTAGATAAAGCTCTCCATGCTGCCAGATATTTTGTAATTGTAGGGTTTCCATGCTGTCATATACATAATAATTGTGGGTACTTCACACTGCTAGATAAAGCTCTCCATGCTGCCAGATATTTTGTAATTGTAAGGTTTCCATGCTGTCATATACATAATAATTGTGGGTACTTCACACTGCTAGATAAAGCTCTCCATGCTGCCAGATATTTTGTAATTGTAGGGTTTCCATGCCGTCATATACATTATAATTGTGGGTACTTCACACTGCTAGATAAAGCTCTCCATGCTGCCAGATAATTTATAATTGTAGGGTCTCCATATTCATTATGATTGTGGGTATTTCACACTGCTAGATAACAACATTATAAATTAATTGCTAGAGTATCATCTCAATTTTTCTTTAAAAGGGGGAGGGGATGGAGGAGAATTTTATATTGAATTTATTTATTTTTTACGAAAATAAAATGGGTTGGGGGCAGCATGAAAATTAGCTGTCAGATAAATTATAATTGTGTGTTCTTCATGCTATCAGATACATTATGACTGCTGACTCTTTACGCTGTTAGATAAATTATAATTGTGTGTTTTTCATGCTATTAGATACATTATGACTGCTGACTCTTTGCGCTGTTAGATAGGTTATAATTGTGGGTTCTTCATGCTATCAGATACATTATGACTGCTGGCTCTTTGTGCTGTCAGATAGATTATAACAGTGTGTTCTTCATGCTATCAGATACATTTTAACTATGGATCCTTTAATTGGTCTACATATAAACTGAAAATATAACATCTCTTTTAAACTTCTCATATAACATGTATGATTATCTCACAGACATGGCACTGTTTATACTACATACCAGTAAAGAACAGCTATAATATATGCCAGCCATTTGTAGGTGCCATTAATCTATTCTGATACACAATATAATATATTTTCTACTCTATGTAAACAGAAATACAAAATATGGAATGATCGTTATACAGCAAAGGAGAACTGAACATTTGTTTTTGGTTACGCAACATTTTAAAGCAGAGTGTTAAACAATCGCTGTGAGAACTTAAACATGAAATCAAAGTCACAGAGAAGCCCATAATCCCCAGAGGGATCAAAATAATTGTTCCACTCCTGACAACCTGGATGCTGCACTGCAAAAATATTTGACAAATTTACTGTATGTATAATCAGGGGATAATGTGGGCCTGTATTATCCATTCCAATACCCACTTAATCTCGGTCTGTCCATACTAAACCATCTATCAATTGTAAGAAGAAAGAAACGGAGGCTGTTAACTACTTACTGGAGAATTAACTGGGAAGCAGTCTATAGAAATTGGTATGAAAAGCATGTGAAGCAGTCAAAGCCGAGAGCGAATGAAATTCCAGTAGGATCTTTTGCCCCATGCCATAGGTTTAATTAAAACATAAGGGAGTTTAGAAAACCAGAAAGTGTCTGACGCTTCGTTGAAAACATGATATAATAAAAAATAAGACTGCAGTCGAAAAGCAGAAATCAGCAACGCGCTAATTATAAATCATGCAGAGCAGAAATTGGCAAAGAATAATGAGAAAATCTTCACATTTTCTGTTGAGCTTGGTCAATTATGTATAATATGATTTAATTACAAAGCAATTAGTTTGATTATACAAAGAGACGTTTTATCTGGTATTTCCTGAGACAATGTTTGGTGTCATTTAGTATATTACCTAAGTTTGTCTAAATCAAGGATTTATGCCTTCAATTTCAGAAAGTATATTATTTTCTACAAACAAATTTGGAAAAAGTCAAATTTTCTTTAAGACAAAAATTCCTGCATTTGTTTTTTTCCCCATTCTTTTAAAAGAATATTCCATTTCTAAACGGGAATTTATCAGGAGTTTTCAAACTTTTAAAATTGACATAACACATTTTTTTCCTATATATCATGCCAATATAATACTTGTGGCTGACCCCACATTGCCAAAAGGATATCTATTTAAACATGCCAAAATTATATATTGAAAAAGGATTTCTTAACTAAATTGGCTCTGCATCTAGGTTAGAAAGATGGCAGAGGATCAAACTCACGGCCCTCCGATCATGGACTTGGTGCTTTACCACAGGCCCCCGCACTCCACTTTTCAATCCAGTAGTTATCATATAAATTCTAATCTCAAACATTTTAATGGATATCAGATTTGTTCAGTCCTCTAGTATTAAACACACAAACTGTGAATGAATTAAAACAACCTTACGCAAGCCTCAGACATTCATTTGTTTATAAAATCTAAAATTACTTCTTTCTCAAATCTCTCATTTCCAATTTCCGGCATGCAAGTGTTCCGGCACATGGCCCACTGAAGAAATGCACATGTTTATGAAATAAATGCGGAGTAATGAAAACGTAACACTGACACATAGTACCTCATAACTGTCAAGTTTTCATTTCAATAAAATTTCAAAATCCCATTAATTTTCTTATTTCAGAAAGACTTACTATAATTATGTTTTAACTAATTCTACAGAGAATAGAATCCCAGCGTGGCAGCATGTTCCCACCTTAATTACTGTCCCGTTGTCTGTGACAGCTTTAACACTTGTTTTCTCACTAGTTATTTAAACATTTGTTTTGACATCATCTGATTTAAATGCCGTACACAAAGGAATGTTGTGCAGTAGCATGTAAATTCAAAAACTACCGCAGTTTTGGACTGAATTTGCTTACAGATACAATACTATAGGAAGGCTAGATAAGATTTCTGTAAATGACAAATGCATTTTCAATAAGTTTTGTTTTTTTAAATGGGGTTTAAAAAAAGCAGATAGGTGTAAAAGAAACTGATTTTCTGGAATGGATGTATAATTGTTTAATTTAATAATACACTGATTGGATTTTTATCTGAAGCTGAAGTAAAATAATGTGACAAAAGCAATGTTTTAATCAGGGTGGTAAACTTTAAATGAAGTCCTAATTCTAAAAGTAAACAGCACTTAATAAATACTACAGTTGCTCGTTGATAAATACTACAGTTGCTTGATGATAAATACTACAGTTGCTTGATGATAAATACTACAGTTGCTTGATAATAAATACTACAGTTGCTCGATAATAAATACTACTGTTGCTTGATGATAAATACTACAGTTGCTCGATGATAAATACTACAGTTGCTTGATGATAATTACTACAGTTGCTTGATGATAAATACTAAAGTTGCTTGATAATAAATACTACAGTTGCTTGATGATGAATACTACAGTTGCTCGATGATAAATACTACAGTTGCTTGATGATAAATACTACAGTTGCTTGATGATAATTACTACAGTTGCTTGATGATAAATACTAAAGTTGCTTGATAATAAATACTACAGTTGCTTGATGATGAATACTATAGTTGCTTGATAATAAAAACTACAGTTGCTGGATGATAAATACTGCAGTCGCTTGATGATAAATACTTCAGTTGCTTGATGATAAATACTACATTGCTTGATAATGAATACTACAGTTGCTTGATGATAAATACTACAGTTGCTTGATGATAAATACTACAGTTGCTCGTTGATGAATACTACAGTTGCTCGATAATAAATACTACAGTTGCTTGATGATAAATACTACAGTTGCTTGATGATAAATACTACAGTTTCTTGATGATAAATACTACAGTTGCTTGATAATAATTACTACAGTTTCTTGATGATAAATACTACAGTTTCTCGATAATAAATACTACAGTTGCTTGATAAGAAATACTACAGTTGCTTGATGATACATACTACAGTTGCTTGATGATAAATACTACAGTTGCTTGATGATAAATACTACAGTTGCTTGATAATCTCCAAATCATCATTCCAACTCTTTCACACATGAAATAAATTCAGCAATGACTAAATCAAATTGAAATCCAAATGAAATCATGTGACTCATTTAATACATAAAAAATACAGTATATGTTACAATTTTAAGCAGGAAATCTATTTAAGTCTAAACCTGGGTGAGTAAACCAAGTTAGTAAATCCCTTTTCAATTTATTATTTTGGCATGTTTAAATAGATATCCTTATGGCAATATGGGGCCAGTGAGAATATAAAAACCTGATAATTATATAGCACAAAAATGTTTTAAGCCAACTTTGAAATTTTAAAAAATTCTGATATACTACCTTTAAAGCAATTTAAGTAGCGAAATTTACTGACAATAGACTGGACGTTTACATCAAACAAGTAATAGAATATGACAACAGACTGGACGTTTACAACAAACAAGTAATAGAATATGACAACAGACTGGACGTTTACATCAAACAAGTAACAGAATATGACAACGGACTGGAAGTTTACATCAAACAAGTAACAGAATATGACAATGGACTGGAAGTTTACATCAAACAAGTAACATAATATGACAATGGACTGGACGTTTACATCAAACAAGTAACAGAATATGACAACAGACTGGACGTTTACATCAAACAAGTAACAGAATATGACAACAGACTGGATGTTTACATCAAACAAGTAACAGAATATGACAATGGACTGGAAGTTGACATCAAACAAGTAACAGAATATGACAATGGACTGGACGTTTACATCAAACAAGTAATAGAATATGACAACAGACTGGACGTTTACATCAAACAAGTAACAGAATATGACAACAGACTGGAAGTTTACATCAAACAAGTAACAGAATATGACAATGGACTGGAAGTTTACATCAAACAAGTAACATAATATGACAATGGACTGGAAGTTTACATCAAACAAGTAACATAATATGACAATGGTTTGGACGTTTACAACAAACAAGTAACAGAATATGACAACGGACTGGAAGTTTACATCAAACAAGTAACAGAATATGACAATGGACTGGAAGTTTACATCAAACAAGTAACATAATATGACAATGGACTGGACGTTTACATCAAACAAGTAACAGAATATGACAACAGACTGGACGTTTACATCAAACAAGTAATAGAATATGACAACAGACTGGACGTTTACAACAAACAAGTAACAGAATATGACAACGGACTGGAAGTTTACATCAAACAAGTAACAGAATATGACAATGGACTGGAAGTTTACATCAAACAAGTAACATAATATGACAATGGACTGGACGTTTACATCAAACAAGTAACAGAATATGACAACAGACTGGACGTTTACATCAAACAAGTAACAGAATATGACAACAGACTGGATGTTTACATCAAACAAGTAACAGAATATGACAATGGACTGGAAGTTTACATCAAACAAGTAACAGAATATGACAATGGACTGGACGTTTACATCAAACAAGTAACAGAATATGACAACAGACTAGACGTTTACATCAAACAAGTAACAGAATATGACAATGGACTGGAAGTTTACATCAAACAAGTAACAGAATATGACAATGGACTGGACGTTTACATCAAACAAGTAACAGAATATGACAACAGACTGGACGTTTACATCAAACAAGTAACAGAATATGACAACGGACTGGAAGTTTACATCAAACAAGTAACAGAATATGACAATGGACTGGAAGTTTACATCAAACAAGTAACATAATATGACAATGGACTGGACGTTTACATCAAACAAGTAACAGAATATGACAACAGACTGGACGTTTACATCAAACAAGTAATAGAATATGACAACAGACTGGACGTTTACAACAAACAAGTAACAGAATATGACAACGGACTGGAAGTTTACATCAAACAAGTAACAGAATATGACAATGGACTGGAAGTTTACATCAAACAAGTAACATAATATGACAATGGACTGGACGTTTACATCAAACAAGTAACAGAATATGACAACAGACTGGACGTTTACATCAAACAAGTAACAGAATATGACAACAGACTGGATGTTTACATCAAACAAGTAACAGAATATGACAATGGACTGGAAGTTTACATCAAACAAGTAACAGAATATGACAATGGACTGGACGTTTACATCAAACAAGTAACAGAATATGACAACAGACTAGACGTTTACATCAAACAAGTAACAGAATATGACAATGGACTGGAAGTTTACATCAAACAAGTAACAGAATATGACAATGGACTGGACGTTTACATCAAACAAGTAACAGAATATGACAACAGACTGGACGTTTACATCAAACAAGTAACAGAATATGACAACAGACTGGACGTTTACATCAAACAAGTAACAGAATATGACAATGGACTGAACTTTTACTTCTAGCAGGTAACAGGAATAAAAGTATCACAGTAGCGTTATGCGATAAAGCAATTTTGAGGGATTTTGATAAATTACAGTAAATAATTGCTCCCCTAATGGTAAATTTTCATTAAACAGTTTTTAATTTGTTTATCGAGACTATTGCAGCAGCATAATGACCAAAGCGTAATCCGTTTATTACCCTCTTGGCTTAAAGTTTGCAATTACGAAGGCAGTCTAAACCCATTTTCAATTTAAGTCAATATGATAAATGTCTTCAATAACATGATAGGTATATTCTTCTGATCCCCCAGTACATAGCGATGCAGATATCTGTTGTTTAATGGACGACCCCTAGTAGCGGTGGAGCATTAAAAAACGTCAAATATTTAAACTGAAGCACAAAATGGTCATTAAGAGGGGTGTCTGTAATGCTTTGTTTTTGGCTACTTAAGCACACCACTTTTGTATTTTATGACAACTAATCTTATTAATAATTGAAAATTTAAAAAATTTACCAAAAAATGTCCAAATAAGACCATGAGTTGAATTTTAACTACTGGTAGTGTTTGTTATAAAAAAAGATTAAAACTTTGTTATCAATACAGTACAGGTTACATCTATATGTTTTATTTTAATTGGGATAAATGACATTTTCAACATCTGGTGTTAATAGTGGAGGAAGACCAAAAATTGAATCTGAGTAGAACCACCATCACTTCACAAGTCACTGGCTTTCTGGACTGTACAGGGCTCCATGACTTCAGATGTGAGAGTCAGGTTGGCAATCTTGAATGGAACTGTAAATCACTGGGCCGTGGAAGACACACATCACAGGTTTTAAAAATATGACATCTACTGATTATATGAATACATATATACAGTCAAATCTGTGCAAGTGGTCATCTCTATTAAGCAGCCTCTTGTCTTAAGCAGCCACATTTCTATGCTTTCAAAGCAAATTTGTCTGTATTAAGCAACAACCTGTCTTAAAAGACCACTTTTGCTCCTTCCCTTGACTGGCTGCTTAACACAGGTTTGACTGTATATGACTCTGAGCAGAACCATTGTTCTAAATCCCACAAATAACCAGGTAAGGATATGAATTGAATTTCAGACATAAGCAATGTTTTATATAAAATAGACAGATGAAAAAAACTGACCAAAGGAAAACACAGAAGCAGTCTGCTGAATCAATTACTAACATGATGGAATGGAAGTTGATATAAAACACATCTGGGATACTATCACCACAATCAGGTATTTAATTATAGATAACAATCAGGTAACTTAACCTTTTTGTTGCGAATAAATCAATGACATCAAAGGTCACCAGTTAACAATTAGGAATTGTAGGCAAGGCTGGTCTCCATCTGCTCATACTGAACTCGGCAACAATCGTGTAATCAAACTTTTTTTTTAATTAAAACAAAAAATAAAAAAGGGAGAAAAACTTATAAACAAATCTAAATCCCATGACTATTGTACATGTCGGTGTGGAAAGCAAATATATAATATTACAGTTTACTGGTTTACAAATGGTGTCCTATGACCTTAGACTTAATCTGATTAGAACAACCGTCATCCACAAGGAAGTACATGGAGTCTGATTAGATGCCTATTAAAACAATCAAAACTGTCTTAAGCAGCCAGTCAAGGGAAAGAGCAAAAGTGGCCTTTTAAGACAAGATGTTGCTTAATAGAGCTGGGGTTAACCTAAAAGCATAAAAATGGGATAAAAGCAAATGTGGTTGATTAAGACAAGAGGCTGCTTAATAGAGTTGATTGCTTACACAGGTTATACTGTAATACTATGCAGTTTCATGTATTGAATACAGAGTAAGTCTGAGTGCACTGTGACCCTCATTTCACAAGTCAGTAGGTGAAGTATTTTGTTCTTTTCAGATTTATTCTAATGTTGTCTTCCACCATTAACCCTGGATGTGTTAGTTGATGAGGTCAAAACCCATCCTCTCCCTCCCTTCTCAAGCTGCCTGACCATGAACGATGACTCCAAAATATTTAAAACAGATTGTATGTTTGAGAAAAAACAATGTTGTTTTTTTAAAAAAAAATTTTTTTAATTAAATTAATAATTTTTTTTTTCTTCATAATTTCACTGTTTGAAACAGTGGATTACTATAAATAATCCAGTGAGAAATATCTATAGTTCATCAAAAAGCATAAAATAAATAATGATAATCTTTTACACTTCTTGGTGATGTTGAGTGTTATGAATTTAATTTTTTTTTCAACAATTATTGTATATTTTAAAATGTCTAGAATAAATGTTGATTTCGTCCAATGCTTATGACCCTGAATAAGTATATTTTTTTTTACTTAAAAAAGTGACATTTTTCTTATGAAAAATCTTATAGATGAGGTGGTGGTTTCAATTTAATTAATGCAGTAAAAATATGATATTCTTATATGAAAATTACTATGAATAGAACGTGTACAGGCAATTATTTATAACAAGACAAAGAAATACGTACACACTAACACGTGAGTCTTTGAGACTGTGTGGGGTGGCTAGGCCACAATGATAACGATATGTTGTTCGCTGTGTTTGATTGACTTTAAGACGGAATAACTAATGGCCGCGGCGGACATTAAAACAGGCCGGGTAACATAAAACGTTTTTCACTTGATACAGGTTATTTTTTATTCAGGATAATTCGGGGCTTTGGCTGGATGGGCAATAAATCATTTATGTATTAAATACAACATGTTTGCATTAGAAAGAAAAACAGGCAGACAATGAGTGATGTGGGTCACGGCAACATAGCTCTAGTTGGAGGGGCAAAACAATGATTACTGTTATTTTGTTATAGAAAATGCAAATCCTGCAGTAACACTTCATTAACTGTAGTTTGATGAATTTTCTACATAATTCATCATACAGATTTAAATGAAATTTAGATTTTATCATCAAGTTTGTGTAATAAATTAGAGTAAACCAGTCAAATACACACTTTTTTATGTAATGTGTTGCTAATTCTGCTATTACTTAAACCAGTCTATTGCATATTTATTTAAATAGTTCCTCTTGTTAAAAGCCAGTCTGAGGATACATGCAGCACCCAAGTTTGGGGTGAATTGTTTTCTTATTAAAGAGTGTCTGCAAATATGCTTGACATCAAAATTAATGTTTAGATAAATTTTGAGGTTTGAACGCTTGACCACAGCAGTGTGAGAGGTCATACTATGCAGACCATTTTAACTCCATTAGTTTACTGTCTCATGATGCCAATGATACTATTTGCAGACAACAAAGTGCTAAATCAGCCTGTGAATAGTTAGCAGCGTGACCAGAGTATACAGTGTTTGCCTTTCAGTCAGTAAAGTTAATGGAAGTGTCACAAACATTTAAACCAGTATATTATACTACACTTCCATGCTCAGTCGGTAATGTGACTGACTTTAACCAGTATATTATACTACACTTCCATGCTCAGTCGGTAATGTGACTGACTTTAACCAGTATATTATACTACACTTCCATGCTCAGTCGGTAATGTGACTGACTTTAACCAGTATATTATACTACACTTCCATGCTCAGTCGGTAATGTGACTGACTTTAACCAGTATATTATACTACACTTCCATGCTCAGTCGGTAATGTGACTGACTTTAACCAGTATATTACACTACACTTCCATGCTCAGTCGGTAATGTGACTGACTTTAACCAGTATATTATACTACACTTCCATGCTCAGTCGGTAATGTGACTGACTATCTATCCAGAGGTTGTAATTTCAAATCCCTGTCATGCCACAGTCTCCATGGTGATTGATATACAGCATTGTGACTCATTGTCATTCATCTATCACCTCTGATTCAAGTGGGAAAGTTATCAATTACTTGCAGAGATGGGTGTGCTCCTCGAGTACTGGTTAACCTTCCAGGATCCCAGGAGTGGATAGGTTCAGTGATCGTCTGTTAGCCCTCAATGGCATAAAAATGTCGCTAAATATTCAAATAAACAAATATAACACTTCCATTACACACTGCAGTGGTAGTTTAGTAGTAAAGCATCTACCTTGCATGCACAAGCTACCAATACTTAATTCATTGCACGTGATGACCCAGCTATAATTAATAACTCTTAATCAAAGGTATTACACCATCCATTTACATATGTATAAAAAATAAGAAACAATCGAATATCCACGACTACAAAAATGTAACAGGTCTATCGAGTCCATAATTACAAAGTACATAGTAACCAGTCTATCACAGTAACCAGTCTACTGCATTCATCAAAATGGCGACACGATCATAAATATCTACCATTTTGTACATCTTTGTCAGCTGTAATGGGAAACCTGTAAATCATAAGTGACAATGTGTTCCAAAAACTGTCTAGTTCCAAGGAAAATTGTCTTCCATAGGACTGGCATGTTTACTAAATATATGACCCCAGCTTACAAAATATTACCCCTGCTTACAGAGATCAATGCACTTATGCATAGAATTAGTTTCAAAATATAAATACAGAGACACAGTCCATCCACAGCAAGGAAGAGCAAGGAATGAAAATCCAGAGAGTGTGTGGGTTCCAGTGCAAATTTTGAAAATATCAGAGTGGCTAGTTCCCCATATTTCAGTAGAGATTCATGTCAATTTTTCAATAATTTTAACTGAAATATGTACAATTTTTAATATTCAGGAAATCTGGGAAGTTGTGGGTCTCTCTAAATACACCAGTACTCTATATAAGATACAAAACAAAATTAAATCATAATTATGATTTCAATTAATTCAATTTCAATAAAATCAAATTAATGCAGTTTAAATCTCTCATAAAAGAATCTTACTCAAATATCAAGCCACAGGTGATGATGAATTTTTTTATGTGGTTTTTTTTATGGATTTAATTCCATTTTGTTGTGGTGGAAGATCTCTGAGAATGAATATGAGTAGAACCACCATCCTTCCACAAGTTACTGCCAAACTTTCTCACATAAAGTTTTTAGAGCAAGCGAGATTCGAACCTATGATCTCCATGGTGAAAGGTAAGTGATCTTGAGATGGCACCTTAGACCACTCTGCCACGGAAAACCTATGCATGCAATACTCTGATGTCCAGGAAATCTAAAATACAGATAATTCTGAGAAAACAGCTAATGGTATGCATGATAAAACATCAATTTTGAAAGCTAATTTAATTTCATTATGTCTGAAATGATTATCAGTCAAAATGAAGTTTTCACCAGACTAAAAAAAAACTTTACAGCATTTAACTTCTAACTATCTTAACAGAGCCATCACACAAAGGTATGAATGCATCCAATTGGTCGTTTTTTTCTTTCCGGCAGAGTGTTGATAAAATCGCAATTTAACAACTCATTTCAGGCGCAGATTATCTTGTCAATATGAATAGAAAAGACAACTGTTACCAGTGCCATCATTCATGAACTGTATGTAGGCGAGACCCCATGAAAAACCAGAAATAATGAAATACATAACTTTCTTTTTCTTAAACATAATATATATTGCTTATATTTTTTTGTCTATTAACTTAATGCTGAGTTGGAAATTAAATGCCCATGAAATTGCACAATAAAAGCCGTACTTAGTTTAACTGAAATGATTTGCATCGCAATACAAACTCTTTTGAACATAACAGAATTTTAAGCATGTCTATATAGCAGTGCATTTTGCTGCAGGAAAATAAGTGAGCATGATGCAGTCAAATATTTAATTAAAATTTTCTAATTAGTATAACTTGAGATTATGAACAAAGTATATAAAAAATAAAAATAAAACTTTAGCATAAAAATTATTTATTTTACATTGATTGTGAAACAAGTTCTCACAATAAATAATGCTGTAAGATTTCCTGAGTAGAAATATTACATTTGCAGATGAAGTTATTACCCAAGGACACCACATATGGCTGTGACGGGGGATCAAACCCTGGACTCTTGGGTCTGTCATGCTTCTCGATTAGAACATGCACTCCACAATGTCATGTAAACCCAATTTTCTTTCAAACCATGTTTTTTTACATTGTCTTGTATGGTGTTTACATTGTTTTCATCATTCTATCTTTGAGTATGTTATACTACAATATTCTGTCACTGGCACGTTCAAGGGGGGCATAGCCCAGTCTGGCCCATTCCCCCCCACTGCTGATATTTACTGATATATACAACTAAAACAGTTTGATCAATTTTAACTTATTGTCAAATATGTCAAGTGCATCATATTGTATGGGTGCTCAAGTGTAGGCAAGTATAACATCATGACATACTACTACCAGGTACTTGTGAACAGCATCATATTGTATGGGTGCTCGAGTGTAGGCAAGTATAACATCATGACATGCTACTACCAGGTACTTGTGAACAGCATCATATTGTATGGGTGCTCGAGTGTAGGCAAGTATAACATCATGACATGCTACTACCAGGTACTTGTGAACAGCATCATATTGTATGGGTGCTGGAGAGTGTAGGCAAGTATAGCATCATGACATACTACTACCAGGTACTTGTGAACAGCATCATATTGTATTGGTGCTCGAGTGTAGGCAAGTATAACATCATGACATACTACTACCAGGTACTTGTGAACAGCATCATATTGTATGGGTGCTCGAGTGTAGGCAAGTATAACATCATGACATACTACTACCAGGTTTTTGTGAACAGCATCATATTGTATGGGTGCTCGAGTGTAGGCAAGTATAACATCATGACATACTACTACCAGGTACTTGTGAACAGCATCATATTGTATGGGTGCTCGAGTGTAGGCAAGTATAACATCATGACATGCTACTACCAGGTACTTGTGAACAACATCATATTGTATTGGTGCTCGAGTGTAGGCAAGTATAACATCATGACATGCTACTACCAGGTACTTGTGAACAGCATCATATTGTATGGGTGCTCGGAGTGTAGGCAAGTATAACATCATGACATACTACTACCAGGTACTTGTGAACAGCATCATATTGTATTGGTGCTCGAGTGTAGGCAAGTATAACATCATGACATGCTACTACCAGGTACTTGTGAACAGCATCATATTGTATGGGTGCTCGAGAGTGTAGGCAAGTATAACATCATGACATACTACTACCAGGTACTTGTGAACAGCATCATATTGTATTGGTGCTCGAGTGTAGGCAAGTATAACATCATGACATACTACTACCAGGTACTTGTGAACAGCATCATATTGTATGGGTGCTCGAGTGTAGGCAAGTATAACATCATGACATGCTACTACCAGGTACTTGTGAACAGCATCATATTGTATGGGTGCTCGAGTGTAGGCAAGTATAACATCATGACATACTACTACCAGGTACTTGTGAACAGCATCATATTGTATGGGTGCTCGAGAGTGTAGGCAAGTATAGCATCATGACATACTACTACCAGGTACTTGTGAACAGCATCATATTGTATGGGTGCTCGAGAGTGTAGGCAAGTATAGCATCATGACATACTACTACCAGGTACTTGTGAACAGCATCATATTGTATGGGTGCTCGAGAGTGTAGGCAAGTATAACATCATGACATACTACTACCAGGTACTTGTGAACAACATCATATTGTATGGGTGCTCGAGTGTAGGCAAGTATAACATCATGACATACTACTACCAGGTACTTGTGAACAGCATCATATTGTATGGGTGCTCAGTGTAGGCAAGTATAACATCATGACATACTACTACCAGGTACTTGTGAACAACATCATATTGTATGGGTGCTCGAGAGTGTAGGCAAGTATAACATCATGACATACTACTACCAGGTACTTGTGAACAACATCATATTGTATGGGTGCTCGAGTGTAGGCAAGTATAACATCATGACATACTACTACCAGGTACTTGTGAACAGCATCATATTGTATGGGTGCTCAGTGTAGGCAAGTATAACATCATGACATACTACTACCAGGTACTTGTGAACAGCATCATATTGTATGGGTGCTCGAGAGTGTAGGCAAGTATAGCATCATGACATACTACTACCAGGTACTTGTGAACAACATCATATTGTATGGGTGCTCGAGTGTAGGCAAGTATAACATCATGACATACTACTACCAGGTACTTGTGAACAGCATCATATTGTATGGGTGCTCAGTGTAGGCAAGTATAACATCATGACATGCTACTACCAGGTACTTGTGAACAGCATCATATATTGGTCATGGGCAGTTGCAAGATTTTCAGCCAGGGGTGTAGGGGTGTGCTTTCAATATTTTTTAGATTTCAGGGTAGGTATTCAAATACTGGGGGGGAAAGGTAAGAGTTGTTCTGTTAACTGATTGTCTGTTTAAGCCCTCGATGGCATAAAAATGAGGCTAAACATTCAAACAAACAAAAACAAAACACTGCACTACCATCTGCCTCTGACAAAATCATTCTTATTTTTTTCAATAATCCAGCTATAAAAAGTTATATTAACTCAAAATATCAAAATCAAACTAATTATAACACGGCCAAAACAATTAAGACATGTGTTGATATACAACATGTGTGACATTTTTTATGTCTAATTTTTCCAACACCTTCATGAATTTTTAAACTAATTTTTTTTCCCTTTTGTGATTATTCAAATTTCAATTAAGGAAATAATTGTACAATTGTTTCTGCCATGTTTTACAGTAGCTCCGTGGATAATGGTCACGAACAATTTCAACAACCCCGTGATCTTCTGAGCGAGGATTGCATGCCACTCACATGTTTGACACCAGGTGGCGTTAGTTGGCAACAATTATAACACAAAACCGCGGCTTGGAAACATCATGATAAAGTTACAGGACAATAGAGTGTCATGCAGAGTCAAATTTGGTATTTTTGTCATCAATTGTCCACTAGAAGTTCACACTGGCTGTATAAATGATGGCGGTAATTTGTAAAAATGTTACGGAATGGAAACTTAATGAATGTTTAATCAGTTGAACGACGTCAGCCTTTTCTCCTCAATTCTTTAAAGACGTTGTTGGGATAGTTTCACTTTGAAGAGACAAAACTTCATTACTCATCTGAAATGTCAGTGTTCAAATTTGTATAATTTTGTTTCATTAATAAAACTCTTTCTGACATGGGCATTCTTTCTTTTTTAATTAGATTCTGACCAAATGAAGATCATTGAAGACATTAATTATGAAGTGACAAAATGTAGAATAGAAAGTGGCATAGTCAGCTTTCCTCTATGCAATTCCCTATAATGCATATAAGGTCATAACAATTAGAAAAAGAATTTTTTGAAAGTCAAATAATTTTTCATGATGATAGACATGAATCACAACCAGCCCCGCTGAGACAGCACCTTAGACCACTTGATCAAGGAAGACCCAATAATAATGATGATGATAAAGTTGATGATGATTATGTTATGGATGACGACGATATTGCATTTCATAATATCTGCAATTTTTCAACATTTCATAAGAGAGGCCATTTAAAACACAGCCAGTAGTATCAAACCACATCCCAGTTTCATGATGGACTCTAATCATTATTATGGGTGAACATCGCATCATTGATCAATGAGTGAGTGAGCTGGAGTACTATCACATAAAGAAGATTCTAGGCTCACTCTCGGTGTTTCGAAATTTCTGCAAGTTCTATCCAACACATTTGTCACCTGTTAGGACATGTATGAGCAAGAGTGGTCCTATTTGTGCCATCACTCATTTGGCACCTTGAAACCACACAGGGGTTTATCAACTGTGAAAAACATTACCAAAAAAGATAAAATGGCCATGACGCCTAAGTTTGGTGGATTTCTACCCCTCTGCAGTGATTGACAGTGATCCTTTTCTTACTCAGATTTATATCACTTCAAAAAAAGTGTAATTATCCCAGATTCAATATACAGCCAAACCTATATAAGCGATCATCTTTTAAGCAGCCGCCTGCCTTAAGCAGCCACATTTGTTATTTCCCATTAATATACTTTCAGAGCAATTTAACCTGCATTAACAACAACCTGTTTTAAAAGGCCACTTGAATGGATGTTTAAAACAGATTTGACTGTACATGTTTTAATTAAATTGTCATTAACTAAGTTATTAAATTATTGAATTTAGGTCAAATAGCACTCATTTGGTTCAAAATATTATAACCACATTGGCAGAGAGATGAAATTAGGATTTTGGTAAAATCAAGATAAATGACGAAATCAAACGAAACCGCGTCCAATTTTTCATGTTTATTTGATTTTAAGACGTACTGATAGACAGTCGATTAGGATGACAAAAGGCCATGGTCAAATAAAGCTGCATAATTGACCATGATAAATGACTGCATATTAAAGTTAAAATCTACCCGCCACAATCAATGGGGGACTTGAAAACATGATACAGCTCTGTAAAACCGGAGGACAAAATGAATGAGGATGATTTATAGTGTACATGTGTCAAATTATCAACAAATTGTTTTCTTTTTTTTTTCAGCAAATTATTTTTTTACAAATTTAAATGAAATCTGTATTAACAGTATAAACAAGGACACAGACATTTTGATGCTTATGAAAGTATTTTTAATTACTTCTTCAAGTTAATTTTTTAATGGGGTTCAATGCCATATTCAACTCAACACATTTCAGGTTATATAATGCATATCCAGTTTTATTCAAATCAAATATCTTGATTTGTAAATATCACCAAAATAAGATTGCAATTTATGAATATTTTTAGGTAGGTCTGAATTAAAATTTTGATTAAACGGATATACAGTTATCTCAATAAACTTTCTATCAACACTATTTCTGAAAATTTAATATCTACACCATGCAAGTATGTAGTTATATGCAGACCCTTCTATTTTGGAAAGAAGCATAACTGTGGTAAATGGCTGAAAGGGGCATACCTTTGTTAAATTGTTGAAAGGGGCATAACTCTGGTAAATTGTTGACAGGAATCATTAGAATTTCGTACATTTTGTGGCAGTCAATGACAAAAAGGGTAAGAAGAATTTTAATTCCATTAAATTTTATCTCTGTATATAAACAAAATATAACCCATCAATATTTTTAAAAATAAAATTACTCAGATTTTCAAAACAAGAATTTTTATCAAAACTGTTAATAATTTCCTATATAAAATATCATGTGATTATCAGTCAGTAAGACTGGATATTAATATATCCACATGACAATAACATAAAGATTTACATGATGTGTGAACATAATTTATATCCAATTGAAAAATAATTGTAATTGATAATTTAATTTTAAAAACTTCAGCTCAAGTACTCAGTGAATATCTGACAAAAGTTTCTGCAGAAATATTCTGAGTTTTTGGGCAGAAAATGGATATACTTTAGCTCTATAAATGAAATTTATGCAATCTTGTTGATTACAAATGAAAATAAATCAGTTTTTCTATGAAAAATAAAGATCCACCCCATAAGACAGGACACTGAAGAGTTCAATTGGACTAGAAGTATTAATGCATAATACATTTCAAATTCCTTCATGTGAAATATACATGGTATACAAATTTATTTACTCAGTAGGTAAATATTTTATATCAAACAATAATAAACAAACTGAAAAAAAATTGTCAGCAGCACTAAGAATGGTGAAAAATTATTCTCTATTCTCGCTTCATATAAAAAAATAAATTGTAAATTCAGCAAATAAAAGCATGTTTCACTGATTGAATAGAATTATACTACAAATACAGAGATAATCTGTTCTGGACTTTGTCTTGGACTTTGTCTAAAATAAATAATTCTCAAAACTGACCACTATCATATTCATACCAGCCAGTATTTAACTTCATACCCAGTGGACAATTTGGTGATATCAATACATACGGGTAGTGGTCAAAACCCATTTATTTTCATAATTCATAAATGGAAGTCATTTCTCTTTGTTTGAAATTGCAATTAGCAGATGACAGTGCAAAGTGGAAAGAATCATCATTCCACACTTCACAACCGCAAGTTTAATAAAACAACATGTTAGTTTGCTAGTTTTTAAAATGCATCATGCAAATGTCTGCATGCCTGGTGAGATTTTAATTGCATATTGTGATGTCCAGTAATCATCCATGGACTGATGATGGTGGCGTGTGGGAGCGGTCAAGCAATATTGGCATCTATCTCTATTAACTGACCACCGCTGGTCAACGCTGGTCACCACTCACTGTCATGGGCATCAGTTGCAGCTAATGATCTGCATGCAGAGAAGTCATTAGTGCAGTATGTATACCTAAGTTGAACCCTTTCTCTGTTCAACAAAACAAAATTATCTTTTTTTTAATATTCACATTGAAGTTAAAAAGATTTTAAATTTTTTGGTCACAGAAGTATATTGATCATTTTTAATCATTATCATTTTAATGGGGTGATCGTAAAATGTACATGCATGGAGCCAAACAGCGTTGTGAGTAATGGGTCATTACTTGTAAGTGGCATCTTGCCACTTTCTACATGACATCTCAGAAATGATACTATTTTTTATATTAATTTATTTAAGCTTGATTATGAAGTAAGCTCAGAGCTTAATATATGGATCACTCTTACGTACTGGGTAGAACCAGTGTGGAATGGTGATTTAGAGAGGCCATCAAGTCGAGTCTGGAATTGATCCTGTGACCTCGGGCATGAGTGGCCAACATTCCGTACCACCACTAACTGATGTGGGCTGTCAATCAAACAAGTTGATAGTCCAATCAGGGATCGATACTGCCATTTTCCATGGACAAGCTGACAATGTCTAAGTAAACATCACATTGTATTTCCTTGACCAGTGGACAGAACGAAAGTCATTCTCAGTCAGGTCAATTGGTATATTATATATATGAACAAGATAAAGATGACAAATCAAAAATTTAGTTGATAAAATTCTCTTCTAACAAAAGGATAACTATACAATGTTTCATCTTACATGTGACCATGGGAAAAGAATAGAATATATTTCTCACAGTGAGCTTCTTTTTTTACTTAAAAGAAAACAATTTACAGAAATGACTAGCAATTAAAGAAACACATTCTTAAACCACTTAAACAATTAACAGAGGATGGCAATAAATGACCATGTCTGCTGACCAGTGTCCAGTAGGAAACAAAGGAAATGCACCTAAATCAAGACAAATGACATCACTGGATGGCCAAGGCCTCCCTAATCTGGACAAATGGGGTGGGGGTTAATCTACTCGACACTCAGTCATTAATATTCATCATTCAGCTTTGATACTCTGCAGTAACCACTAGGATAAACCACTTAACAGATAAAAATATTCTAGAATTTCATTTCCAAATTTGGAAAAATACGATTTTAGAAGACTCCTTAAAGATGACTTCTTCAATGATAGGAATGTTTAAAGCTGCATCACCTTGAACTTTCTGTTCAGTAAATGATGGGAATTTTATTGAATTACATTTATGAAGGTCCCAATGAAGATAACGGTTCATTCCATCTTTGTAGTTTATCTTATTTATGAGAAAATCGTCTATTCACAAGTTGGCATTTTCCGTTTTATTTGTCATTGTTTTAGCATAATCCGATTCTGATCAATGAATGACTTTATCAGGGGCCGGGATTTAGATTTTTGTCAACAAAATTAAAGATTTTTACACTTCAAAGACAAGACAGAATATAAGTTATTTAACAGAATATCGCTAATATATGATGTTGAATAGAAATGTGCAGTTTTACTGCTAAGATAAAAAAACATATCATTCATATAGGATGCCTCTTTAAGTTTCTGGATAATGTATCTCAAAAGGTCAACTTTGGGTAATCTTCAAACAAAAATGTGGACAGAAAACAAGTAATGCTCTGGACAAGCAAAGTTCAGAAATTTACAAAAAAGAGAAAAAAATAAACTCAGAATTATGCTTTTGTACTGCACACCCCATTGTATTTTACAAATATACAAAGTTTCAAATGATTTATCTTCTGTACTTTTCAAGTTATGCTCCGGACAAGATTGTGATGAAAGGAGAGAGAGAAGGGCGGACAAAGCGGCAACAATAAGAAATCAGACAGCATAAAAATGAAATCAAAAACAAAATGAAGCTTATAGGAACAAGTAACAGTTCAAAACAAGAAAATATTACCGATACTGAAATGACCACAAAAGCCCTCCTATTCTTCCAATTATCAGACTTGAAAAAATAGCAGATTTCTGTAAATCTTCAAATAAAAAATAAATATTGGAAATTATTTAAATCACACAGAATTTTAATATTATATTCAAATGAAAATATCCAATTCCTCTGGGTTTGATGGTGACATTTGTTAACTGAGTTTTTCAATGACACTGAAGTATAACATTTTAATTAGGTTCAAAGGTTTGGACATCAAGTCCAGTAATCCATAAAAAGGTTTTTAACTATGAAATTGAAAACTCCTATTCTGTGAGAGACTGGTCTAAAATTTCAAGTTTCAGCTTCTGTCTCATTTTGATATTAATCATTATCTTCTGGAAGCTTGGTTTGATAAAAAAATCTATGAACAGGTCATCTGACAAATAATCAATTACCCAAAAGTGAGACAATAACTGGCCATTGACTGTATAAATTATAGTCAAAAATTATACAGAGCAGACAAGAGCAGACAAACGATTATGAACATTTGGAGATTTCATGATACGACTATAATTTATAATAGCATTTATAATTTTTATAATCAAGAATGATCAATTATACATCAGATATCTCTTTTACCTCTCTCACAAATTTTTCAACAGCATTAAAATATTAATTTCGCAATTCTTTTTTAACAAAACACTGCATGAGATATGCAGAGATCAACGTCTTTGTGAAATAACTAAAACATCATAAGCCCAAATGCTTAACTGCAAAATTTGTGCATACATTTAATAAAGAGAAACATGCATTTTTCCACATTAATTGATTTTATATATATTTTTATAATATAGTCATATTTCTTGTTTATCATGTACACAATATAATTTCTTTCACTAATTTCCATTAACACTTGTACTTAATTACTTGTGCATGTAATTTCCGACATTGATCTTCAAACGTCCTACATCTAACTTGGCTGAAATTTACACTGATGGTTATGTAACCTCTGATCAAAGAAAGGATCCTCCGTGGCAGAGTGGTCTAAGGCGCCGTCTCAAGATCACTTACCATACCTCTAACCACTGAAGTCGCAGGTTTGAGTCTCGCATGAGCCAAAAAACTTTGCCAGTTACTCGCGGAAGATCGATGGAATGTGTTGAACCCCATTTCAAAAAAGAAAGAAAGAAAGTTGAATCAGACATTTCTTACATTAACTATACACTGAGTATTATCTGCGCACACTTACAATAATGTATAAAAAATGAAAAATAATTATGGAATTGCAATTATCAAAATTTAACATCTAAGAAAAATTGCATATAGTTTTTTGTGCACATTCTCAAATCAAAGAACATGAATTCTAAGTTAAGGACAAAGTTGTGTTTTTAATAATATATGAACAGTTAAATTATATTATATATTTTACATGATGATTGACGCACACTGACATCAGCCAAGACAAGAATGTGCAACATTGACTGCCAGTTTTATAATGGTCAATTTACATGGCATGGCCAATTCTCCCTATGTTGCTTGGAACTAAAACTAATGTTTTTTGTAACAAGGAAAGACAGGCGTAAATTTATTATTTAATGTACTTGGCGATTCCAGATATGTAACTAAATAATTCCAGACCGACCCTAGGGGTGTATCACTACCACCCCAGGGATCCATGCTGACCCTTCAAACTTTCAAACGTGAAATTTTTCTCATAGTCATGGATACTGCTTCTGACAGATAAAATATGATGGAAGCTATAATTCCTTCCCGTCAGGGAATAACAGCTCTTTAGTGTTGGAGTTAAATATTGTTAATATTGATAGATGCTACTCTTTAGATGTCAAGTTGAATAATTATGGGTAATACTGATGGTTGGAAGTGACCATATATCAATGTCATCTCATGAACACAGGCTCCAGAACATTAGTTCAATTGTTTTTCTTTTCCATAGAGCTTATGACTGTGTATCATGTTAGATTATTATTTATTTGGTTGTCGGTTTTATCTGGTTGTAAATTCCATCTGGTTGTTGGTTTCACCTGTTTGTCAGTTTTTACCTAATTGTCAATTTCACTAGATTGTCAGTTTACCTGGTTGTCAGTTTCATTTGTTTGTCAGTTTTACCTGGTTGTCAGGTTTACTTTTTGTCAGTTTCATCTGGTTGTCATTTTCACCTGTTTAACAGTTGTTACATTGTTGTCAGTTTCATTTGTTTGCCAGTTTTACCTGGTTGTCAGGTTTACTTTGTTGTCAGTTTCATCTGTTTTTGCAGTTTTATCTGGTTGTCAGTTTTATCTAGTTGTCAGTTTTACCACGTCAGTTTCACTAGGTTGTAAGTTTTACCTGGTTGTTAGTTTTTCCTGGTTGACAATTTTACCTGTTAGTCGGTTATACCTGGTTATCAGGTTCACCTGTCTGTCAGTTTCATCTGGTTGCCAATTTCATCTTCTTGTCAGTTTCATTTTGTTGTTATTTTACATCTGTTCATCACAATTTCTTACTTGTCAGTTTCATCTGACTGTTTTCAGTCGCATTTGTTTGTCAGTTTCATCTGTTTGTCAGTCACATCTGTCTGTCCACCTGGTTGTCAGTTTTTACTACCTGTCAGTTTTATCTGTTTTGACTTGCATGTTTATTACTATATATTTATCTTTAATCTATTTAACCAATTCTTCCATTAATACCAACAGCTCATTTAGCAATACATTCAGCATTTTACTTGACATTTCAATAAATTTTTAATGCCTGCGTATTTTAGAAAAATTAAAAACATAAAATGTATAAAAATTTGCTTTAAAGAGCTTTTGAAACGTGGACAAACATATAAAATTGCCAAAACATAAAATATAAAACAATCTACTGGCCGGAATAGACAGGCTTTAAATGTGAATACTGTCTACTTAAATACACACTTTACTTTTGCAACTCGACTTTTACTACTTGACACTTGACTTTTCCTACTTGACACGACTTTTACAACTAGACACTTTGTTATTCTTCACTTGACTTTCACTACTCCACACTTGATGTTGCAACTCACTACTTAACTTTTTCTACTCAACACTCAAAATATATGACTTGACACTTAATTTCAAATAGACATTGAACTTTTACAACCCTTCAGTCTTCATTTTCTAAAGGTACATATAAGTATCCAGATTTGTTTTATTGTATTAACACATGATGAACAAATATACATGGGCTTACTTGGTATCTTCAGGGTCTTTATCCATGGCATTGTGGGCCCAGAAAGAGAATGTGCCCATGGTCCCAGACAGCAGATCACCCTGACCCCCACATCTTCTGGAACTACCCTCACCACTGCATACCAACACTGGAATAAATAATACACTTCAATACAAATAATAAATGGTATGAAAATTAAACAGAACAAATTCAATGTCAATATAAATTTTGACAGCAATGTCAACAACAATGTCAACATCAAAGTCAACAAAAATGTCAACATCAATGTCAACATCATTATCAATATCAATGTCAACATAATTGTCAACATCATTGTCAACATCATTGTCACCATAATTGTCAACATCACTGTCAACATCACTGTCAACATCTTTGCCAACAACATTGTCAACATCATTGTCAACATCAATGTCAACAACATTGTCAACATCAAAGTCAACATCACTGTCAACATAACTGTCAACATCAATGCCAACAACATTGTCAATATCAACATCAATGTCAGCACCAATGTCAACATCAAATTCAAATTCAATGTCAACATCAATGTCAACATCTTTTTTAACAACAATTTTAGCATCAACATATCTATATCTTCATCACCACTGACTGTATAACACTTGCATCAATTTGCTATAAATTTATATATTTAACAATTTCAAGTGACAAAATAAATGTGTTCTGTGAAAACAGGTTACAACAACAACATGTTTTCATGTTACTGTATTATCACAGCACTTATACCCTTATCATATCTCAATTACAGAACTATTTCTACAATGATATATATCAGCAGTTTAATGCAAGTTTATCGGCCTGTAATAGGTTTGCTTTATGGCTCCCTATCTCCCGACATGACAATCAGGACCCTTTATCAGATAGTTAGCCCCTTATCTGACAGGGGTGAGATGTTTTATGGGTTGTTTTACATGTATCATGTATTGGGGGTTGTGGCATCACTTAGACAAGCGTGTAGTTCATCATAGCTTTACTGATATATCTTGTTTTATTAGGGAGAGAGGATTTTTGTTGTTTAAAACATGTTTATTAAATTCTATCGAAAATAAAACATTTCATGCAAATTTTATAGCATGCTTAATAATCATTCACCACTGGTGATGAAAATAAGGTTATAATTATATTCATTTTTAATGGGGTTTAAAACTGTTTTTAGCACATGAAAGATTATCATTTTAAATGGCATATCCAGTTTTACTGTAGAGGAAGATCTCAGAATGAATCTTAGTAGAACCGCTGTCCATCTGCAAGTAACCAGCTATCTTTGTCACATAAAGCTTTTTTACTGGGCCGGGCTTGAACCCATGACCTTGGTGGTGCTCGGTAGGTAGTTATTAAAAGGCATGGACAACCTAGACCACTCGCCCACAGAGGACCAAAAATAATATCATGTTTCTCACATGAAATAAAAATAAAATGCTTTTTTACAGAGATGGATTAAACATTTCGACAACAACAACCAACATAAATGGCAAACGCTTTCACATAAACTATTGGGACAGAGTTGGGCTCAAACCTGCAATCTTAGTAGTGTGAAGTAAATAATCTTGAGACAGCACCTTAGACCACTCACCATGAGACAGCACCTTAGACCACTCACCCTGAGACAGTACCTTAGACCACTCACACTGAGACAGTACCTTAGACCACTCACCCTGAGACAGCACCTTAGACCACTCACCCTGAGACAGCACCTTAGACCACTCACCCTGAGACAGTACCTTAGACCACTCACCCTGAGACAGCACCTTAGACCACTCACCCTCAGACAGCATCTTAGACCACTCACCCTGAGACAGCACCTTAGACCACTCACCCTGAGACAGTACCTTAGACCACTCACCCTGAGACAGTACCTTAGACCACTCACCCTGAGACAGCACCTTAGACCACTCACCCTGAGACAGCACCTTAGACCACTCACCCTGAGACAGCATCTTAGACCACTCACCCTGAGACAGCACCTTAGACCACTCACCCTGAGACAGTTCCTTAGACCACTCACCCTGAGACAGCATCTTAGACCACTCACCCTGATACAGTACCTTAGACCACTCACCCTGAGTAAGCACCTTAGACCACTCACCCTGAGACAGCACCTTAGACCACTCACCCTGATACAGTACCTTAGACCACTCACCTTGAGAAAGCACCTTAGACCACTCACCCTAAGACAGCACTTTACCACTCACTCTGAGACAGCACCTTGGACCACTCACTCTGAGACAGCACCTTAGACCACTCACTCTGAGAAAGCACCTTAGACCACTCACCCTCAGACAGCACCTTAGACCACTCACCCTCAGACAGCACTTTACCACTCACTCTGAGACAGCTCCTTAGACCACTCACCCTGAGACAGCACCTTAGACCACTCATCCTGGGACAGCACCTTAGACCACTCACCCTGAGACAGCACCTTAGACCACTCACCCTGAGACAGCACCTTAGACCACTCACCCTGAGACAGCACCTTAGACCACTCACCCTGAGACAGCTCCTTAGACCACTCACCATGAGACAGCACCTTAGACCACTCACCCTGAGACAGCACCTTAGACCACTCACCCTGAGACAGCGCCTTAGACCACTCACCCTGAGACAGCGCCTTAGACCACTCACCCTCAGACAGCTCCTTAGACCACTCACCCTGAGACAGCTCCTTAGACCACTCACCCTGAGACAGCACCTTAGACCACTCACCCTTAGACAGCACCTTAGACCACTCACCCTGAGACAGCACCTTAGACCACTCACCCTGAGACAGCACCTCACACCACTCACCCTGAGACAGCACCTTAGACCACTCACCCTGAGACAGCGCCTTAGACCACTCACCCTGAGACAGCGCCTTAGACCACTTACCCTGAGACAGCGCCTTAGACCACTCACCCTGAGACAGCTCCTTAGACCACTCACCCTGAGACAGCACCTTAGACCACTCACCCTGAGACAGCTCCTTAGACCACTCACCCTGATACAGTGCCTTAGACCACTCACCCTGAGACAGCGCCTTAGACCACTCACCCTGAGACAGCTCCTTAGACCACTCACCCTGAGACAGCACCTTAGACCACTCACCCTGAGACAGTGCCTTAGACCACTCATCCTGAGACAGCTCCTTAGACAACTCACCCTGAGACAGTGCCTTTGACCACTCACCCTGAGACAGTACCTTAGACCACTCACCCTGAGACAGCACCTAAGACCACTCACCCTGAGACAGCTCCTTAGACCACTCACCCTGAGACAGCTCCTTAGACCACTCACCCTGAGACAGCACCCTAGACCACTCACCCTGAGACAGCGCCTTAGACCACTCACCCTGAGACAGCGCCTTAGACCACTCACCCTGAGACAGCGCCTCAGACCACTCACCCTGAGACAGCACTTTACCACTCACTCTGAGACAGCACCTTAGACTACTCACCCTGAGACAGCGCCTTAGACCACTCACCCTGAGACAGCGCCTTAGACCACTCACCCTGAGACAGCACTTTACCACTCACTCTGAGACAGCACCTTAGACCACTCACCCTGAGACAGCACCTTAGACCACTCACCCTGAGACAGCATCTTAGACCACTCACCCTGAGAAACTTATAAAGGGTCAAAATTCAATCAGATTTTGGTCTATCAACTTTTTCAGTTTAATCGCATTTAAATCAAAATTAGCCACACACAACTTAAGACAGGGCCCTGTAAATTAATAGAACACTGGAAACAAAAAACAGAACCTAAATTAATCATAAAGCTAGCATATCTTTTTTCAAACAAAACTGCATGATTAAAGTAAACAGAAAAGTCTGAAATAAAACAGAACACTATCCTTCCTTATTAAAGACAGGCAGTAAAGCAGGGCACCAGCCTAAACAAGACATCTTCTCAGATTATTGTTTGTTTTGCGACCATTCATTTCTAATTAAATAATGCTGAACTTGTGCATTTTGCTGCATTTTAATCTAGCAACACACTCCAATCTCATGGCTATCAAACATTAATCAACTTTTATCATGTTATAATTGTTATCATGACAAATTTATGAGAGATTTTAAAAAGGGGGGTGAGTGTGGTGGCCAAGTGACAAGAAGCAGTCTGGTCAACAGACAGAAGAGATATGGCTCAACTTTATATATAGTGTAAATGGAAGTGGGATAGGAATAAAGGGTGGATGACTACATTTTCATGACTACATCACCATCATCACTACTTTAAAACCCATACTACTCTTCTCCCTAGCAAGGAGAATTCTAGGAGTGGTTATTGTACAACAGCTGTCATCTTTATCTGCCATTAGGTTTCGGTGTGCTAAAAATACACCATTAATTGGATGGGTTAAGTCCATTGAAACTACATGTATGTATATAAAGAAATTCATCTATACAGTAGAACTGATGGCTTGAACCCAAAAGGACTGGACAAAATAGTTTAACATCATACACTACATATAAAAGGAATTCAGCCGGGACCAGATAAGTTGTTCCATCAATGTTCAAGCCAACAAAGTTCTAATTTATTTGCTTACAAGACTTTTGTTAGAGTGCATGAATTCACAAGCTCCTCCCAAGAATTTCAGAATTATACAAAAA
Source organism: Panopea generosa (assembly GCA_029582155.1). Lineage (NCBI taxonomy): Eukaryota > Metazoa > Mollusca > Bivalvia > Adapedonta > Hiatellidae > Panopea > Panopea generosa. Next base: position 19,877,744 of record CM055896.1, on the reverse strand, counting down.
TCTGCCCCAGTGTCATCTTGTGACTTTTATAAAGCAAGTTGGTACTTTAAGGTCATGCATATTTTTTTTTTCTATTTGCTCATAAACTGAATGATGAAATACTGAAAACCAGTATCCCAGTAGATCTTGTATTTGTAGTCGGCCACCTTTAAAAACTATCAATACTGAAAACTAGTACCACAGTAGATTTTGTTTTTGTAGTCGGTCACCTTTAAAAACTATCAATACTGAAAACCAATATCACAATAAATTCTATATTTGTAGTCAACAACCTTTAAAAACTATCAATACTGAAAACTAGTATCACAGTAGACTTTGTATTTGTAGTCTTCCACCTTTAAAAACTATAAATACTGAAAACTAGTACCACAGTTGACTTTGTATTTATAGTCATCCATCTTTAAAAAATTTTAATACTGAAAACTAGTACCACAGTAGACTTTGTATTTGTAGTCATCCACATTTAAAAACAATCACTACTGAAAACTAATATCACAGTAGACTTTGTATTTGTAGTCATCCACATTTAAAAACAATCACTACTGAAAACTAGTACCACAGTAGACTTTGTATTTGTAGTCTTCCACCTTTAAAAACTATCAATACTGAAAACTAGTACCACAGTAGACTTTGTATTTGTAGTCTTCCACCTTTAAAAACTATCAATAATGATAACTAGTACCACAGTAGACTTTGTATTTGTAGTCATCCCCATTTAAAAACTTTTTATACTGAAAATCAATATCACTATAAATTCTATATTTGTAGTCAACCACCTTTAAAAACTATCAATACTGAAAACTAGAATCACAGTAGATTTTGTAGTTGTAGTTTACCACCTTTAAAAACTATCAATATTGAAAACTAGTTTCACAATAGACTTTGTATGTAGTCATCCACCTTTAAAAACTATCAATACTGAAAACTAGTACCACAGTAGATTTTGTTTTTGTAGTAAGTCACCTTTAAAAACTATCAATACTGAAAACCAATATCACAATAAATTCTATATTTGTAGTCAACAACCTTTAAAAACTATCAATACCGCAAACTAGTATCACAGTAGACTTTGTATTTGTAGTTTTCCACCTTTAAAAACTATCAATACTGAAAACTAGTACCACAGTAGACTTTGTATTTGTAGTCATCCACATTTAAAAACAATCACTACTGAAAACTAGTATCACAGAAGACTTTGTATTTGTAGTCATCCACATTTAAAAACAATCACTACTGAAAACTAGTACCACAGTAGACTTTGTATTTGTAGTCTTCCACCTTTAAAAACTATCAATACTGAAAACTAGTACCACAGTAGACTTTGTATTTGTAGTCATCCACCTTTAAAAACTTTTAATACTGAAAACTAGTACCACAGTAGACTTTGTATTTGTAGTCATCCACATTTAAAAACAATCACTACTGAAACCTAGTATCACAGAAGACTTTGTATTTGTAGTCATCCACATTTAAAAACTATCAATACTGAAAACTAGTACCACAGTAGACTTTGTATTTGTAGTCTTCCACCTTTAAAAACTATCAATACTGAAAACTAGTACCACAGTAGACTTTGTATTTGTAGTCATCAACCTTTAAAAACTATCAATAATGATAACTAGTACCACAGTAGACTTTGTATTTGTAGTCATCCTCATTTAAAAACTTTTTATACTGAAAATCAATATCACTATAAATTCTATATTTGTAGTCAACCACCTTTAAAAACTATCAATACTGAAAACTAGAATCACAGTAGATTTTGTATTTGTAGTCTTCCACCTTTAAAAACTATCAATATTGAAAACTAGTTTCACAATAGACTTTGTATGTAGTCATCCACCTTTAAAAACTATCAATACTGAAAACTAAAATCACAGTAGATTTTGTATTTGTAGTCTTCCACCTTTAAAAACTATCAATACTGAAAACTAGTACCACAGTAGACTTTGTATTTGTAGTCATCCATCTTTAAAAACTTTTAATACTGAAAACCAATATCACAATAAATTCTATATTTGTAGTCATCCACCTTTAAAAACTATCAATACTGAAATCTAGTTTCACAGTAGATCTTGTATTTGTGGTCGGCCACCTTTAAAAACTATCAACATTGAAAACTAGTACCAAAGTAGACTTTGTATTTGTAGTCATCCACCTTTAAAAACTTTTAATACTGAAAATCAATATCACAATAAATTCTATATTTGTAGCCAACAACCTTTAAAAACTATCAACAATGATAACTACATTCACAGTAGACTTTGTATTTGTCGTCATCTACCTTTAAAAACTATCAATACTGAAAAACCAATATCACAATCAATTCTATATTTCTATTCATCCACCTTTAAAAACTATCAATACTAAAAAACTAGTATCACAGTAGACTTTGTATTTGTAGTCATCCACCCTTAAATACTAACCCATAAATATTCTGATTATGAAAAATGACAAATTACTGGCCACAACTGAAAGTGCCCAGTATAAATCTGGAATGAAATAGTTCCATTGTTTATTGGCGAGTGTTTACACATCATCCAAGAATCAACCAATTATACATTAATAAATTTTTGTAATATAAACAAACTTGATGAGAAACGACTTTTGGAAAGTAGATTATGGGTAATATTTCATCTCGTAAAATAAATGAAGTGTTTGTTCTTGAAGTAAATATTTATAACTTATCAAAACAATATTTCAATAATATTTATATTACTACTATAAAAATCCAAAAGAATCTCTGCACTTCAAAAATAATAAAAGAGAGAAAAATAGGAATGCTTCCAAAATCAACTTTTATTATTGAAAAAAATAAACATAGCAAAAATAAAACATAAAACTACACAGCAGACATTTAAAACACTTTTGTTATAACCTAGCCAGTCATGTAAATCAATGTCATTACTTAAATGGAGTATCAGGAAGAAACTGCTGTAAATGTCTTAAAAATAAATTCATTTTTAAAATAGATAAAAAGCATCTCATTGTCATTAATAAATAAAACCAGAATGGTTTGGTATGCCAAGTCCACCAAAATATGACAAAATCAATATTAAGATTGGATTGGTAAACTTGAAATGAAATCCCCATTCTACAAAAGAGAACACTTAAATACTGCTTAATAACCTTCACGTTATCATTCATAGTCTTTCTATGACGAAACAATTTTTACTTGTATTGCAAGTTTTGCAATTTTAATTGTGATCTAGTGGTAAGCATACTTGCTTCAAGATCAAGGTGTCCCTAGTTCAACTCCTACAGTGTCTTTTTGGACAAGGTGCTATGAAAAGTATTCCTTCCTCAGAAAGATGTAAAGTCATAAAGATTGTCGCATGTGCAGAGAGAACTATACCCTGCACCTGCACAAGATGTCATTGAACTTCCACGTTAATCAGTGACTCAACTGCTCATAAACCTTCCTCGGAACCAATGTAGTATGCCAATAACCAGAGTGAGTGCTGTACTTGAGTGAAAAAAGAAGAAAAAGAAAAATAATTACCGCTTTTTCCATCTGATATGATATCGTTCTCGCCTTTCTGGACAATGGTGACGTTTCCTAACTTTTCACACAACGCACGTAGACTAGCTATAGGCTCTGACTTTATAGGTTGGTTACCAATCTAATATTAAATACAAATGGTAAAATATATATTAACAAGAGACGTGGAAATTCCCCGAAAACCAGGTTTTTCAAACATTTTAGCTATTCTGTAACTATAACTCTATTTCATGTCAGAATTTTATGTACATTGAAGCAGAAAAAAAAAGCATACAATTCAAATTTTGTTTTTTTATTTGTAAAACACTGATGCAATAGTTTTGTTAAAAAAAGCATGAAATAAAGATTTTCTCTTGTTTCTGTGCTATTCACTGTTTGTTTGGCTAAAATATCACTTCCTTAATTCACATTATGAAAGATGTAATGTGATTATTATCTGAAACAAACATGCATATTCATAAAATAATACATCAATATTTTCACATTTTGCATTGAGGCTTTAGTGGTGGTATTGTTTCCAGTACCCAAAGATAGGAGGTAAGTCACACATGCTCAACTGATAGCAACAATTTCTTAAACACGATGTTTGATTCTACAAATATATTACAAAACATAATGAGAAATTCAGCTGTGTTGTAAAAATTTTAAATGGACCTGTACATTTCTCTAATAAATCATTTGTATTTTTTATAATATTTTTGCCTCATGGCTTTCAACTGAGCAAGGGCACCGCAAATCATTTTCAAGATAAAAATGTGCATGTTAATGGAGTTTCATTTTAATATATATCAATACATCAATCCAAACTTTTTTAGTATCTCCATCAAAATAACAAAAGAAAAAGATTATTTTTACTTTACCGCTAGAAAAATTGTAAAAGTTTGGTAACAGAAAGAATCAATTTTAGCACTTTTGACTAATTAAAGGGCCATAACTCTGATGATAATGGTAAGAATTGGCTGGTTATCGGAATTGGCTCAGATTTTATAGAGATACACACTTTGTGTAAGTTGGCTCAAGTTCAGATAAAGAATACTCTAGTTATTGAGCGGAAACAGTAAATTTTAGCATTTTTGACTTATTAAAGGGCCATAACTCTAAAGATAATAGTCTGAATTGGCTGGTTATTAATCCTGTCGTAGATTTTATGGAGATTCACACTTTGTGTAAGTTTGCTTCAGTTCTGATAAAGAATACTCGAGTTATTGAGTGGAAATGGGCAATTTTAGCATTTCTGACTAATTAAAGGGCCATTACTCTAAAAATAATGGTCTGTATTAGCTGGTTATCAAACTTGGCCTATATTAAATAGAGATGCATACTTTGTGTAAGTTTGCTTCAGTTCTGATAAGTATAATCTAGTTATTGAGCGGAAACGGTAAATTTTAGCATTTTTGACTAATTAAAGGGCCATAACTCTGAAGATAATGGTCCGTATTGGCTGGTTATCGAACTTGGACTAGATTTAATAGAGATGCACACTTTGTGTAAGTTTGGTTCAGTTCCAATGAAAAATACTTTAGTTATTGAACGGAAACGGGCAATTTTAGCATTTTTGAGTAATTAAAGGGCCATAACTCTATAGATAATGTCGTATTGGCTGGTTATTAAACTTGGCATAGATTTTATAGGGGTACACACTTTGTGTAAGTTTGCTTCAGTTCTAATCAAGAATACTCTAGTTATTGAACAGAAACTGGCAATTTTAGCATTTTTGAGTAATTAAAGGGCCATCACTCTGTAGATAATGGTCCATATTGGCTGCTTATCGAACTTGGTCTAGATTTGATACAGATACACACTTTGTGTAAGTTTGTTTCAGTTCTGATGAAAAATACTCTAGTTATTGAACGGAAACTAAAACTTGACGCCGCCCGACCGCCCACCCGCCAACTTCGTCAATCTAACAACCAGGTTTTCAACTTTGAAAAACCTGGTTAAAAAAGGTGTTATGCCCATCTTACAGCATTCTATGTGTTTACTGATGAATGTCATAATAAGAGCTCATTTTGCATCGGTCGGTTGCTGTGCAGTTAAAACTGTTATTGTTGCATAAAAACTTGGAAGAAAATGAGTTAGAAATAAAGAAATACAAATAATAACAAGAGCTGTAAATATGACAGTGCGCTCCAATATTCAAATATTTATCAACAAGTACAAATTTAATTGAGATCAATGAAAAATCCAAGCAAATAAGAGTTATCTAACCTACTAAATTGAGTATGTCTTTTAACTGCTATGCATTGTATGGAGTTTCAATCCAGTACATGCCGTGACTGTTGAGTTATAGAATTTCTAAGTCAAACAAACACCATAATTTGCAAAAAAAATTTAGCAAGAGTTATCCCACTTGATTAATTTAGTTGGTTTCACGACTACAAACCATATGTGAAGTTTCAATTAAATACTTTGAGTGGTTGTTGTGATATGGACATGATTGTACTTGCACGCAATATTTTAATCAAAATTTCTAAGTAATAAAAAAATTATTTATGTACAACGAAATGGAGCCTGTAGAACTTTCATAATTGAAGGTTACAATAATCAATCACTAACAAAATAAATTATTTCCCAATGCGACTAATACGGTGATAAAAGATAAAATTACAAAAAAGAGATCAGCATTTCTGATGTCATCAAGATGACACATTTTGTCTGTCACATAAATCTTGCTACATTTTATTGAGCAATATCGCTTTTACAGAATAATCAGTTTAACCATCAAACTTATTATTCAGTATAATTTCAATTACGAATATTTGCAATTATCGGTACATAGCCAATCTGCGTATGAACCAGTTTGAAATCAAGTTTTCTATCAGTGAAAATTACGCTTCATCTTGAAGAATAGAATGATGATAATTTGATAATTGGAGAGTATAATTTTAAGAATTTTTTGAAAAGACTGTGGCAAGCCAATTTGCTGATGTTTCAAATTATAATGTTAAATCTGTCAGGTGTCAAGGTCATATTAGATTTGTTGATAGCCAATCAGATAGCTGGATACTGTCACTATATAAAACAGGGTGTTAAACACTTCACACAAAATGAGTTGGAAATTGGTTAACAGCCACAACCTATTCATTATGTGCGCTGTTATCAGATTCACAACCAGTGAAATTGAATTGCCTAAAATCTGTTTTCACAGCATGATTTCCTACATTTGAAAAAAATTATAAGACATTTCTGTATGTGAATGTCAGTAGACAATTCAGCTTTCTTCCGACTGCATATGAAAGGAACCCTTCTCTTCAAAGGAACGTTCAATGCATAACATATCCAGTTTGGTTGGTGAAGGAAGACGTCATAACAGGTTATATATGACATATCCAGTTTGACAGGTGGAGGAAGACGTCATAACAGGTTATATATGACATATCCAGTTTGATTGGTGGAGGAAGACGTCATAACAGGTTACATATGACATATCCAGTTTGGCTGGTGGAGGAAGACATCATAACAGGTTATATATGACATATCAAGTTTGGTTGGTGGAGGAAGAGGTCTAACAGGTTATATATGACATATCCAGTTTGATTGGTGGAGGAAGACGTCATAACAGGTTATATATGACATATCCAGTTTGATTGGTGGAGGAAGATGTCATAACAGGTTATATATGACATATCCAGTTTGGTTGGTGGAGGAAGACATCATAACAGGTTATATATGACATATCCAGTTTGATTGGTGGAGGAAGATGTCATAACAGGTTATATATGACATATCCAGTTTGATTGGTGGAGGAAGACGTCATAACAGGTTACATGACATATCCAGTTTGGCTGGTGGAGGAAGAGGTCATAACAGGTTATATATGACATAACCAGTTTGGTTGGTGGAGGAAGAGGTCATAACAGGTTATATATGACATATCCAGTTTGGTTGGTGGAGGAAGACGTCATAACAGGTTATATATGACATATCCAGTTTGATTGGTGGAGGAAGACGTCATAACAGGTTATATATGGCATAACCAGTTTGGTTGGTGGAGGAAGACGTCATAACAGGTTATATATGGCATATCCAGTTTGATTGGTGGAGGAAGACGTCATAACAGGTTATATATGACATAACCAGTTTGGCTGGTGGAGGAAGATGTCATAACAGGTTATATATGACATATCCAGTTTGGCTGGTGGAGGAAGACGTCATAACAGGTTATATATGACATATCCTGTTTGGCTGGTGGAGGAAGATGTCATAACAGGTTATATATGACATATCCAGTTTGGTTGGTGGAGGAAGACGTCATAACAGGTTATATATGACATATCCAGTTTGGTTGGTGGAGGAAGAAGTCATAACAGGTTATATATGACATATCCAGTTTGATTGGTGGAGGAAAACGTCATAACAGGTTACATGACATATCCAGTTTGGCTGGTGGAGGAAGACGTCATAACAGGTTATATATGACATAACCAGTTTGGTTGGTGGAGGAAGAGGTCATAACAGGTTATATATGACATATCCAGTTTGGTTGGTGGAGGAAGACGTCATAACAGGTTATATATGACATATCCAGTTTGATTGGTGGAGGAAGACGTCATAACAGGTTACATATGACATATCCAGTTTGGCTGGTGGAGGAAGATGTCATAACAGGTTATATATGACATAACCAGTTTGGCTGGTGGAGGAAGATGTCATAACAGGTTATATATGACATATCCAGTTTGGTTGGTGGAGGAAAACGTCATAACAGGTTATATATGACATATCCTGTTTGGCTGGTGGAGGGAGATGTCATAACAGGTTATATATGACATATCCAGTTTGGCTGGTGGAGGAAGATGTCATAACAGGTTTTATATGACATATCCAGTTTGATTGGTGGAGGAAGATGTCATAACAGGTTATATATGACATATCCAGTTTGATTGGTGGAGGAAGATGTCAGTATGTTTCTTGAGTAGAACCACCGATTGTCAGCAAGAAATTAACTTTCTCAAGTAAAATTTTTTAGGACCAGGCTGGGCTTGAACCCAAGATCTCAGAAGTGAGCGGATGTCATTAGACTACAGTGCCTTAGACCACTCACCCACAGAGGACCGACCCCTTCTGTTTTTAACAAGATTTTTATATTAATTATAAGAATTTAGAATTATTTTTCTCAAAAAATAGAGGGATAAATTTGAATTGTTTATAAATATTCAAGGGGTGGGGGTGGATCATGCACTTAATACAAGTTTTCAGTTCAAAATGTTCTACATTATTTTCATATTAAATGAGAATATATAGAGGAAATCATCACTTGACAAACGGAAGAGGTATTTTCACTGGTGGCTTTGCAACTTGAGAAAATAGCACTTTTGGTGTTCGCTCAATGAAATAAAATTTTGATCTTTCACAGAAACCAAAAAATATATATTTTATCTTGAAATACATCTGTAGAAAAAAAAAACATGTAATATGTGTGTGTGTCATGGGAAAATGGAATTCAGAAGTCATATATATATATATATATATATATATATGATGTCAAAGTACATGTAAGTAAAAAGGCAACCGGGGAATAAACAAGACAGGAGTATTGCCATCAATACATACCAGTAGGTCCCCTACCAGTTTACAGGTAGAACTTTGTTAACATACAAGTAGTAAATGTTTTGAAGGACTTGTTTCTGTAAATGGTGACATAAGCTTTACAGTGCTGTGAGAAAAATGCGGTTGGTATGGTAACATAAGATTTACAGTGCCATGGAAAATCGGCTAAATTGGCTGTCTGTCTGCCCAGAAAATAGGAAATCTTGATGTTGTGATAACTCCAAATGTATGTAAGCTAGATTTGTGGAACTTGGCATGTGGATAGATTAAAAAAATAATAAAATGATGTACATGATGTTCTTAAAGCTCTCTAGCCACATGCAAAGTTTGACAAATGTAGGTTATATAATTTTTGTGTTATTAGATCCAGGTTGTATCTGTAATTTTACCCATAGCAACCACAATTTTTTGTCCACTGAAAAAAAAATATTAAAGGATCTACATTTCCTTATTTCTCTATATTCGCTAAAGTTGCTTGGATTTTTTTTGTGTTATAACAAGATCCAGGTTGTATCTGTAATTTTACTTATTTTGTTGCCATAGCAACTGAAATTTTGTCTGACTAAAAAATAAAATGACCTGCATTATCTCCTTATTGATCTCTACCCACATGTTTTACTAACCTAGTTTTGATACTTTTTAAGTAATATTTGAAGATGATGGAGATGAAACCACAATTTTTGTCTGACTGAAAGAAATAAATACCTGCATTATGTCCTTATTGCCCTCTATCCACAGGCAAAGTTTCATGAACCTAGCTTGTAAATATTTTGAGTAATTATTCCGGACGGAGATCTGATGGATGGATGGATGCAGGACAGATGGAGGGTAAATCTATAGTCCCATCCAGTGAAACTGGTAGGGGACTGAAAATATAGTTCAGCCTGATTAAAAAGGCAACTAGAGAACAGAAATAAAATTACTGCCAAAGTCACCTTACAGACCCAACCCATCCCATTCTTCCCAGAAAAAAGAGCCCCAGCCCAACTCTGCACCTTGGGTACATAAAACTTGGCTCCTGCAGCACTGGTTTTCTCAGTAATGATAAACAAACAGCAAGTCAGACTGTTTACATATGCAGGTGTGCTGGTAGCCCGACTCTTCACCAAGTATACTGAAATGACTGCATCTGGTTTGGTAATGAGAACCAGTTTGGCAAATGGTAGACAGGTTATATATTAAAAGATCAGTGTAAGCCTTTATTTCTCAATCAAAATAAAACAGATGTCATGAATTAATTCCAGACTTTGACTTGGATCATCTCATTCCGGAAGTTCAGTTTTTTTTTTTTGCTCATTCTGTTTGGCATAAATTCTACAGTGATATTTTTATAAATTTGTTTGGATGATTTTACTTTGTTGGTTTTTGTACTGGTTGTTGTTGTTTTGGCTGTTACTACATTGGTTGTTGTACATTGGTGTATTGGCTGTTACTACATTGGTTGTTGTACATTGGTGTATTGGCTGTTACTACATTGGTTGTTGTACATTGGTGTATTGGCTGTTACTACATTCGTTGTTGTACATTGGTGTATTGGCTGTTACTACATTGGTTGTTGTACATTGGTGTATTGGCTGTTACTACATTGGTTGTTGTACATTGGTGTATTGGCTGTTACTACATTGGTTGTTGTACATTGGTGTATTGGCTGTTACTACATTGGTTGTTGTACATTGGTGTATTGGCTGTTACTACATTCGTTGTTGTACATTGGTGTATTGGCTGTTACTACATTGGTTGTTGTACATTGGTTGTTATTGGTGTATTGTGTTAGTTGTTCCTAGTTTAAACATATATTTTACTTCGATTGTGAAACAAGTTCTTACAACTCATGCTTAAGGACATCACACAAATCCTTGGGGGGGGGGATGATCAAACCCATGACCTTCTGATCATGGATTCAATGCTCTACCACTGGACCATACCCTCCAATATGTTATACCAATAGACATAATGTTTAAGAAACTATTCGCACATCAGATGTTACTTGTTTTTTTTTATTTCCATCCATAAATTATTTTTTAAAGCTGCTTGGTAAATATAAGTATAGAAAAAAAATGCAAACATTTTGAACATAATTTAAATACAAAAGTTTGGCTATTTCATTTTAAACTACCCAAAATTGCTCTTAAAATTGAAATGTTAATATCACAAACATTTTATTGAATTGTGGTGTTTTGCAAGATTCTGAATTATTTAGATTATTGTTTTAGTATATATGACATTACTATCAGAACAATATAATCTCAAATCTTTTAGGAGACCACCATATCTAAGGTCTTGGCCTTGAACTTTCAGAGAAAATGTTTTTTTAAAGTTTCGCTTAAAATGTGCTTATAAGCCCTGTGGCATTTGTTGTCGAATCAAGCTGGTTCAAGAACTTGTCCGAGATCTTGAAGTTATATTACTGCTATGCAAGTTTAGTTAAGATTCAATGAAAAATGGAGGTGCTATTGCGTCATTTTCCCTATATAACTCTATGTAAAACAGTGATCCCTGTGGCAGCCCTAAATTTAACCCCAGGGACCAAACTTTAACAAACCTTTTAGGGAATCTCCATGAAATACTACTGTTAAAATATCTAAGGGTAGGCCTTAAACTTTCAGAGAAAATGTTTTTTAAAGTTTCATTTAAAATGAAATCCCGATTTTAAAAATTGACAACAAGTAAACACTGCTTGACAATATTTATGTATAAACCTGTATCAGATGAAACTGAGATCAAAATGAAATCATGTGACTTAATTAATATATCACAAAATATGTTGCAATTTTAAGCAGGAAATCTAGTTAAGTCTAATACATGCTTAGTCTGAGTTAAGAAATTCATTTTCAATATTTTATTTGGGCATGTTAAGATAGATATCCTTTTGGCAATAAGGGGTCAGTGCATAGACAAATGCATGGTATATTAGGAAAAAGTTTTTTAATCAATTTTAATATTTTGAAAAATCCTGATATAATGTCATCACACTTTAACATCAATATTATTTTGTGTGAAAACAATAGTTCCAAGTAAAAAGGTCAAATGTTGAAATAAATGTGCCTTAAGTCTAAATACCCACAGACAGATTTAAGTCCTGGTTTTATCAGTGTCATGGGGCAAAGAAGACGGTTCTTATGGTGCACGCCTAACTTATAAGAGGACGGTTATTTATTTGTTAGTATTGTTCATGATTTCCATTAATTAATTCAATCTTCCAAACTTAGATAACCATTTTTTTTTATCTCATCAGACGATTAAACTTTAAATATACGATATAGAGCCTAAGGGAGACAACTGTCTCCATAAAGCTTTAAAATGTTTTGCAGGAGTTGTTCCCCTGTTGGTAATACAAATAATTAATGGGGCTAATTTTTTGTTCAGAGATGAACCATTTTATTTATATAGGGAAAACTTGGCTTTTTTATATCAACATTGTGCAGGGAAAAAGTCCATTTTACTACATGTATAAATATTTATTTTGATTTATTTAAATTTTATAATGAAATTTTTTTGATGGGGTTAAGCCATTTTCAACACATTTCAGGTTATATATGGCATATCCAGTTTTACTTGTGGAGGAAGACCTCAGACTGAGTCAGACTGAGTAGAACCACCGTCCTTTCGCAAGAAACTGGAAACTTTCTCATATGAAGTTTTTGGAGCGAGCCCTGCTCGAACCTACGGCCTTAGCGGTGAGAGGTAAGTGATCTTGAGACAGCGCCTTAGACAAATTTTATAATGAAATTTATAATGAATTTAATAATGAATTTTATAATGAAATTTTATTATAAAGATTGATGTCTTGAATGCCTATGTCATGAGACAAAGAAAATACATTGTGAAATTGTGTTGGCTATGTGTGGTGTCCTTGAGCAAGGCACTTTTTACGCATATGCTTAGTACTGGTTCTACCCAGGCTGATTTGTCTGTTAAAGTTATAAGAACTTGTTTCACAATCAAAGTAAAATTAATTCAAAATAAATAAATAAAAAAAACACTATGATTTGACTATATCAGTGTTTATTGGTTTGTTTTAAAAAGAAATTTGATTAAAATGTTCGTTTTACACTTTAAATTTTGAAAATAAGCATTTCATACAAATTTAAGGAGTAAAATATTCATTCGAAGAAAAACCTATCTGGACGACTGTGAGTGGATGTTACACATGGGATATTTCAAAAGCTCACCTATTTACAAAATAGTCAAGCTACAAACTGGGCTGGCCGATGGCAGTAATCTTGGATGGCCGACGTTAAAAAACAACACATTTCTGAAAACCACCCATGGTACATTGTTGCTAAGTTTTACTAAAACTGAGTCAATGTTTCAAAGAAAAATATTTTTTACAATTTCCCTTAATAAATCCTGTGTAAAAATTTGATAAGTCAAGGTGGCCATCTTGTTTGACTCTTGGACAAAAAAGACATAATATTGGTAGAGGTCACTAGGTAACAATTCAGCAAAATGTCAAAGAAAATGTTTCAGGATTTTTTTTTAATGGGCTTTATTGCCATTTTCAACACATTTCAGGCATACCCAGTTTTACTGGTGGACCTCAGAATAAATCCAAGTAGGACGATTGTCCTTCCTCAAGTAACTGGCAAACCTTCTCACATAAAGGTTTGGAGTGAGCGGGACACAAAACTATGACCTTAGCAGTGAGAGCTAAGTGATCATGAGATGGCACCTTAGACCACTCGGCCATGGAGGACCCAGTTTCAGATATGTCATTTAAAGATTTAAAATTAACAAGAGCAGTCACAAACATACAAACTTTTATTGAGACTGATGACCAATCCAAGTAAACAAGAGTTACCTCACTTAATTGAGTAGGTCTTACAACTGCAAAACCATGTTTGAAGATTCAATCCAATACCTGCAGTGGCTTTTGAGATGTAGACTTTAACCAATATGTCTTAATCAAACATATAAGGGCCATAATTTGCAAAAAAATCTGGAAAGAGTTATCACATTCTGAGAGAAGAATCGCCCTCCTTATTATTCAAACAGTTAAGCTACTAAAAAATTGGCAGAGACCTGTTAGCCATTTTGGAGGACTGATCTATTAATAAATACACTATTTTAAAAGAGCACCATCCAATGTAATTTATATCCAAGTTAGCGGTTTCAGAGAAAAAGATGTTCTATTCTGAAAATGAACTTGAGAGCAATTCATATAAGATCTTAGCTTACTTCACTATTGAGCTAAAATATATAAGAATGCGACCTTCAGTATATTCCCTTATTAACGCCCCCAGGGGCGTTACATTTTACAAGGTGGGGGCGTTTATTAAAGATAAAAAAGGCAAATTTAACCCATTGGTTTTTTTCCTAATTTTTATAAATGGTTAACTTCCGATTCTCATGCTTTTTTAGAAACATGTTAAAAACAATGATATGCTAGAGCCCGCTTTACATCAACTACGGTATCGTGTTGATATTTCTTGCTCTTGAAATTTCGCAGCTGGCAGCTTTGACACCTTTGGTGTTTGCTGACCACTATTACGTCATAAATATTCCTTAAAACCTGCTGATCATGCCTACGTGACCTTCGAAACGTTGGCTCTCGAAGTGAACTCATTTTGAGTGTATCATCTGCTGATGAAATGAACAGTGATGATGACAAGTTGAATTATGACAGTCCTGGACATTGATTCTTATACTTTGACAACAGTGTATAGAACTAAAATGTATGTTTAGTGTTTAATTGGTATTACTAACATACGGATTAAAGGAATTTTCATTTAGAAAGGTACATTGTTTTTTTTAATTTTCAAGAAAAATATGTTGGGGGAGGGGGGGGGGCGTTAATAAGGGAATATACGGTATAAATTAAATGGAAGGTGAATGTTTTAATAATAGTCAATCTTAGAATATTTACCACTTTCTCGTATAGTCTGTCAAACTCAGCCACATTTGGAGTAAGAATGGCCTGTTTGTAACCTTCAATAATTGATGGAGACTGTGTAATCAGGAATAAACCATCCTAAAAATGGAAAAATAATTATCTCCAATTTAAGTACTGGACATAAAAAAGTTACATTAAAATTCTGTACAGAAAAGAAATAATCAAAATCTGCAAAATGAAACTGACATGTAGAACCACATTTATAGATCCAAATTAACATCAAAATGTATTTCTGTAATATTCATACAAGATATTTGTCATTTTCTACAAGGATATCCTGGTCATATATATAGTTGTGAGATAAAATAATTCTTGGCATATCTGCCATTTTAACAGTGTGGGATATTTCTTTCTTGCATACCAACAAGGATTTCCACATATTTTTACAGGGTATGAAATTTTCATGCTGTATATAACACCCCCTTCATATGCTTATCCTACCCTCCTTGCACTATCATGTAATGTCATTTGACGCATTCATTAATAAATACCTTACGCTATGACATATTCATTCATAAATACCTAATGCCAACGATTGTTGATTGATTGAATATTAAGCGTCATTTTTATGCCATCGAGGGCTAACAGATAATCAGTTAACCTAACCACTGTTTCCTGGGATTAACCAGTACTCGAGCACACCCCATCTCTGCAAGTAACTGATAACTTTCCCACTTGAATCAGTGGTGAGAGTCGAATGATAATGAGACACAATATCGTATATCAATCATCACGGAGACTGTTGCCGGGCAGGGGATTCAAACTCAAGACCCCTGGATTGATAGTCAAGAGCTATTCGGGCCTGGCCATAACTATGATATTCTTGCAATACTATAAAAAAAAAAAGGAAAAAATCTTTAAAAAATCACAACTTACAATTGCATGAAAGAAAAAGTATATTTCATGGGGTTTTTGGTTCTCGGAAGAGCATTGTTACCACCAAAACAGTTATCCCTCAAGACGGAATATTCCACATGTACCTCAATCCCATGAAAGATACTTGTAATCTCACTCTTGTGACGAGATAAAATTCAAGGCCTTATTAAATACACTGTGTTAGTAATACCATAATGTCATGTTATTCACAGAAGATGGTAAATCAATGTATTTGTGAAGCAAAATAAAAAAATATCTTTATAGCATACAAGAAAAAGAATGAACTATGAATCCCCCCCCCCCCCCCCCCCCCCCCGACCCAACCCCTCCGGTATGATCTTTAATCAAACTTTGGCTGTGCCTCCGTTGCTCACCTGGTTTCACTATTCACTTCTTTTTAAGTTTTGAACGGACTAAGTCTATGAAGAAGTTGTAGATGAGAGTAGGGGAATTATTCTGTTAACCCGATGCATTTCTGTTTAAAAATCAACATCATGTAGTAGGCCTCAATGGAACCTAGCCTTTTATTTGATCAAATTTAGAACCCCTATTTACTTGGATCATTTATAAATACCAAAAAAGATGATTTTTGAAAAGTCACAATGTCATCACTCTTTTTTTTGGGGGGGGGGGGGGGGGGGGGGGGGGAGGGGGGCCCTGCTGGTCCCTAATTGATTACCCTTTAAAGGATCCAGTGTGCACTGTTATGACTAAACAATATTCCAGATCTCAAGATGACTAAAACTTTTCCTAAAATAGAGAAAAAGAAAACTTTACAGCTTTCCCATGGTATTCTATGAAAACACTAATATAACGGGAAGTAATTCACAGTGTACAACATAAAGGTGTCTTATAAGCCCATATTTTTCTTAAAGCAAAATCATCTATAGGGAATAACCATTCGTCACACTAGCACATGCATTTTATGAGCTATTTGACCTTCTGGTAAGATAAACTGAAGCTGTCACAATGTTATACTGTGGATAAAAAATCCCACATAGGGTTCAAGATACGTCAAGGAATTAGGCTTTTCATACATCTTGATTTCCTTATACATAACATTACTCACAGGTAGTGGATATAAATTTATTTTTTAACCTACAAAAATATATAATATTTATATAAGTCAATAAAAAAAGAAGTAAATAGCAGTTTTTAATTGTCTGCATTCATGGAGAAGTTTGCAGTCATACACATAGTCATACCTTGGCCAAGCTTAAGGCACCCTTTCAAGGTCATTTAACTTGTTCCACTTGTATGTGTTTTAGTTTGAGCCCACTTTTGTCCAAACACTTTTCCAGTAACTCACAACCTCAGTGCAGGTGAGAGGTCAGCAATCTTCAGATGGCATGCTAGACCACTTGACCATGGAGAAGTCCAAACATTACTTACAAAATAAGATTACACTGAAAATGTAGTTTTCACTTAGTCATCACTTACAGCATCTATAATGAGAGGTAGCCTGCGTTCCTTCACCTGGTCGATAATGTTTTTGACATTGTCCATAATATGGTCCTCACGTCCCATACCTGGCCCAACAACTACTGCATGTAACCGTGACAACCATTGTGACACCTTCACTGGAGCTGAATCACTATCCCTGTTTGGACAAAAAATAGTGTTATGAAATTGTTTGTACCGTTACCTCTATCAATCAAAACCATTAAACAAAAGTCCCAAAAGGGCCCAAAGATGATCTTCTGGCGTTGATGGACTGAAGTCCATTTTTCTTGTATTTTAAACAATTTAGATTGAGAACAATGCAAACAGATAAATATTCAGAATCATTTTCAAATAATAAAAAAAAATCTGTCAGTACAGGTTGCTGCACTTAACTACGCCAGATGCGGTTATAAGCTTGGTCAGTAGTGTGTCTGACTATCAATCCAGGGATCATGAGTTTGAACCCCCCCCCCCTCTCCCCACCACAGTATCCATGACGGTTGATTTACAGCTGTGAGGCATTGCATCTCATTGTCATTTGTCTCTCAATGCTGATTCAAGAGGGAAAGTTATCAGTTACTTGCTGATATGGGTATGCTCAAATTCTTGGATGTATTCACCAACCACTCTTGAGAATATTTAAATCCAAATGTCAACCTTAGATATCTAGTTTACCATGACAGACAGAATAAGTGTGAGAGTTTATTTAACTACCGGTATATATTAGGAGTCTCTACATGCTTGCAAAATTTTGGTCTAAAAAAATGGTCTCTAAGTGTTGTTAAAAATTCATTCTTTGGTTCAAGTCTAAGAATATTCTTAAGAATGATTGATGAATAAAATGATGCCAAACAATGTTACTTCATTATATAACAACATTATATCCTGATTGGAGTACTGAAAGAATAATTTTGTGCATATATTATCACAGGTCAAAACATTTATCTTTATTATTTCATTAGTAACAAGATATGTCAGTATGTAAGTGATGAAGGACCCCGAAATGGTCTGTGAATGTAAAGATATACTTTACAGTCATGTCATGGTGACTATGTTATTTAGGGCTTTTAGTTGAATGATGACCATTTATGCCTAATTATTTCAAAATATCTTATTGAATTACTGACTAGACACAAATAAATGTACTTACAAGTCCTATTCTATATAATCGTATATATAAATTATTTGGCCTTTTTCATGTTTGACCTTAAAGTCTGATCTTGACCTTTGCGCTACAGACAAAGGTCTTGCACACAACACATCACCTGTCATCTTTTTTATTGGGCAAGCCTCCATCCATTGTGACATACAATTGGCCAAATAGGTAAATACTTGTGACAGGATACACAATCATTAATCAGTTTGTTGGGAACAATATTTTACTTTTCTCATGAGAATATCACTTTTTATGGTTGGACATGTGATCAGTAAATGACAAATGGTAACAGTGAGGCGGTAGTGCAGTGGATAGTGTTGACTGCTCACAGCAGAGACTGTAGATTCTATCCTCAGCTCTACAGAATGCCTTTCAAAAGACAACACTTGATACTGTTTCTACTGAGGAAGTGAACTTTAGAGCAATTGATAAGTAAGCTTTCTTCATAAACCAGCTTAACTAATTGTAACATTGAACATAAATGAATGAAAACACTATGTATATAGTGCATGTATAGGTAAGCTTTACTGGTCAACAGCTAGAAGGGCTTTACTAACTTACAGTATTGGGTGGACAATTAATTCTGGACTGTAGGACTTGATAACTGATGCTGAATCTTGTGTACAGAATACATGGGAAAGGTCAGCACCCTAAACAAATATAAAACAACAATTATAAACAGAACTCAAATTGTACTTTCTAGCAGTTTAAGGAGTAATATAAAAAAAGAAATATCAATTATCTGATTAAAAGTCATTCCCCATGCTCAAAAACTCTGCCTGAAGATTTCTCAGGGAGAAAAGAATCCAAGCAGATTTAATTGTTTCATTAAGATCGAGCCTTAAAACTGACCGTCATAATCCTCAGGTTTTCATACAAAACTTTGAATAGCACGAAACTCATTTTACTAGCACAAAGTTTATGCAAGTTTTTTTAAGCATAATTTTCACCAAGACTCAAGTTAATATAATGACATGTTGAATAAATTCCATAATGTTGGTGTAGTTAAAACTATTTTGCCTGACATTTTTGAAATTTGAGAAAATGAGCGAAACGTCTTGCACTTGTAATTATTTGATAGCTTTCAAAACATATGTATTGTAAACAATATGAAATATATACTGTATATAAATAATAAAAACAATATATAAAGTCAACTGCATTAATGTTAAGTATCAATACAAACCAATTTAAGAGCCGAGATTGCTGCAAAGTATGGTGCCCCTGTATATCTGAAAAACAAGAAGAAACCAATAGTTCAATGTCATTCTGCTTGATTTCGTGGTGTTATATTCTGTAATTTGGTTTAGTAATATAGTTCCATTATACTTGTATATCTTCCATAATCATTCTGTGTTTAGTCTTCCATGGTAGAATGGTCATCTCATGGTCACTTACCTTCCAAAGCCAAGGTAGTTGGTTTAAGTCAAGTTCAGTCAAAACTTGATGTGAGAACATTTGCCAACTATTTTTTGGAAGAAAGAGGATTCTATTCAGATTAATTGAGATCTTTTCTCCAACAAACCAAATTGATGCCATAATTAACCCACAGTAATGGCCCATTGGGTTGAAAATAGCTGAATCAGACTGAAAAATATAGCCTATCACCCTGCCTGGCTTGTATATTTGAGTTTAAATTACATGTTAACAATACTTACTCTTGACATCCGCCCACCACTCCAATTCTGCCACACTGGCCCTTATGTGCACCACATTCCAGGGGTGGAATAACAGATTTCACCATCTCTAAGAGATTACCAGAGTTTCTGTATGTTGTCATGAGACAACCGTGCTGACCCAGATGTCCTAATGAGATACATATGATATACATTGTAGTACATAAATAAGCACAGTAAACTACGTTACTGAGATGAATTGTACAAAAAAATCCACCATGAGATCATCCATGTGGGATAAAAAAATCTCACCCTCTGGGTCAAAATTATAGAATTGTATCTGTTGACATGTAAAAACAACTCAAAGAATCTTCATCACCATACACAAATGATTGTATAAGTTACTAAGGAGAGAAACTATAAAAATTATTTTCTTTTGTTTCAATCCTTTTACTATGTATGTTGTGGAATATGGGGTACATAACTTATGAATAAAATATGTTTAAACCAAAATTAATTTTGACCACTAGGGTGAGATATTTCTAGCCCACATTGATACTCATGATGGATTCGTATAATCTTGTAGCTAAGTTAAGCCATCTATTTGATTAAGTGTTAGAACCATTTCAGGATTTGCTACATATCACTTCTTTAAGGAGCCTTTTGACATTCTTATTTTGTGTCTGCCTTGAGTAATGAACAATATGTTTGATATCCAAGTTTATATAAAAAAGCTTTAAGTTATATGTGGTAGACCAGACAGTAGAGCAGTACACACAAAGCAAGACACTTTTCCGCATATGCTTAATACTGGTTCTAACCAGGAAGACTTTGCCTAAGCTGTAAGAACTTGTTTCACAATTGAAGTAAAATAATTAAGTATAAATAATTTTAAACAGATTGATGCTGTACTGCTCGATTTTAGTTCCCCATGAGCGTCTAGCTGCCAAATTGCACCACTACAGGATTAGAGGCAACACCCTTCGCTGGATAAAGTCTCACAGAAGCCAACAGGTCCTAGTTGAAGGAAGCTCATCCACCTCATCCACTATCACTTCCGGTATCCCCCCAAGGATCAGTCCTCGGCCCCCTTCTCTACATAAATGACCTCCCTGCACAAGCCAAGTCCACCTCTCGACTCTTTACCGATGACATTCTCTTGTACAGGAAGGTTCCCTCTATTGCTGATACCAAGGTACTACAAGACGATCTGGACAGACTCCAGAAGTGGGAAGAAGACTGAATGATGTCATTCAATTCCAGTAAGTGCGAGGTGATTCACATCACAAAGAAGAGAAATCCCATACAGGCCACATACAACATTCATGGCCAAGACCTGACTTTCGTCAAGAATGGCAAGTACCTTGGAGTGCACATCTACCAGAACCTGTCCTGAAATGCCCTTGTTGCAGCCACAGCTAAGAAGGCCAATAATTCTCTAGCCTACCTCAGAAGAAACCTGGCAAGTTGCCCACAGGACATCAAAGCACAAGGTTACAAGACCCATGTCAGGCCCATTCTTGAGTATGTGAGCACAGCATGGGACCAGTACATCAAAACGAACATTAGCCAGATTGAGGCCATCCAGCGACCAGCAGCGAGATACAGGGCGATTACAAGACAAGCAGTACCAGCCACTTGATACATGACCTTGGCTGGAAGACATTGCAAGAACGCCGCATCAATGCGAAGCTCGTGATGGTGTACATAATCGTCCATGGGCTCATAGATATCCCCTCAGCATTCTTCTGACCAGCTAATCTCAACACTAGAGGAAACTCGCTGAAGTTCCTGGTCCCATTCTGCAGAATTGACATCTACCAGCACTCCTCCTTTCCCTCGGGCACCAGACTGTGGAACAGCCTGCCAGAGTGTATCGCCATAGCTGTCATCATAGATAGAGGCTGGTGCCCCAGAGTGAGGTTTAGTGCAGAAACGGAAGAAGAAGAAGAAAACTAAACTGCACACAGACTTTGGACTGTAAACATGTTTTGCATACGTACATTTACATATTGTCAACGTTGTATCTTTGTAGTATATGCCCTAATGTCAGTGTAGGAAATAAAGATATCAATTTATTTATCTAAAAATTAAAAAAGGAATCTTGATGTTTAATATAACTGAACTGGGTGTAGAGCACACACAAGCATACATAAACCCCCAACTTTTGAGTGTGTATAATAGGGCTATGTGTATTTAATATATCCGACTCATTTTGGGGTACTCGTTTCTTACCTGACGGTACCAATCTTCCTCTGTTAAGAAGATATGTTATAACATTCCCCACCGCAAACATTGTGCACAATGACAACTCTTAAACAGAACATACACTAGACAAAAAAATATGAAAGTATATCTGGTCAAGGATAGAAAGTATTTTGATGTTATTAATGATGTAAGCTATATGTGTATTGTTAGCTATTATTTTTCTTGCATTTCTATGAAAATCACCAAAGATATAGATTTTAAACATACACATATCATGATTTGTTTTAATTTAAACAAAATTGTTTTGTTTATTGTTATTATTTTTATATTTAATATATTTTAACGATGTAAGCGTTTGCATGATTTCCCGCGAATTAAAATTTGACTAGTTTAAAACGAGGCATGCATAATATCTTTGGTATTCTGCTGGCTCCGGAGTACGGACCATACTGGCCGGGACATAGCCGGAGACAGAGCTAGACTCAGAGCTAGACTCATGGCGGTGGTTATTGCTCTAAATTTTAAGAAATATTTGACAGTTAGAATAATTTTGATCTCAATGAGATAGATTAACCAAGGCATCGGTAGTTTGTTACGAAAGGTCCTCTATGATTACATTTATTTATTTTTCAGCTTGTAAACGATGTCCATTAAATGGCGTTAAAATTAAATACATCTTCTCCAAACTAGATATACATATACATATCTGTTAATATTTAATCAGTGACTTATATATATCTGTTTATATTTGTTCAGTGAATTATGGATATGTTTTTATTTGATCATTGACTTATATATCTGTTTATATTTGATCATTTACTTATATATCTGTTTATATTTGATCATTGACTTATATATCTGCTAATATTTGATAAGCAACTTATATATCTATTTATATGTTATCAGTGACCTATGAATATGTTTATATTTGATCAGTGACTTGTATATCTGTTTATATTTGATCATTGACTTATATATCTGCTAATATTTGATCATTGACTTAAATATCTGTTTATATTTGATCAGTGACTTATATATCTGTTTATATTTGATCATTTTTTATATATCTGTTTATATTTGATCATTGACTTAAATATCTGTTTATATTTGGTCAGTGACTTATATATATGTTTATATGACACAGTATCTTATATATCTGTTTGTATTTGATCAGTGACCTATAAATATGTTTATATTTGATCAGTGACTTATATATCTGTTTATCTTTGATCAGTGACTTATATATCTGTTTATATTTTTCTGATTTGATACATGCTTGAACGTGAATAAGACCGAGTCCAACCTGGAACGAGTTTAATCATTCCCACATTTTGATGATGAAGGCCATAGTCATAGCATTGTTTGCTGTTTCAACTGTTCCGTACAACTTTGTGTCGCAAGAAAGAGCTGCCATATACCAGTATCTGTGTACTTGCTGATTACGTGCATTATTGACATGGATATCTGAGCCTTCCTCCAGCGGCAATATTTAATATGTTATCTGGTGAAAATTGCCCTAACCCCATTCCAAGCTGTCTTTCTCTGATGCGCATTAGATCATTCAAATTAAAACTTAGCTATTTCTTATAGGCGAGTAGGAGAGTACATTATCCTTATCGTGATCCTCACAAAGATAATGTTTTCTATACAGAATCAGTTACAAAAAATGAAATTGAGAAATAATGGTTATGTAACTACAAGACACGTATATTGAAGATCCAATGAAATGTATGCATACATGAACATGAAAAAAACACGTAATCTTGAAGAGGACTCGATGGCAATCAGTTTATAACCCCAAAATGAACATTATTTTGTCTCATTTGGCCTGTTTAACATAACATGTATTTGCTATTTGCAAGTATTATACATTTGGGCAGTTCAACATAACATGTATTTGCTAAATGCACGTTCATGTATTATACATTTCTTAAAATAAATTTGAACAAGGAAATAATATTAATTGGTTCAGTAACAAAACAGACATCATAACGGTCATGCTTTAATATCTATTAATAATAATTGCAGATATTTTGTCTAAGGCTTTTGTCAAATAAAATTCACCAAAGAAGCAGACGATGGATACATATATAAATTCATAGTTTGATGAAATACAATTAAAAAATAACTGGGAGTACCATTGTTTGAATTAAACGATCAGATACTTCGTCAGAATCCCGTTATATTTGGTCTTCGTCTTACATAAAAGCAAGCGTCAAAGTTGTTCAAGACTACGATGTCATGTATGTCAAAATCACGTTAGATTTTATTTCAAATAAAAAAATGTCATGACTTTATCTTGTAGAAAAAATATGCGTCGAAGAAGATCAAGGCATTCATTTTAGTCGAATTCGAATAATGTTATTCAATGGAATTTATTACAGTTGATATTTATATTATGGCATATGCAATTAAAATAAACGTATTATGTGAACTTAGTTCCGAATCGCCTAAGACTCATATAACATTTATTAAATAAATTACGATATTTATTTGCAAAAACGTACATTTTAAATGATTATTTAACAGACAATGTTGCAGTACACTAATTCTAACCCATGATTGTATGTTAACTGAGTTTTTACAAAAATGTCAGATTTTGAGCCGAGTCCGATTCTCAGACTGAAATAATTGATGGATTTAGTCGAGCTATCTGGTACTTTCTCTTTTTTATTGTATCTTTGAATATTTCTCATATTCATTTATCTGCAAGCGCAGTGGACTGCCGATCCTGGTTCATATCCTTAGGCAACCTTTTTTTTGGTGGGGGGGGGGGGGGGTGCGAAAGGCGGGGACATTTCACTAGAAATACTCATTTGTCTTACACTACTCCAGTAAAATATATATGGTTCTATTAAATCAAAAGGAAAATAATTTATCGATATATGCGTTTATAACTTTACACATATTTGGCAATCGTTCTTTAATCTTAAATATTTATGCGATTCAGCTAGTAGATTGAACTTTTTTTAAAAAAAAAAAACAATATATCCTATAAATAACTGACAAAATTGTTGACAGGACAAGGCACTTACTGACAAAATTGACGGCAAGACAACAAACCTGATGACAGGACAAGGAACCTACTGACACAAATTGGCGACAGGACAAGGCACCAAATGACAAAATTGGTGCAGGACAAGGCACTAACTGACACAACTGGTGCAGGACAAGGCACTAACTGACAAAATTGGTGCAGGACAAGGCACTAACTGACACAACTGGTGCAGGACAAGGCACTAACTGACACAATTGGTGCAGGACAAGGCACTAACTGACAAAATTGGTGCAGGACAAGGCACTAACTGACAAAATTGGTGCAGGACAAGGCACTAACCGACAAAATTGGTGCAGGACAAGGCACTAACTAACACAATTGATGGCAAGACAAGGCACTAACTGACACAATTGGTGCAGGACAAGGCACTAACTGACACAACTGGTGCAGGACAAGGCACTTACTGACAAAATTGGTGCAGGACAAGGCACTTACTGACAAAATTGGTGCAGGACAAGGCATATATTAACACAACTTGTGGCAGGACAATGTACAAACTAACACAATTGGTGGCAGGACAAGATACTAATTGACAAAATTGGTGACGGGACAAGGCACTAACTGACACAATTGGTAAGAGGACAAGGCACAAACGTACACACTTGGTGGCAGGATAATTAACTTACTGACCAAATAGATGGCAGGACAAGATATAATAGAAGACAGGACAGGACAATTACTTACAAAACGGGTGACAGGACAAGGCCTTTAATGACGATTGATTGATTGATTGATTGATTGATTGATTGATTGATTGATTGATTGATTGATTGATTGATTGATTGATTGATTGATTGAATATTTAGCGTCATTTTTATGCCATCGAATGGCTAACAGACGACCAGTTAACCTAACCACTGTTTCCTGGGATTAACCGATACTTGAGCACACCCCGTCTCTGCAAGTAACTGATAACTTTCCCACTTGAAACAGTGGTGAGAGACGAATGATAATGAGAATGACAATGTCGTATATCAATCATCACGGAGACTGTTGCCCGGCGGGGGATTCGAACTCACGATCCCTGAATTGATAGTCAGACGCGTAACCGAGTGAGCTAATAGTGACGAAATTGGTGACAGGACAAGTCACATACTGACAGTCTCAGCCAGATTATCATTTACGGATGTCTACTTAACTTATTCAATGTATAAGTGACTTTTTAAAGAAGGTTATGTCAACCTCATGGCTTTAACTCTGCATTCTACATGAAAAATGCAACACCTCTCACGCCAACTAATACCAGTTTAAGCGACATCTATTCTCAAATACCACTGAATGAGTTCCATGGATTCCAATACTAACACTGGCAAGACAAATTTACAACGGTCTTAGATCTGATAATTGACAATAAAAATATATGCATTATATATCACTTATTTTCGACGCAAGGTTGTGTGACACTTGACCATTCTATTATTTCTAGACAGGACACATGTCATTTGAAGATATTTAACTTTATACCAACTAGACAAGACAACATGTTATATCAAAAATGTAATCATGGCACCTAAATTATATGTGTTCGTAACCCGATCGCGATTAAAATACCTGTGAAATTGCCTTTGGCAATGGATTATAATTTATATTAATAGCTATTTCAATAAAAAAAAAACCATAAATATTACGTCCCTTTTTCTTTAAACAAACAAATGGGTATAATGGTGAAACTTAAAATGCAGAAAATATAACAAAAGATAAAACATTTATTCATTGATATACGGACATGATAAACATAATTTGTTATCACTTTATATTCGTGTAATGCAAATGTTTGTAGCATACCAAACGTTTTATCTTAGGTATATAAAAGACCTAAAAATACATTTGTCGATCGTTACTTTATATTGCCGGCGGTTTACCAGTTAGGTGAATAGCCCTCGTTTTGAAATCCTCGTTCATGAGGTCAACCTAAACCTTGGTTGTACTCTTAAAATTGCTTAATCACCGGTCGTGGAGGATTAAGCGCCTTTCCTTTTTTTCTTACATATTTATTATCTACTGCTGCTGATTCTTATTTTCTTTAACTTTCTATGATGTTTTACAATACTCATACTATATTTTTTGTTATTTACTACCAATCTTGCTTATTTTTTTTTCCATACTTACTCCAATCTTGATGAATTTACTTCTTTCTATGCTGACTTCTTTCTTATAAACTTATTTTCTTTTCATACTTACTTGGGTCTTATTATCTTTACTTCTTTCCATGCTGACTAATTCTTATAAACTATTTTTCTTTCCATAATTATTTCGTTCTTGTAATGTTTATGTCTTTCCATATTTACCTTTGACTTTCATCTTGTTATCTTTCTTTTTTTTTTTCATACTTACTTTATATTTCATTCTAATTATTTTTTTTTTCTTTTTATCCTTCTCGTCTTTTTTCTTTACCTACTTACTTGATTGTTGTTATCTTTATTTACTTCTTGCTCCATTTATTTTAAATCTTTGTAAAATTTTAAAATTATTTAAATATTTTGTATTTAAAATGTATACGTCAGCTCAAAAGAAATGGAGTGGAATATTTCATGGAGAAATATATCAAGACCATCTGGGAGATTGATTAAACATTCGTTTTTTAAATATATAATTTAAAAGAGAGATTGTATTTTTTTTCATCTTTAAATTTATATATCTAGATAATCTTGGAGAACGATTTTTATGTATATTTCTTTGAAATACATAATATTTTTCCCAATAGTTAATTAAACTTGGAACTTTCTTTTAAAAAATATATAATTCAATTTAAAGACTGAACTTTTTATTTTCAATATACAGAGAAATGTAAACTTTTTTAATTGAAATATAATACATGTACCTATGTAAATCATCTTGCTGATTAAACTATCTTTGAAATAGAGCATTTAACTTGGAGATTAAACTACCTTTGAAATAGAGCTTTTAACTTGGAGATTAACTATCTTTGAAATAGAGCATTTAACTTGGAGATTAACTATCTTTGAAATAGAGCTTTTAACTTGGAGATTAACTATCTTTGAAATAGAGCTTTTAACTTGGAGATTAACTATCTTTGAAATAGAGCTTTTAACTTGGAGATTAACTATCTTTAAAATAGAGCATTTAACTTGGAGATTAACTATCTTTGAAATAGAGCTTTTAACTTGGAGATAAACTGTCTTTGAAATAGAGCATTTAACTTGGAGGTTTAACTATCTTTAAAATAGAGCATTTAACTTGGAGATTGAGCTTTGAAATGTTAACATTCTAAAAGTAAAAATTGAACATTATCCTGCCTTGTGTATTGTGTTGTATAAACCAAATACGCTATTTGTAATTATGTCATTCTATATTTAGATGGAATTTTCTGTATTAGGGTAGTTTGTAGTTTGATACAGTTTTATCTGTTAAATGATGAAATAAAATATATATCAATATTAAGCGTGTTATTCTACTGTCTGTTTGTATAGGGTAAATGGTAACGGTTTGGACTGTCAACCCAAGTGTCGCGAGTTCGAGGCGTGTCAACATGGATTTTTGTAACAATTTTAATTTATTTTGATATATCTTGTATTAATTATATATTATTCTATTAAAAAAAAAAATGTCTTGAAATGTTTTTTATCTGTATCATTTATCTTTTAATATTATTATGTCAATACGAATATCCTTTCAACAAATTTCATCAGCAGTGTCAGTAATACCTCCATCATCAGATGCCGTGTCGGTGGCTTCGTCATCGTCGGTGTTACCGATGAAAGGATTTTTGATATCAGAAGTATGTCTTTACATTTCCATCCACATGAGGCGGAAGCGTATGCATATTATGCATTTTTTTTCGTGCTATTTAACTTTTTTTTCAAGATTCATTGGTAGAAGAAACTTTTAACTTCAAATTAGCAGATGTGAAGATGCTGATTCTTGAAAGCGTACAATCTATCACTCCAGATCCATGGGCATCATGCTGTGAGCGAGTCACCAATAATGAGGCAGCATTCTTGGTGGATGATTTTGCAAAAAAGGATGATGTCAAGCCTGTTGTCATCACCCTTGACTCCGACAATGACGTCAGCACCGACGTTGACGAAGCCACCGACACGCTATCTGAGGGTGGAGAAACTACCGACATTGCTGATAAAATTTGTTGAAAGAATATTTGTATTGACATAATCGATAATAATATTAAAATATAAATGATATCTCACGACAAAAATATATAAATAAAAAAAATCAATGTCAAAAAATCGAACTTACGACATTTGGGTTGACAGTTCAAATCGTTACCATTTACGCTACCGAAAGAAACAGAAGTATAGTTCACGCTTACTATTGATATCTAGTTTATTTCATAATTTATCAACAAATTAATCTGTATCATACTACACACACTCCTAATACGGATGTTTCCATCTAAAATAGAATGACGTAGTTTTGGTTTATACACATACAGCAAACAACGGTATGTAAATATTTACCTATAATAAATCACTTTCCATCAGTATGCATATATAATTGTCCGGCTACATCTGACACAAACTTTATTATTTCATTTCTATTTGATCATTGTTTGCCCAAGTTCCAGTACTTTAAATACTTTGATTTACATGAGACATACCAGTCTATGAAATGAATATTCACGCAATGAGAAGAGAATACATGAATGCATTCAGTTTGGTATTCCCTGATCAGCATATGTAGTCACGTGATCAGCTGTATGAGCTCTGAACAGCACGAGCAGTCTACACTGCGTGTAGGAGGGTACCGTTGAGAAGAGCAGTGGTGCAGCGGATGGAGTGTTTACTACTTAAGCCAGAGGTTACATGTTCGACACTCATAAAAACAACACCCAGTACAGGTTCTACCTAGGAAATGTCCTCAGTAATAATTCAAATAAGCTCTAATCAAGCAAAATAAATAAAACTAGAAATGTGTCCATAGGTCTCGAGCTTCCTCGCTATATATTAGTAAATCTTATCAAATTTAAATCGAAACGAGGTCATAATTGAACAAATACTGACTGGACCTGTGTTTTATGATTAAACAGTTAAGCCATTTTTACTAAATGGGCCATAACTCCTGTAAAACTTAAGGTCCCTTTGTGGAGGGTTGTGACATTTTGTGCTTAAATCAACAATGAGAAGGTTTTCTTACAAAAATCTTGAAAATCCTATCATATCATCTGTTAATGAGTATATACGTTTTTGTGCTAACCATACTTAACATACATTTTGAAGTCTGGCTTAAGTTCTTTATTTTCTTTATTTCAGTTGTATCTCTGAGTGTTTTCTTTATTTCAATTGTATCTCGGGGTGTTTTCTTTCTTTCAGTTGTATCTCTCGGTGTTTTCTTTATTTCAATTGTATCTCTGGTCTCTGGGTGTTTCAGTCGCAGGAATACTGCTTTTCATTATGTTTGTAATTATTGATAAAGGAAAAAACCGGGTCCTCCATGGCCGAGTGGCCGAATGCGCCGTCTCAAGATCTCTTACCTTTCACCGCTAAGGTCGTAGATTCGAGTCCCGCTCGCTCCACAAATTTAGGTTACAAGACCCATGTCAGGCCCATTCTTGAGTATGTGAGCACAGCATGGGACCAGTACATCAAAACGAACATTAGCCAGATTGAGGCCATCCAGCGACCAGCAGCGAGATACAGGGCGATTACAAGACAAGCAGTACCAGCCACTTGATACATGACCTTGGCTGGAAGACATTGCAAGAACGCCGCATCAATGCGAAGCTCGTGATGGTGTACATAATCGTCCATGGGCTCATAGATATCCCCTCAGCATTCTTCTGACCAGCTAATCTCAACACTAGAGGAAACTCGCTGAAGTTCCTGGTCCCATTCTGCAGAATTGACATCTACCAGCACTCCTCCTTTCCCTCGGGCACCAGACTGTGGAACAGCCTGCCAGAGTGTATCGCCATAGCTGTCATCATAGATAGAGGCTGGTGCCCCAGAGTGAGGTTTAGTGCAGAAACGGAAGAAGAAGAAGAAAACTAAACTGCACACAGACTTTGGACTGTAAACATGTTTTGCATACGTACATTTACATATTGTCAACGTTGTATCTTTGTAGTATATGCCCTAATGTCAGTGTAGGAAATAAAGATATCAATTTATTTATCTAAAAATTAAAAAAGGAATCTTGATGTTTAATATAACTGAACTGGGTGTAGAGCACACACAAGCATACATAAACCCCCAACTTTTGAGTGTGTATAATAGGGCTATGTGTATTTAATATATCCGACTCATTTTGGGGTACTCGTTTCTTACCTGACGGTACCAATCTTCCTCTGTTAAGAAGATATGTTATAACATTCCCCACCGCAAACATTGTGCACAATGACAACTCTTAAACAGAACATACACTAGACAAAAAAATATGAAAGTATATCTGGTCAAGGATAGAAAGTATTTTGATGTTATTAATGATGTAAGCTATATGTGTATTGTTAGCTATTATTTTTCTTGCATTTCTATGAAAATCACCAAAGATATAGATTTTAAACATACACATATCATGATTTGTTTTAATTTAAACAAAATTGTTTTGTTTATTGTTATTATTTTTATATTTAATATATTTTAACGATGTAAGCGTTTGCATGATTTCCCGCGAATTAAAATTTGACTAGTTTAAAACGAGGCATGCATAATATCTTTGGTATTCTGCTGGCTCCGGAGTACGGACCATACTGGCCGGGACATAGCCGGAGACAGAGCTAGACTCAGAGCTAGACTCATGGCGGTGGTTATTGCTCTAAATTTTAAGAAATATTTGACAGTTAGAATAATTTTGATCTCAATGAGATAGATTAACCAAGGCATCGGTAGTTTGTTACGAAAGGTCCTCTATGATTACATTTATTTATTTTTCAGCTTGTAAACGATGTCCATTAAATGGCGTTAAAATTAAATACATCTTCTCCAAACTAGATATACATATACATATCTGTTAATATTTAATCAGTGACTTATATATATCTGTTTATATTTGTTCAGTGAATTATGGATATGTTTTTATTTGATCATTGACTTATATATCTGTTTATATTTGATCATTTACTTATATATCTGTTTATATTTGATCATTGACTTATATATCTGCTAATATTTGATAAGCAACTTATATATCTATTTATATGTTATCAGTGACCTATGAATATGTTTATATTTGATCAGTGACTTGTATATCTGTTTATATTTGATCATTGACTTATATATCTGCTAATATTTGATCATTGACTTAAATATCTGTTTATATTTGATCAGTGACTTATATATCTGTTTATATTTGATCATTTTTTATATATCTGTTTATATTTGATCATTGACTTAAATATCTGTTTATATTTGGTCAGTGACTTATATATATGTTTATATGACACAGTATCTTATATATCTGTTTGTATTTGATCAGTGACCTATAAATATGTTTATATTTGATCAGTGACTTATATATCTGTTTATCTTTGATCAGTGACTTATATATCTGTTTATATTTTTCTGATTTGATACATGCTTGAACGTGAATAAGACCGAGTCCAACCTGGAACGAGTTTAATCATTCCCACATTTTGATGATGAAGGCCATAGTCATAGCATTGTTTGCTGTTTCAACTGTTCCGTACAACTTTGTGTCGCAAGAAAGAGCTGCCATATACCAGTATCTGTGTACTTGCTGATTACGTGCATTATTGACATGGATATCTGAGCCTTCCTCCAGCGGCAATATTTAATATGTTATCTGGTGAAAATTGCCCTAACCCCATTCCAAGCTGTCTTTCTCTGATGCGCATTAGATCATTCAAATTAAAACTTAGCTATTTCTTATAGGCGAGTAGGAGAGTACATTATCCTTATCGTGATCCTCACAAAGATAATGTTTTCTATACAGAATCAGTTACAAAAAATGAAATTGAGAAATAATGGTTATGTAACTACAAGACACGTATATTGAAGATCCAATGAAATGTATGCATACATGAACATGAAAAAAACACGTAATCTTGAAGAGGACTCGATGGCAATCAGTTTATAACCCCAAAATGAACATTATTTTGTCTCATTTGGCCTGTTTAACATAACATGTATTTGCTATTTGCAAGTATTATACATTTGGGCAGTTCAACATAACATGTATTTGCTAAATGCACGTTCATGTATTATACATTTCTTAAAATAAATTTGAACAAGGAAATAATATTAATTGGTTCAGTAACAAAACAGACATCATAACGGTCATGCTTTAATATCTATTAATAATAATTGCAGATATTTTGTCTAAGGCTTTTGTCAAATAAAATTCACCAAAGAAGCAGACGATGGATACATATATAAATTCATAGTTTGATGAAATACAATTAAAAAATAACTGGGAGTACCATTGTTTGAATTAAACGATCAGATACTTCGTCAGAATCCCGTTATATTTGGTCTTCGTCTTACATAAAAGCAAGCGTCAAAGTTGTTCAAGACTACGATGTCATGTATGTCAAAATCACGTTAGATTTTATTTCAAATAAAAAAAATGTCATGACTTTATCTTGTAGAAAAAATATGCGTCGAAGAAGATCAAGGCATTCATTTTAGTCGAATTCGAATAATGTTATTCAATGGAATTTATTACAGTTGATATTTATATTATGGCATATGCAATTAAAATAAACGTATTATGTGAACTTAGTTCCGAATCGCCTAAGACTCATATAACATTTATTAAATAAATTACGATATTTATTTGCAAAAACGTACATTTTAAATGATTATTTAACAGACAATGTTGCAGTACACTAATTCTAACCCATGATTGTATGTTAACTGAGTTTTTACAAAAATGTCAGATTTTGAGCCGAGTCCGATTCTCAGACTGAAATAATTGATGGATTTAGTCGAGCTATCTGGTACTTTCTCTTTTTTATTGTATCTTTGAATATTTCTCATATTCATTTATCTGCAAGCGCAGTGGACTGCCGATCCTGGTTCATATCCTTAGGCAACCTTTTTTTTGGTGGGGGGGGGGGTGCGAAAGGCGGGGACATTTCACTAGAAATACTCATTTGTCTTACACTACTCCAGTAAAATATATATGGTTCTATTAAATCAAAAGGAAAATAATTTATCGATATATGCGTTTATAACTTTACACATATTTGGCAATCGTTCTTTAATCTTAAATATTTATGCGATTCAGCTAGTAGATTGAACTTTTTTTAAAAAAAAAAAACAATATATCCTATAAATAACTGACAAAATTGTTGACAGGACAAGGCACTTACTGACAAAATTGACGGCAAGACAACAAACCTGATGACAGGACAAGGAACCTACTGACACAAATTGGCGACAGGACAAGGCACCAAATGACAAAATTGGTGCAGGACAAGGCACTAACTGACACAACTGGTGCAGGACAAGGCACTAACTGACAAAATTGGTGCAGGACAAGGCACTAACTGACACAACTGGTGCAGGACAAGGCACTAACTGACACAATTGGTGCAGGACAAGGCACTAACTGACAAAATTGGTGCAGGACAAGGCACTAACTGACAAAATTGGTGCAGGACAAGGCACTAACCGACAAAATTGGTGCAGGACAAGGCACTAACTAACACAATTGATGGCAAGACAAGGCACTAACTGACACAATTGGTGCAGGACAAGGCACTAACTGACACAACTGGTGCAGGACAAGGCACTTACTGACAAAATTGGTGCAGGACAAGGCACTTACTGACAAAATTGGTGCAGGACAAGGCATATATTAACACAACTTGTGGCAGGACAATGTACAAACTAACACAATTGGTGGCAGGACAAGATACTAATTGACAAAATTGGTGACGGGACAAGGCACTAACTGACACAATTGGTAAGAGGACAAGGCACAAACGTACACACTTGGTGGCAGGATAATTAACTTACTGACCAAATAGATGGCAGGACAAGATATAATAGAAGACAGGACAGGACAATTACTTACAAAACGGGTGACAGGACAAGGCCTTTAATGACGATTGATTGATTGATTGATTGATTGATTGATTGATTGATTGATTGATTGATTGATTGATTGATTGATTGATTGATTGATTGATTGATTGATTGATTGAATATTTAGCGTCATTTTTATGCCATCGAATGGCTAACAGACGACCAGTTAACCTAACCACTGTTTCCTGGGATTAACCGATACTTGAGCACACCCCGTCTCTGCAAGTAACTGATAACTTTCCCACTTGAAACAGTGGTGAGAGACGAATGATAATGAGAATGACAATGTCGTATATCAATCATCACGGAGACTGTTGCCCGGCGGGGGATTCGAACTCACGATCCCTGAATTGATAGTCAGACGCGTAACCGAGTGAGCTAATAGTGACGAAATTGGTGACAGGACAAGTCACATACTGACAGTCTCAGCCAGATTATCATTTACGGATGTCTACTTAACTTATTCAATGTATAAGTGACTTTTTAAAGAAGGTTATGTCAACCTCATGGCTTTAACTCTGCATTCTACATGAAAAATGCAACACCTCTCACGCCAACTAATACCAGTTTAAGCGACATCTATTCTCAAATACCACTGAATGAGTTCCATGGATTCCAATACTAACACTGGCAAGACAAATTTACAACGGTCTTAGATCTGATAATTGACAATAAAAATATATGCATTATATATCACTTATTTTCGACGCAAGGTTGTGTGACACTTGACCATTCTATTATTTCTAGACAGGACACATGTCATTTGAAGATATTTAACTTTATACCAACTAGACAAGACAACATGTTATATCAAAAATGTAATCATGGCACCTAAATTATATGTGTTCGTAACCCGATCGCGATTAAAATACCTGTGAAATTGCCTTTGGCAATGGATTATAATTTATATTAATAGCTATTTCAATAAAAAAAAAACCATAAATATTACGTCCCTTTTTCTTTAAACAAACAAATGGGTATAATGGTGAAACTTAAAATGCAGAAAATATAACAAAAGATAAAACATTTATTCATTGATATACGGACATGATAAACATAATTTGTTATCACTTTATATTCGTGTAATGCAAATGTTTGTAGCATACCAAACGTTTTATCTTAGGTATATAAAAGACCTAAAAATACATTTGTCGATCGTTACTTTATATTGCCGGCGGTTTACCAGTTAGGTGAATAGCCCTCGTTTTGAAATCCTCGTTCATGAGGTCAACCTAAACCTTGGTTGTACTCTTAAAATTGCTTAATCACCGGTCGTGGAGGATTAAGCGCCTTTCCTTTTTTTCTTACATATTTATTATCTACTGCTGCTGATTCTTATTTTCTTTAACTTTCTATGATGTTTTACAATACTCATACTATATTTTTTGTTATTTACTACCAATCTTGCTTATTTTTTTTTCCATACTTACTCCAATCTTGATGAATTTACTTCTTTCTATGCTGACTTCTTTCTTATAAACTTATTTTCTTTTCATACTTACTTGGGTCTTATTATCTTTACTTCTTTCCATGCTGACTAATTCTTATAAACTATTTTTCTTTCCATAATTATTTCGTTCTTGTAATGTTTATGTCTTTCCATATTTACCTTTGACTTTCATCTTGTTATCTTTCTTTTTTTTTTTCATACTTACTTTATATTTCATTCTAATTATTTTTTTTTCTTTTTATCCTTCTCGTCTTTTTTCTTTACCTACTTACTTGATTGTTGTTATCTTTATTTACTTCTTGCTCCATTTATTTTAAATCTTTGTAAAATTTTAAAATTATTTAAATATTTTGTATTTAAAATGTATACGTCAGCTCAAAAGAAATGGAGTGGAATATTTCATGGAGAAATATATCAAGACCATCTGGGAGATTGATTAAACATTCGTTTTTTAAATATATAATTTAAAAGAGAGATTGTATTTTTTTTCATCTTTAAATTTATATATCTAGATAATCTTGGAGAACGATTTTTATGTATATTTCTTTGAAATACATAATATTTTTCCCAATAGTTAATTAAACTTGGAACTTTCTTTTAAAAAATATATAATTCAATTTAAAGACTGAACTTTTTATTTTCAATATACAGAGAAATGTAAACTTTTTTAATTGAAATATAATACATGTACCTATGTAAATCATCTTGCTGATTAAACTATCTTTGAAATAGAGCATTTAACTTGGAGATTAAACTACCTTTGAAATAGAGCTTTTAACTTGGAGATTAACTATCTTTGAAATAGAGCATTTAACTTGGAGATTAACTATCTTTGAAATAGAGCTTTTAACTTGGAGATTAACTATCTTTGAAATAGAGCTTTTAACTTGGAGATTAACTATCTTTGAAATAGAGCTTTTAACTTGGAGATTAACTATCTTTAAAATAGAGCATTTAACTTGGAGATTAACTATCTTTGAAATAGAGCTTTTAACTTGGAGATAAACTGTCTTTGAAATAGAGCATTTAACTTGGAGGTTTAACTATCTTTAAAATAGAGCATTTAACTTGGAGATTGAGCTTTGAAATGTTAACATTCTAAAAGTAAAAATTGAACATTATCCTGCCTTGTGTATTGTGTTGTATAAACCAAATACGCTATTTGTAATTATGTCATTCTATATTTAGATGGAATTTTCTGTATTAGGGTAGTTTGTAGTTTGATACAGTTTTATCTGTTAAATGATGAAATAAAATATATATCAATATTAAGCGTGTTATTCTACTGTCTGTTTGTATAGGGTAAATGGTAACGGTTTGGACTGTCAACCCAAGTGTCGCGAGTTCGAGGCGTGTCAACATGGATTTTTGTAACAATTTTAATTTATTTTGATATATCTTGTATTAATTATATATTATTCTATTAAAAAAAAAAATGTCTTGAAATGTTTTTTATCTGTATCATTTATCTTTTAATATTATTATGTCAATACGAATATCCTTTCAACAAATTTCATCAGCAGTGTCAGTAATACCTCCATCATCAGATGCCGTGTCGGTGGCTTCGTCATC
This sequence comes from Panopea generosa, assembly GCA_029582155.1. NCBI lineage: Eukaryota > Metazoa > Mollusca > Bivalvia > Adapedonta > Hiatellidae > Panopea > Panopea generosa. The sequence goes on along the minus strand of CM055896.1, from coordinate 19,839,455 downwards.
GTCGGTGTTACCGATGAAAGGATTTTTGATATCAGAAGTATGTCTTTACATTTCCATCCACATGAGGCGGAAGCGTATGCATATTATGCATTTTTTTTCGTGCTATTTAACTTTTTTTTCAAGATTCATTGGTAGAAGAAACTTTTAACTTCAAATTAGCAGATGTGAAGATGCTGATTCTTGAAAGCGTACAATCTATCACTCCAGATCCATGGGCATCATGCTGTGAGCGAGTCACCAATAATGAGGCAGCATTCTTGGTGGATGATTTTGCAAAAAAGGATGATGTCAAGCCTGTTGTCATCACCCTTGACTCCGACAATGACGTCAGCACCGACGTTGACGAAGCCACCGACACGCTATCTGAGGGTGGAGAAACTACCGACATTGCTGATAAAATTTGTTGAAAGAATATTTGTATTGACATAATCGATAATAATATTAAAATATAAATGATATCTCACGACAAAAATATATAAATAAAAAAAATCAATGTCAAAAAATCGAACTTACGACATTTGGGTTGACAGTTCAAATCGTTACCATTTACGCTACCGAAAGAAACAGAAGTATAGTTCACGCTTACTATTGATATCTAGTTTATTTCATAATTTATCAACAAATTAATCTGTATCATACTACACACACTCCTAATACGGATGTTTCCATCTAAAATAGAATGACGTAGTTTTGGTTTATACACATACAGCAAACAACGGTATGTAAATATTTACCTATAATAAATCACTTTCCATCAGTATGCATATATAATTGTCCGGCTACATCTGACACAAACTTTATTATTTCATTTCTATTTGATCATTGTTTGCCCAAGTTCCAGTACTTTAAATACTTTGATTTACATGAGACATACCAGTCTATGAAATGAATATTCACGCAATGAGAAGAGAATACATGAATGCATTCAGTTTGGTATTCCCTGATCAGCATATGTAGTCACGTGATCAGCTGTATGAGCTCTGAACAGCACGAGCAGTCTACACTGCGTGTAGGAGGGTACCGTTGAGAAGAGCAGTGGTGCAGCGGATGGAGTGTTTACTACTTAAGCCAGAGGTTACATGTTCGACACTCATAAAAACAACACCCAGTACAGGTTCTACCTAGGAAATGTCCTCAGTAATAATTCAAATAAGCTCTAATCAAGCAAAATAAATAAAACTAGAAATGTGTCCATAGGTCTCGAGCTTCCTCGCTATATATTAGTAAATCTTATCAAATTTAAATCGAAACGAGGTCATAATTGAACAAATACTGACTGGACCTGTGTTTTATGATTAAACAGTTAAGCCATTTTTACTAAATGGGCCATAACTCCTGTAAAACTTAAGGTCCCTTTGTGGAGGGTTGTGACATTTTGTGCTTAAATCAACAATGAGAAGGTTTTCTTACAAAAATCTTGAAAATCCTATCATATCATCTGTTAATGAGTATATACGTTTTTGTGCTAACCATACTTAACATACATTTTGAAGTCTGGCTTAAGTTCTTTATTTTCTTTATTTCAGTTGTATCTCTGAGTGTTTTCTTTATTTCAATTGTATCTCGGGGTGTTTTCTTTCTTTCAGTTGTATCTCTCGGTGTTTTCTTTATTTCAATTGTATCTCTGGTCTCTGGGTGTTTCAGTCGCAGGAATACTGCTTTTCATTATGTTTGTAATTATTGATAAAGGAAAAAACCGGGTCCTCCATGGCCGAGTGGCCGAATGCGCCGTCTCAAGATCTCTTACCTTTCACCGCTAAGGTCGTAGATTCGAGTCCCGCTCGCTCCACAAATTTTAAATGAGACTGTTTGCCAGTTACTTGCGGAAGGACGGTGGTTCTACTCAGTCTGACCCAGTCTTGAAAAACAAGGTAATTCTATACTTGTCCTATAATTCATTGCAATTGGACGCTTACGAAACTATGAAGTCATTCAAATTTTCTGTTCAAGTAACTGACCAATCAACGTGACAAAATGTGGTGTTCCCAACATTACTGTTTAACGACCCGATTTGGGAGAGCTGGGTCCGTACTACAGAATAACTCGCCGGAGCACAGCTTAATTAACTCCCACAAGTGCAAAGATATCCAACACGATTTCAGAAGCGTTTTAAATACAAGTTTTTAAACATTACACGTTTGTGAAAGAAAAATAAGGGACCTGGTGAGATCAGCTCATGATCAGCTTTACAGTCTTATTTAGCTTTACATCTATAGAAGACTTGAACAACTGAATAGGCAAATAGTATAGACCTTGATTAAAACATGCAATGGATTGATCTGGCTGTACATGTTGTGTTCATGATCTGGGTGTACATGTTGTGTTCACGATCTGGGTGTACATGTTGTGTTCATGATCATGGTGTATATGTTAAGTTCAAAATTTGTGTGTACATGTTGTGTTCAAGATCTGGGTGTACATTTTGTGTTCATTATCAAGGTGTACATATTGTGTTCAAGATTTAAGTAAACATGTTGTGTTCATGATCTGTGTGTACATGCTGTATTCATGATCTAGGTGTACATGTTGTGTTCTTGATTTAAGGTGTACATGTTGTGTTCATGATATATGTGTACATGTTGTGTTCAAAGCCTGTTTTAAGGTGCTATGGCCACGTTGTAGAGTTTACTCTAAGGCTGCTTTAACCCTTACATTTCTCAAACTGAGTTGATCTAGGAACTTGGTTTTGTAACCAGTATACAGAGACCATGTTCACTATTCATCAGTTATTTCTTAGTATCAGACTAACAAGAAGTGCAGGATAGTTAACCTACCCAAATTAGTTTCATATTTTGTACATGTTTTGTCGATGATGTGACTAATTGCTATAAAATATTGCTTTTCTTGCTTTTCACATGCTCTTTGTCCACATGGATCTTAATATGTAGGAAGTGTAACATAGTCATGTTTGAGCCATGACACGAGAAAAACATCTTAATATCTAGAATGTGTAAGCATATACATGTTTGAGCCATAACACGAGAAAAACATCTTAATATCTAGGAAGTGTAACATAGTCATGTTTGAGCCATGATACGAGAAAAACATCTTCATTACACGAGAAAAAAACCTCTTAATATCTAGGAAGTGTAACATAATCATGTTTGAGCCATGATACGAGAAAAACATCTTCATTACACGAGAAAAACATCTTAATATCTAGGAAGTGTAACATAGTCATGTTTGAGACATAACACGAGAAAAACATCTTAATATCTAGAATGTGTAAGCATGTACATGTTTGAGCCATTACACGAGAAAAACATCTTAATATCTAGGAAGTGTAACATAGTCATATTTGAGCCATGATACGAGAAAAACATCTTAATATCAAGGATGTGTAAGCATATTCATGTTTGAGCCATGACATGAGAAAAAAAATAATATCTAGGAAGTGTAACATATTCATGTTTGAGCCATGCCACGAGAAAAAACATCTTAATATCTAGGATGTGTAACATATTCATGTTTGAGCCATGACACGAGAAAAACATCTTAATATCTAGTATGTGTAAGCATATTCATGTTTGAGCCATGACATGAGAAAAAAAATTTCTAGGAAGTGTAACATATTCATGTTTGAGCCATGCCACGACAAAAACATCTTAATATCTAGGATGTGTAAGCATATACATGTTTGAGCCATGACACGAGAAAAACATCTTAATATCTAGGATGTGTAAGCATATTCATGTTTGAGCCATGACACGAGAAAAACATCTTAATATCTAAGATGTGTAAGCATATACATGTTTGAGCCATGACACGAGAAAAACATCTAAATATCTAGGATGTGTAAGCATATTCATGTTTGAGCCATGACACGAGAAAAACATCTAAATATCTAGGATGTGTAAGCATATTCATGGTTGAGCCATAACACGAGAAAAACATCTTAATATCTAGGAAGTGTAAGCATATTCATGTTTGAGCCATGACAAGAGAAAAACATCTTAATATCTAGGAAGTGTAAGCATATTCATGTTTGAGCCATGACACGAGAAAAACATCTTAATATCTAGGATGTGTAACATATTTATGTTTAAGCCATGACACAAGAAAAACATCTTAATATCTAGGAAGTGTAAGCATATTCATGTTTGAGCCATGACACGAGAAAAACATCTTAATAGCTAGGAAGTGTAAGCATATTCATGTTTGAGCCATGTTACGAGAACAAACATCTTAATATCTAGGAAGTGTTACATATTCATGTTTGAACAGTGTGAACCGTGAATCGCCTGTGCGAACAGTGTAAACCTTGAACTTGGACATATTCATATTGAATATCTTTTTGGTTATGTCGCATGCGCGACCGAACCCTAAACAAGGGCCACTTTAAAAACTGAATGTGGGCGCTACCATATTGAAACGTCACGACCACGTGTTAAAAGCATTTGCATTCGCCATTAGGAGGTCGCCTTTGCTTTTTAAAATAGTGCCTTATGGGATTTGAGGTGGTTCTAAAACTAAGTCAGATTCCGGCTGACCGGCCATTTTCCGGTTGCAATTAAAAAGGCAAATGCTGTGTGTGTGTGTGTGTGTGTGTGTGTGTGTGTGTGTGTGTGTGTGTGTGATAATGAGTGGGGCGTTTTAATGCACTAATTTATAGTGCCTTATGGGATTTGGGTAGTTTTGATCATCGGCGACGCTTGCTTTTATATATGACAAACGCCATGGCAAGTTATGCAAAAGAAACGTTTGAATCTGGAAGTAAGATCTGATTGGCTGAAACAAACACAACTCTGCAGTGGTTATGTTATAATAAAATTTAAAAAATATACGGAAGTCTTGGCACTTATGTCAAGTTCTTTGTCGTACAAAATGTCTAATAATATAAAAAATATCGAATATAGAAAGAAGAAAAGATTCAAACGATACTCTTTTGAAATACGATGGAAATCTCCCAGGTGGTCCGATTGTTTGAATCAATAATTCAAAATTTAATCAGTTTACCGTTACAATTTTATTCCCGGTTGAACTTGTCAAGACGTTTTTCTTTTGAAAAAGCAAGCGTTGCCGATGATCTAGACTATGATTTGGATGGTACTAAAATCAGACCAAGTTCTAAATAACCGGTCATTTTCCGACTGCAATCAAAAGGCCGATGCGGTGTGTTTTATAATGACTGTGGCGTTGTAATGCACAAATTTGTAATCATTTGTATATTAATTAAGAAAATATTGTAAAATAAAAAATATATATAGGTTTTGAAACGTATCTTCTTTGACGATTTTTCGACGTTTTTTTAACAAATCTCAGCTGAGTTAATGTAAATCATTTTAAAATAACCATGTTTTTAATCAACTGTTACAAAGATTATGAAATACTGAACCTATAACAAACAATAAAAATAATAACAATATCAAAAAGCTACAATTGTTTATTTTGCTTGATACAAAGGACATATTATTTCTTTAAAAACAAAGCGGTTTGTGTTTTACCGATGTGGTGTGCAGCACGTTATAAGAACCAAACATATCGCACTGCTTGTGCAAGTTTTGAAAAATAAATTTATATGAACTGATTTTTTTTAAATATATTTTCACAGTAGTAAATTTTATATAACATTTCAGAAAATAAATAAGGTAAGTGTCAAGACATTTTTTTCAGATATTTTCTTATTGAATATGCAAATGGAAATGCATAATGGTTCAGATTTGTGCATTTAAACAATATCATTACTATTAAACACAACATTTTCCTCATCCCAGTAGCCGGAATGTGACAGGGTCAGCTGGAACCTGATCGGGTTTTGATATCACCCGGTGAGCGGTTGATTTTTACCTTTCCAACATTCAATCAAATATTGCATCTTGCACCATTAAACAAGCTTATTTTGTACAAACATTCATACACTCTAATGCCAACTCCTTTATAGGACATAACAATTGGATGTTTTTTAAAAGCAGCCAACTTGAATAACATTTCGTAACTGATGAACTCCTCGTGCTCCGCCTGGTCAGTCATGTGAACGTATTCCCAGTGGTGCTGTTTCATTATTTCATAATAGCTTTGTTATTACATTTATAGAAGTTTAAACGGTTGTGTATAATTAAGCTATTCTTCCTCAGCATCGGTTGAATAGTTCGATTTTCTTCCATTTCAACATGATCTAAACGTAGAGGTAATCGTCCGCTGATTGAAAGAGCGTAAATTAAGCCTTTCTATGACATAAATGTACATTATGTTTTGTTGTTGTATGGTGTTTAGCGTCGCTTTCAACTTAAGACAGTATTCTTAGCGCTACCACACTGAAGTATCATGTCGCATAATACCCCATCCAGTCACATTATACTGACACCGGGACGACCAGATCTAGAATTATCCTCTAAATGCTGAGCGCCAAATGAGGAAGCTTCTAGTACCATTTTTTCAAGTCGTTGGTGTGACCAGGCCGGGAATCGAATCCACGACCTTCTGCATGCGACTCGAACGCTCTACCACAAGACCACCGCTGCTGTACATTTTATTCTTACTTATTTTAAATTTGGGCTTTATTCAAGTTGTTTATTGGATTATCAACAGTAAAAGAACCATAACTCTACCTTGCCTCACTTTTCAATTATCCCCATTGATCATTTTTAGTATACTTGTCATAAAGATTACTCAAGAACTATTTAAGGGATTTGGTTCATATTTCACACAATGACAGAGGACATTAAGGGAAAGTGCATTGTCCAAGAAATATAGCTGTACCATGGCCATTATTTAAAATAATATACCTGTATTATATTTTATTTTTTCCTTGTCCGGAACATAACTAAAAAAATGTTCAAGAAATTTAGTTGATATTTCACACAGTGATTAGAGGACATTGAGAAGTAGTGCAGTGTGCAGAACCAAAGCTCTGTCTTCTGTCTTCGCAGAATTATCCCTCTTTGTTTTTTCCCTCGTTTGGAGCATACCTTGTAAAGTTTTAAATTGAATGCTTTGAAACTGCATGCAATGATAGAGAGCATTGACAGGAAGTTGACTGTACACACATTTGCTTCGGTAGGGGGATGTCCAACATGGCTCTTGTTACAGTCTAAGACTGTCTTCCCAAGATCCGTCCTTACGTTTTACATGTGGAGATAAAGAAAGTAACAAAACATAAGTAGGGGATGATGGATTTTTATTTCTTTATATTAGAATGATTAAATGGATTTTAATAAATACATTTTGATATTGTTTTAGAAGATGTTACTATTTAAAATTACGATTGGAAAGAGAGTGATTAGAAAGAGAGAGACTAGAAAGAGAGAGACTAGAAAGAGAGAGGGATGGAGATTTAGCTTGTTGACAAGTAGCCGGGCCTGATTAGCGCTACATCCAACGCATCTGTCTAGGTTAATTCGTGGTAGATATCGTGGTAGTTTTGACTAATCACAGCACAGAACGCTACCACGATGTTACCACGAATTAACCAATCAAACAGAACTCTACCACGAATTGGATGACGTTACAACAACATGGCCGTTAATTCGATATTCTGTAAATATGCACATTTTCTGATGGTGTATTACACCGTTTTTATGTTGAAATAAACCATATTGTTCCAAGATATTTATAACGCATTATATACTAAGGTAAGTTCAACTGATTTACGTTCGATTTGAGTGATTATTATTGATGAATAACACGGATAACTTTGCGATATTTGGGCGACATTGGTAAACTACGAATCGATCAAATGTGTTTTATCTGTTTATACCGTTTCAAATTCATCATCTTACCAGATCTAACGGTAATTATCTTACATTGATTTTTTTATAACACTTTCGGTATTTTTAGAAATGCATCAAACTGTATTCGTAATTGTTGTATTGTCTATGCATGTGTTCATAACTCATGATTACTCTTTAGCATATTCTATGTTGTAGTTACTTCCCTTTACTTAGAATAAGACCTACTCTTATAATTTGCCTCTATAATTACATGCGTTTCCATACCATGAATCACTTGCTACTTTGATACTGAGCATTAAACATCTTAGTTAGAGTACACGCCTTGTGTCGTTCATTTTAGTTCCATTACTTCACAGTGCTCCAAGAATAGGATAGCCCGATGCCCGGGGCTTGTCAAATCTGGATCCGGGCATGTGCCTTTTTCAAAGTTACTTGCCCGCCGGGCTTGTCTTAAAAAATCGGACAAGCTAGTTTTCACAATACACAGGTCTGCAAATATCTCTATTCGATACGACGCAGGTCAAACTGTTGTTTAAAGACCGTAACTAATCAGTATAAACAATTGACCCCTGCAGTGTTTATCACACCACATGCCCGATAATGCTACTTTGGAAAACCTCTCATGCATATGTATTTATCTATTTTTATTACTCTAATGTGATTGGTGGATAGCTTTGAATATTAATTAATCTATTTTTAATAACCGCTCTGATTGGTCGTATATTTACGACCAAGGTAAACGTTTCTTACCACCTACCAATCGTGAAACATCGGGTATTTCCGTATCCTCCGTAGAATACACCTCGTGTATAGCTCTAGAATACACCAACGCGAATCGCCTGTGTTACAAGTCAGTGTTCATTCGCGTGAAAGTAACAAATAATTTATCCTTCATTAAGTTATTTATATATGGCGTTGTTATATCGATTTTTTATTTATACACTCGACATGGGTCATTTTTATAGGGAAATTTAAAATATCAGTCTTAATTAACAAACGTTTATATTTTCAATGTACATGTATATAAACAGATGGCATAAGGGGGCCGCCATTTTATTTTTATCATGTGACTGAAAGTATTTCCAAAATGGCGCCTTATTATGTCAGAGGTCTATTGCGAAGCATAAAGGCCGAGGTGATCAGATTGACCACCTACCCGAGCAAAGACAAAAAAAAGACGATGACGTAATTCGCGGGGTGTCTGTCAAATTCTCCATTATGAAGAGTATAAAATTACCTCCCTTCGCCAAAATGGTAACGATTTCTAAAATCTGATTATGTTTTTGCAGATAATTTGCGATCGATCGCGTTATGTAAAATGTCAGCATTAGGTTCTGGTACTTTTATAAATATTTCGAAGATTTACAATAATTGGAACTGTATGTGTATAAATTTTCTTCTGTGAAAACGTGAAAGTTGATATTTAAATTGAGTTTACGGCAAAGAAAAATGTGGGTGGGGTATTATAGTAATAAACATTGCTTTTTGGTTGTGTAGTTTTAGCGTATATTTTTTATGGCATGATTTAAATATAATATTGAAACCAACAATTAAGATGAATTATGTGTTGTTGTTTTTTAATATTTGAAATATAGTTGACTAGTTGCACTTTCTAGACATTTGAAGGCTATCATAGACTGCATTTATTTATCATATGCCAAGTTCTCTTGGATAGATTGAATAGCTTTGTAGGCTTGACATTAGTGATGGTGGATAAGGTAGTATATGGTGTAAAAAATAGTAAGTGATGGTGGATAAGGTAGTGTATGGTGTATGAGATACTAAGTGATGGAGGATAACGTAGTATATGGTGTATGAGATAGTAAGTGATGGTGGATAAGGTAGTATATGGTGTATGAGATAATAAGTGATGGTGGATAACGTAGTATATGGTGTATGAGATAGTAAGTGATGGTGGATAAGGTAGTATATGGTGTATAAGATAGTAAGTGATGGTGGATAAGGTAGTATATGGTGTATGAGATAGTAAGTGATGGAGGATAAGGTAGTGTATGGTGTATGAGATAGTAAGTGATGGTGGATAAGGTAGTGTATGGTGTATGAGATAGTAAGTGATGTTGGATAAAGAAGTATATGGTGTATGAGATACTAAGTGATGGAGGATAAGGTAGTGTATGGTGTATGAGATAGTAAGTGATGGTGGATAAGGTAGTGTATGTGTATGAGATAGTAAGTGATGTTGGATAAAGAAGTATATGGTGTATGAGATACTAAGTGATGGAGGATAAGGTAGTATATGGTGTATGAGATAGTAAGTGATGTTGGATAAGGTAGTGTATGGTATATGAGATAGTAAGTGATGGTGGATAAAGAAGTATATGGTGTATGAGATAGAAGTGATGGTGGATAAGGTAGTATATGGTGTATGAGATAGTAGTGATGGAGGATAAGACAGTATATGATATATGAGATAATAAGTGATGGGAAATAAGGTAGTATATGGTGTATGAGATAATAAGTGATGGGGAATAAGGTGGTATATGGTGTTTGAAATGAGTGATAGGGAATAAGGTAGTATATAGTGTATGAGATAATAAGTGATGGGAAATAAGGTAGTATATGGTGTATGAGATAATATGTGATGGGAAATAAGGTAGTGTATGAGATAATGAGCGATGGGGAATAAGGTAATGTATGGTGTATGAGATTACGAGTGATGGGGAATAACGTAGTTATAGTAGATGATGGAGGATAAGATGTGTCGTGTATATTAAGATAATACCTCCTTGAAATAAGAATACTGTATGTTTTTTTTGTTTTTGAAATAAACGAATTCCCTACCTACCTATCCATATTTAAAAACTAGGATCGAGAAACGATTATAAACAAATTATTTTAATGCTTTCCTGCTAGATGCTGTTAATATTGAAGTCCATTTTCTTAGTACAGATAATAAAACTTCTGTGGTGTAACTGGCAAACACATCCACTGTTTCAGTGGGAGACCCAGGTTCAAATCCTGGCATTAGCTGGATTTGGAAAAGAAATGGCTTGGATATTGCAGTGGGAAAAGCATAGTCAAAAAATATTATTGACAATTTTGACATTATTTACTTCCTTTCTTTTTCATACTTTAATTGTTCAATTATTTATTGTCTGTTTAAAATATTAGTTCTCAATTTGCTTAAATGCTTGAACTAATTTGTATATATACTTTTTTCTGTTTGTTTTATGACTTTTACTGAATTTAAGTACCGTAATAGAAATTTATTCAATTGAAACGCTATGTCTTAAGGCAGTTTTTATAAACGCTTTATTGACATCAATTGTTCTTTAAGTTATTATTTAATGACTTCCATGCAATCAGGATAGTATTAATGCATAAAATACTTAATTAGCCTATTTAAACAAAGAATAATAAGTGTATGTAATGTTTTAAATGCTTTCATTGTATTGGATTCTATTCTGTTTCATGACCTTAATTGACCTTTGAATTCGTGGTAACGATACCTAATCCCATGAGTAGAACTCTTAGCTCAGTCGGTTACACGTCTGACTATCAATCCAGGGGTCGTGAGTTCGAATCCCCCGCCCGGCAACAGTCTCCGTGATGATTGATATACGACATTGTGTCTCATTATTATTCGTCTCTCACCACTGATTCAAGTAGGAAAGTTATCAGTTACTTGCGGAGATGGGGTGTGCTCGAGTACTGGATAATCCCAAGAAACAGTGGTTAGGTTAACTGATAGTCTGTTAGCCCTCGATGGCATAAAAATGACGCTAAATATTCAATAGTAAGGTGGAAGTTACCTTTAGCGTCTGTGAAATTAGGTGCAACATACACATTTATTCTGGTTTATATAGCCAACATAGACAAAGTATCACAGAAAAGCATGCAGCATAAAATTACCTGAGAAAATATAGTTAAACTAATTCATTGTAGCTGTTTGACATCTATAGTGTACTTTTTAAGAAAAACAATTATATAAGTAATATTAAATAATATTATACACTTAAGAATATTTATAATTAGACAGAAAGATAACTTTGAAATATGTATGTAATAAGAAATATATTTTTTACTCAAAATTTTGTTTAATCACATTTTAATCATGAGATTTTAAAAAAAAATTGAATTGAATGTCATGAACACTTATTTCTTAGATTTGAAACGCTTCAACGATGTTAATGAAGTAAAATTTCCATTGTCACACGTTTCCACTGGAAATGGAGTTAGGCCAAAATGACGTATTGTCCCGGGTAGGATTCAACTTCTTTATCAACACCGTCAAGTATCTCCAAGTGGCTCCATCTGAAAATACATGAGAAAACAGTTTAAGTTTTAACTGGTACAATTAGCTACTGATTCCTATCTTATATAATTAGTAAAGAATAACAATAAAAATATTAATAATGATATCCTAGCACGGACATGCAGACACTTCTTGGATAGTTTCCATTATGGAACATATGCAACACATATTTTAGGTATATAAAAAAGAACATGTATAAAACTGAACAATATAGGTACTTCTTTGACCATTTTTACACTACAGATTTATATCTCTTTTACAAAACTGCAAAACACTTTATACTAATAAACTTCATCACTATTCAAAACAACATATACTTTAGAAATATTTAAGCCTGGACAGACCTACTTTTTCCAGGATAAAACCCATGGTAGCAATAAAATATTATTCCTAGGCATCTTCGTTAGAGAGTCAACAAAACTCAACATAGAACTTGTACATTATCCATCGTAATACAGTTTTTGTTTCTTTAATGTGTTATTGTTGTCCATGTCAAACTAAAGTCACTTTAAGGTTAAATTTAGAAGAAAAAAAAGTAAAGACAGAAAAGCAAAGTGACAACTAAACGAATAATAGAGTTTTGCTATAGACGAATTTCACTAAAAGTTACAGGTAGTAAATGATTACATCATTAAGAAATTTATTCCATTATTTCTCTTTACTTAGAAAACAAACGATATGCAATAAAATAAATTACACCCACATTAAATGTAACCAAATAAAACAAAACAAGAAATTTAAATTGCTATGAAAATGTCTCTTAAGATCACAAATACCACCTTCCGCAACAAAAGACACAAACATAGCAAATGAATGTTATAATTTGCAATAAATACAATGTTTAAACTGTAAACTTTCAATTGCTCAATATCTATAATAATTATCTAACAATATTAGCATTAATTTCAAACTATCAAGATTTAAACTGATATTTGTTATGTGTTATTTTTCATTTTTAACGAAACTTCACCTTTAATATATTTTAACATATTATACAGATTCTTACGGTTTCATTAAAGTGTTGTCTTTTGTCAGATATAAATCGAAGAAATTCAATAAAGTGGTTGTGAATTTTCAAACTACAAAATGTAATATAGTTGTATTTTTGTTATTTTTAATAATAACCAATTTTTAAAAAAACAACTCTATAGTTATGTTACTCATGTTACAAAGTTGTTTTTATTTATTTTAAAAGATATGCATTGTGATTTTATAATATAATATAATAAATGGTTATCTACATAATTGATATTAAAATCTTATTATGCACTTATAAAATATGGTCTTGACTTGATGTCTTGTTTCTTAAAATTTTATAAGTACAAAAATAAACATTATACTTTATTTATGTGTTTCATTACCTTTAGAAGACACCATTCAAGCATAATTAATGAAATAAATTATTTATTATGAAGTCTTACCTTAACAAAGTGGGAAGGTCAATTCTCCTGTGCACTCAACGTCGGTAGCAGTGCTAAAGCCCCAGCACTGCTACCTGATGTACTTGGTTTTACCCCAGAGTTGAACGAGATCTTGCTCGTCTGTGTTTTACGCCTTTTTGAATTTTAAGGCTTTGCCTCATGGTTTCTCTTCAGATCTCTAATTACATTCTTCTGCGCCTTAAATTACAATTTTGAGATTGTAACGGATCTCGTTCTTTGCGAAGATTTATTGATATTTGAACTTGTTCATGAAGCTTTTGTTGAAGTTCAACATTCTCATCCCTTATATTTTTGTTTTGTGAGACCGACACAGTACACATTATCCATAGTAATCGACACTACACTCTTTGTACTTAATAAGCTAGTTTCAGTTTTTAACATTGAGTTTTCCGCTTTCACAATTTTAAATTCATTGAGTTCTATCTCACATGAAGCCACGGTGTGTTTAACATCTTGCAACTCGGTAATAAGCACTTCATTAGTCTACTGCAAACAACTGTTATATTTCATTAAGTTCTTTCTCACATGTATGTACATAAATCATTCCTGGCATCATGCATTTCAATGGCAAGCTTTTCATTAGCCTCTCGCCAAATGAAAAAAAAATCATTTGCTATGCAAAAGTTTGTTGGCTTTCCAAGATAGTGTGACATATCCAGAAATTTATTCATAGACCTATCCGATATTATCATATATGTTTTTTTTTTTTCGGAATACAAAACATGTAAATTGCACGGAGCGTCTTTTAACTTGTCTTGATAAAAATAAAGATAATTTTTAGTGATTCGAGCCCGCGGTATAACACTAACTGTACTAAAACACGTTGATCATTTAATGTTAAAAAGCGTGTACACTCACACACACACACACACACACACACACACACACACAAAACGGATCATTATCATAGTTCATTGGGTTGAAGTTTTTTGTTTGCTCGCGGTCGTGTTACCAAACAACAATGACATATTTTATTTAAATGGGTTACTAAGGTTGTATAGTTTTAAAAGAACTTGACGCTCCGCCGTGTTATACAGCTACCCCATCCATTAATCATTGGATATGTGATATGTGTTTGACGTGTGTTTACAAGTGATTTTTCTGAACCATCAAGCATGAGTGTTGTATCATCGGCAGATTGTGAAATTAACAAGTTTGTACTGCCAATCTGTATTCCTATAAAATGAAATTGGGCGCCAATTCTTCCAAAACTATTTATCTTTGTTTCGCTTTGGTAAACATGTTATGACCCCTTACTTTTGTGAAACTGGAAGTTCTCCCTTAGTATATCTCTCATTTATAGCACCGGTAAAAAATGTCCTACGTCTATCCAAAATAATTTGTAAAATTCAACGTTATATCCGTCAAATGTTGGACTTTTATCATTCAACATATTTTTTTAAAAAAGCTACCAGATCCTAATATGTAATGGGACCCTCAAGTAATGTTTTCTTATTTTCTTTCAGTTTTGATATATTCAAATGTGAAAAAGAATCACTTAAGTTCATATTTTTAATTTCCCTAGGTAAACATAATTCTTAATAGATCCGTTCCGTTTCTTTAAATATTTCATCTTGTGTTTTTTAAAATTTGACCATTAGATGCCTGAAGTTGTGATATTGATTTAGTTCTTATTTTCTAAATTGCAAAACTATTTAGAGTTATTTTCTCCTTCTTACACACATTTTGCCCGTGATCCTACCCTTATCCCTTCATTTTTTTTCTCTCTTTATATATGTTAATTCTATTTTATTATTCTATTAAAGTATTATATCTTTTTCTAGAGTTTCAATTTCATTGTACATTGTATAGTATTGCTTCCCTTTGATCTTGTTGTCGTTTAATGTAAGAGGTATGAGAAATAGTTACTCCACGAATTTTAAATAATAGCACTTCTAAAAATAGCTGAGCACTTATATTAAATTGTAACTCCTCATTTGGAACATTGTTTATAGCATTATGAAACGGCTCCTTGGTGTATTGTAATTTTACACGATTTATTGTAATCTTTATTTTATCTAATATGTACTGTAGTAAATATATTTTAAAGGTGAATTGTTAACTTTTCAAAATTTCAAAATTCTAGTATTAAGCGAATATGGAGAAAGTGTAACCATTTTTTTTTTATCAAAAACTATAGCCCACCAGAGCTATTATCACCATTTCAGTCTATCGTTTTATCCGAACAATACATTCCACCACCCAACTACTTTTTCTATTAAACAAGTGAGAACATACCGTGATATGGTGTCGGCTTATCAATGTGTAAAATCGTATCTGTTACATATGCTTTGTGATGGGAAACGGTTAAGTCACCATGTTCTCTAAAGATAAGTGTACCCGATCAAATCGTCTCTTCAGTGCAATTAAGTACAAAGTGTTTGTCAAATAAGAAGACACTAGATACCTTACTGCTATGGCGGGACGAAGTAGACTCGTGGATAAAACGTGATTTAGGGGAAAATAAAATACACTCACGCAGTTAATAAAGTAACCCGTAAACGACTTGATATCAGCAAGTACTTAACAATGTCACTATACAAACAATGTCACTACACAAACAATGTCACTACACAAATACTAAAACAATAATGAACCGGGATCACCTCATGAAACGTTTATAAGATAACGTAATGGATGCATTCAGAAAAAAATGCTTAATGTTTGTTAAAACGTTAGAAAAATGATAGAATGCATTTAACTGTATTATAAAGAAAACCTGTTGTTGTTTAATGCTGGTTAATTAGCTCAGAGAGCATATAAATGTGGCTGCTTAATAGTGGTGACCGCTTATACAGGTTTTACTGTATGTTTCAAGAAAATGCATGTGACATAAGTGAATGTTATGAGCTACACCTAATATCTCTTATATTTGCATTGCAGTTCTTTCATTGTGAAACTCTTACATACTAAACCGAGAAATATTTTCAAAGAAGCAAACCCAGCGAGATCTTCTTGCTATATTTAACAAACTTGAATATAAAAGTTTTCCGTGTGTTCCGTGGAGACTGATGTACGACATTGTGCCTTATTGTCAATCAGTCTCTCGCCGCTTATTCAAGTGTTCAAGTGGGAAAGTATCAGATATTTGCGGAGATGGGTGTGCTCGAGTACTGTTTAACCTGCCAGGATCCCAGGAAATAATGGGTAGATTAACTATATAGATGGCGTAAAAATTATTCTAATATTCAATCATTTTTTATTATTCAATCAAATTTGATTGTTAATTGAACTACCTGTTCGAAGTCTATTAACGATTAGATTCGACGTATCACATACTCGAAAACCGAAGATTTTAACTGGGTATATACGATTGTCCTTGTGATAAAATATATCTATAATCCCTGGTGTATGGTAGCCCTAAATACAAACCCAGGGACCTACCATTTAGGGGACCACCATGCAAAGCTCCATGTAAAATATCTAAGGTCCTGGCCTTACACATTCAGAAAAAATATGTGAACTTTTTAAGTTCTTTAAGAGTGCCTGTAAGCCATGTTGGCGCATAATGGGGTGCAATCGCGCATATACCAAAATGTTAACATTTTCCCTATATAACTCTATGTAAAACGGTGACCCTGTGGCGGCCCCGAATTTAATCCTAGAAATCTGACTTCAACATCTACTTGCTATGATAAAATGGGAGACAAAGATATATAAAAATCACACAGTATAAAAAATCATTAAGGCGGTAAGTAATTGAGTTAACACCAAATCCCCCCCCCCCCCCCCCCCCCCAACACACACACACACACACACACAATCAAAGATAAAGAGATTATAAAAATGTTCTCTTCCGCCTCTGTGTGTGTGTGTGTGTGTGTGTGTGTGTGTGATAAAGAGACAGAGAGATAAATATAGACAGACAGACAGACAGACAGACAGACAGACAGACAGACAGACTGCGACCTTTATTTGTGCATAGTTCATTTATGTTTAAGTTTGACATAAGTTCAATTCCAGTAAGATACTAATTTACAACAAAATCGTTATAAGAGCAATTTAAAATCATACATGCATACGGCATTGATTATTTTGTGTTTGAATTTATATACTAGTCTGTACTCGTTTGAATTGGTGTCATTCGTGTACATGTTTATTGTATTTGTTCAACATAAAAACGTACACATTGATATTCATTACAGGACCAGTTTATCACAGATTTTTTTACTGTTCAATGTCTTTGAACTTTATATTAGTCAGATTTAGGCAAAAACTATTCACATGAAAGTTTTATTAAGTGATGATTGTACGCCTACATGCATAGATGATGTACATGTATTTGATGAAATGAAATCTTATTTTTCAGTAGTGATTTATATCTTGTCGAACTTTCCGATACAAACTAGTTATTCTGAAATTGATAATAATAATGCATACTTAACATAATACTACTATATTGGAGGTTACACAAGATATTAAGGAAGCAAAGAGAGTGGAAGCAAGTTGAGTATTTGCTTTACCGAGCGAGGTCGGCACGTGTCATTTGTACTCTGTGTAAGCAGTGCCTGAAATGAGTTAAGATGCAAAGTGAGACAGAAACAGTTTAAGATCAGAGCCGGATTTGTGCTCAACTCAAGAGTCCATGCTCTACTCAAACACGGAATTATATTTAACGAGTAAAAAAACAAATAAATATATAAACCTGTAATTTTCTACTCAAATCTGCATTAATGCTATCAAATTTGTAGCCGAGTCATGTGTTTGCGCTTAAATTCGTATGTTTATATTGATCCTGAATAACGTGTTTGAAAACAAATTTGAGTTGAACACAAAAAAAACGTTTCATAGTGGTAACCTCGGTGTCAGATTTAAACAGATATTGGTAAACGGTCTGTGAATTTAATAGAAACAGACGCTCTGACTGTGTGCGAACAATGTCCAAAACTAACAATAGACCAGTTAGCATGCTTCCCATCCTTTAAAAAAATATTTAAAAAAGTTTTGTCAAAGCAATTAGCAAAATACTTTGATGGCATTTGGCCAAATAATTGGGTATCATAGATAGTCTTTGAACACTCAATCAAGTAAATGAATAGTTGGCTGTCTGAACGTTAAAAATACATTTAAGTTGTAATAACAGTTAGTACCTGGACCAGTATCTAAGAGGAGGTCCTCCAATGCTTATCGTCCTATTGATATATTTATTTATGACATTTTCTATTTTATTTCAACAAAGCACATTATATGTAGAGGAAAATACTTTGTCATTTCATTCACATAATTTTTATCACTTTTTTTTACAAACTGTTCTCGAAAATGAAAGAAAAATACTAATAGATTGGTTCAAATTAAACTGAATACAGGTGTGTCCAAAAAATTCCCAAGAAATTACAGTTGGAAAAAGATACATAACAAATCCCCTATCTTTATTAATTTGCGAACAATAATATCATGCGTAGAAACTGTTAGACAATTAAGAGTTGATTTGGTTTGTAATTTAAATTTTGATACTCAAATTTGTTGTATTTGTAAAAAAGATGCACAACAATTTATTGTTCTAAAACCTATTGGATATAATTTAAGTAAATCAAACAGTAAATAAAACAATTCCCCACTTGTATTATACTTTGGTTTTGGACCTCTTAGCTGGTATTTTTGTGCAGAAAAATAACATAAAAAAGAGAACTAAGTTTTGTGAACCATGATTACAACAATTTTTTTAAGGATTTGGATTAAGCCAAATAACAAAGATTGCGTATCAGGGGAATAGGAATATGGCATTAGTAACTTTTAAAATATTTAATAATTCAGGCTTCCTTAAAAAAGAAAGAAACTATATATAACTGCAGATGCAAAGTAATTAATGTGAAACTATGACAAACAACAAATACCATGCATTAACGATTCAATATGGCCATGACATACAACAAATACCACGCATTAACGATTCAATATGGCCATGACATACAACAAATACCACGCATTAACGATTCAATACGGCCATGACATACAACAAATACCACACATTAACGATTCAATACGGCCATGACATACAACAAATACCACGCATTAACGATTCAATATGGCCATGACATACAACAAATATCACGCATTAACGATTCAATACGGCCATGACATACAACAAATACAACGCATTAACGATTCAAATGGCCATGACATACAACAAATACCACGCATTAACGATTCAATATGGCCATTACATACAACAAATACCACGCATTAACGATTCAATACGGCCATGACATACAACAAATACCACGCCTTAACGATTCAATACGGCCATGACATACAACAAATACCACGCATTAACGATTCAATACAGCCATGACATACAACAAATACCACGCATTAACGATTCACTACGGCCATGACATACAACAAATACCACGCATTAACGATTCAATACGGCCATGACATACAACAAATACCACGCATTAACGATTCAATACGGCCATGACATACAACAAATACCACGCATTAACGGTTCAATACGGCCATGACATACAACAAATACCAAGCATCAACGGTTCAATATGGCCATGACATACAACAAATACCACGCATTAACGGTTCAATACGGCCATGACATACAACAAATACCACGCATTAACGGTTCAATACGGCCATGACATACAACATATACCAAGCATCAACGGTTCAATATGGCCATGACATACAACAAATACCACGCATCAACGGTTCAATACGGCCATGACATACAACAAATACCACGCATTAACGATTCAATACGGCCATGACATACAACAAATACCACGCATTAACGATTCAATACGGCCATGACATACAACAAATACCACGCATTAACGGTTCAGTATGGCCATGACATACAACAAATACCACGCATCAACGGTTCAATATGGCCATGACATACAACAAATACCACACATTAACGATTCAATACGGCCATGACATACAACAAATACCACGCATTAACGATTCAATACGGCCATGACATACAACAAATACCACGCATTAACGGTTCAATATGGCCATGACATACAACAAATACCAAGCATCAACGGTTCAATACGGCCATGACATACAACAAATACCACGCATTAACGATTCAATACGGCCATGACATACAACAAATACCACGCATTAACGGTTCAATACGGCCATGACATACAACAAATACCAAGCATCAACGGTTCAATACGGCCATGACATACAACAAATACCACACATTAACGATTCAATACGGCCATGACATACAACAAATACCACGCATTAACGGTTCAGTATGGCCATGACATACAACAAATACCACGCATCAATGGTTCAATACGGCCATGACATACAACAAATACCACGCATTAACGATTCAATACGGCCATGACATACAACAAATACCACGCATTAACAGTTCAATATGGCCATGACATACAACAAATACCAAGCATCAACGATTCAATACGGCCATGACATACAACAAATACCACGCATCAACGATTCAATATGGCCATGACATACAACAAATACCACGCATTAACGATTCAATTCGGCCATGACATACAACAAATACCACGCATTAACGGTTCAGTATGGCCATGACATACAACAAATACCACGCATCAACAGTTCAATACGGCCATGACATACAACAAATACCACGCATCAACGATTCAATACGGCCATGACATACAACAAATACCACGCATTAACAATTCAGTACGGCCATGACATACAACAAATACCACGCATTAACGGTACAATACGGCCATGACATACAACAAATACCACGCATTAACGGTTCAATACGGCCATGACATACAACAAATACCACGCATTAACGGTTCAGTATGGCCATGACATACAACAAAATGACATACAACAAATACCACGCATCAACGATTCAATACGGCCATGACATACAACAAATACCATGCATTAACGGTTCAGTACGGCCATGACATACAACAAATACCACGCATTAACGATTCAGTATGGCCATGACATACAACAAATACCAAGCATTAACGGTTCAGTACGGCCATGACATACAACAAATACCAAGCATTAACGATTCAGTATGGCCATGACATACAACAAATACCACGCATTAACGGTTCAATACGGCCATGACATACAACAAATACCACGCATTAACGGTTCAGTATGGCCATGACATACAACAAAATGACATACAACAAATACCACGCATCAACGATTCAATACGGCCATGACATACAACAAATACCACGCATTAACGGTTCAGTACGGCCATGACATACAACAAATACCAAGCATTAACGATTCAGTATGGCCATGACATACAACAAATACCACGCATCAACGGTTCAGTACGGCCATGACATACAACAAATACCACGCATTAACGATTCAGTATGGCCATGACATACAACAAAAACCACGCATCAACGATTCAATACGGCCATGACATACAACAAATACCACGCATTAACGGTTCAGTACGGCCATGACATACAACAAATACCAAGCATTAACGATTCAATACGGCCATGACATACAACAAATACCACGCATCAACGGTTCAGTACGGCCATGACATACAACAAATACCACGCATCAACGGTTCAATATGGCAATGACATACAACAAATACCACGCATCAACAATTCAATATGGCCATGACATACAACAAATACCATGCATTAACGGTTCAGTACGGTCATGACATACAACAAATACCACGCATCAACGGTTCAATATGGCCATGACATACAACAAATACCACGCATTAACGGTTCAGTACGGCCATGACATACAACAAATACCACGCATCAACGGTTCAATATGGCAATGACATACAACAAATACCACGCATCAACGATTCAATATGGCCATGACATACAACAAATACCACGCATTAACGGTTCAGTACGGCCATGACATACAACAAATACCAAGCATTAACGATTCAATACGGCCATGACATACAACAAATACCACGCATCAACGGTTCAGTACGGCCATGACATACAACAAATACCACGCATCAACGGTTCAATATGGCAATGACATACAACAAATACCACGCATCAACGATTCAATATGGCCATGACATACAACAAATACCACGCATTAACGATTCAATATGGCCATGACATACAACAAATACC
Organism: Panopea generosa; assembly: GCA_029582155.1. Classification (NCBI taxonomy): domain Eukaryota; kingdom Metazoa; phylum Mollusca; class Bivalvia; order Adapedonta; family Hiatellidae; genus Panopea; species Panopea generosa. The sequence continues at coordinate 19,816,978 of CM055896.1, read as the reverse complement.
ACGCATCAACGGTTCAATATGGCCATGACATACAACAAATACCACGCATCAACGGTTCAGTACGGCCATGACATACAACAAATACCACGCATCAACGATTCAATATGGCCATGACATACAACAAATACCACGCATTAACGATTCAGTATGGCCATGACATACAACAAATAATACACATTGACGATTCAATTCAAGTTAATTTTATTGGCAAACTATCTGCAAACACAACATATGCCCTTGGCCATTTACAATGTTTTTAAATCACATGGCAAATACATGATAATAAAATATTACAATCAATACAGTTTGAGTTGTTTAAGATTTAGAAAGAATTATAAAATAATTTACATAATTCATGAAGTACATAATAAACATAAAAACAAACATGATTATTTTTAAGTTTTATACATTTAACTAAATTTACTTGTATTTTTTTTATATTTTTTCATATTTTGAAGAACTGATGCTTTTTAATTTTTGAGTAGTTGCCCTATTTTGATGGTGTATATCTTTTGTTCTAATAATTCTATATGCTGGACAAACAAGTAAGGCATGATATATTCCAAATCAACATGTTGATAACAAAATATACATACATTTCTATCAATGCTGTTTAACCACTCTGCTTTTATCGCTAAATTGTGAGCAGATAAACGAAAACGAATAACTGTTATTCTAAGAATATAAATATGATTCAAACTGAAACTGAGTTATATTATAAAGATTCAGTTACCCCATTGTAATGCATGCATATATAAGCTATGTAACGGTGTTTGTCAACTATGTTTGTTTGTTGTAAACACAGCGATATCATCAGCAAACATCAATAAGTAATATACACAATTGTTCAAAATCGTTTTCTGTCAGATTGTTAAAATCTGTATGAGCGTTTATATCATTCACAAAAAATATAAATAATAAATGACAAGAATGGTTCCCCTTGATCGAAATAATCCGATAATTGAACAAAGTACACTGCAAATAGGCAGTTATCTTTTTTTATAATCTTATAATTTTCTTTATGTTCACTTGTCCACAACTAAGCACAGAATTTGTGTAACTATGTATGTGTAAAATATAAAATTAAATTCCAGATTGAATTGAAAAATGTGCAATTTTGCCAAAATTCTCAAACAAATAGAATCATAATAATATAATTGTCCGCATATCTGGGTGAAAATGTTTTACGTGCAATAATGTCGTAATTGATATTGTCTATAAATTGATCTACTTAGTTACAGATCTTGCAGTAGGTGGTTCTTTTGCTGAAGCCATTTATACTGTAATTAAGTCAAGCACAAAAAGGCTAATTTTAAAATGAACAGATATTTATACAAATTTACATTCATATCTCTGAAGCACAGGGTAGATCTTTTGGACAAGTTAACTACACCAATTTTGAGTTGCGATAATGAAGTTTATACGTTCAATATCAGTGCACCTGTTTAAATAGTACAGTTACAGTTTTAAAAAAAAATCGGTGTAGTAAAGTATATAATAATAATATTAAAGTCTAATTTTATCATATTATTAACAACAACATTATTTCTAAGCTTCATATCGGCACTTTCTCCGACAGACAACGTTTTTATAGCATTTCATTAATGAATTTTGATCCGCATAGACAAAGTAAAAGACCTTAACACACAGCCGAAAAAAACATGTTTCAATCGTCAGCAATTAACCGATTAATTCAGTTTGAATTAATTCTATTGAATTTTAAAAAAAATTAAATGAGCATACCAATACAAACGAGAATAAATAAAACAACACGAAAAAATTGCATTCTTCTTGCATGACTTTCGCGAAAAGTAATGTACACCAATTCCCAAAATCAAATCAAATATACATGCCAATGTTTAAACAAAATCCGATCAAATAATACCGAATAAATAACACCAAAGTCTTTTATAATCAATTAAACATTATTATTTGGTCCTTTTCAGCTAAATACATGTATTCATAATCTTAACGTTTGTAAACGCCGCTTAGTTGGATCCAAGGGTTTAATCATTTTCACCGCGCATCAATTCTTATAGAGGAGAACTTTGCACTTATGAATTGGCAGCCAATCAAGTGTAGATAGCATCAAACATTCAGCATTGACACTATGGGAATTGAGGCAAGTCCAAGGCGAAAGCTGCCAAACAAATAACAACACATTGTTTAAGCAAATTCGTTTAACGTATTGTTTATTCAATGTTTAAGTATACTCCGTGATATTAATTTCACTCAATTAATGAAACGAAAAATGCGAGTAATAATGTATGACCAGTGTATTAATAACATAGGGTACGAAGGGTATCATTCCGGGTACGAAGGGTGACATTTCGGGTACGGAGGGTGACATTCTTGGTACGAAGGGTGACATTCTTGGTACGATGGGTAACATTCCGTATATTACGGGATGTATATTCAGGGCTGTCAATTTATTCCATAGCTGGCATTCAGGGTATTGAATATTAGAATGCATGATCAATACACAGAGTGCCTATAGATTGACACATGACACATGTAAATTTGGCATTTGTACCTTATAGAGGATTTTTAACTTGTATTCAGTGATTTAATCACAATATACATTGAGTGATTTAATCACAATATACATTGAACAATGACAAAATTAATAATTATAAATATTTAAATGAACATTACAATCTTATCTCATATAGCAACTCAGCAATAAAAAGATATTGTGTACAAAAAAGCCATTGCCACCGCTCTTATGTTCAATCATAGATATACGATATAAACGACATGAGTAATTAGTTCATTGATTTAATTGTAACATAATGTACTAGTGGTCGGAAATAGCAAAAATAAAATCAAAGGCTGATCATCAACATATTATTCCATAACAATGTAATTATAAACAGACGAGTGAACCAATTTTATTGTTTACACCGTTGCAGGTGCACACAGCGCCATTTTCGCGGAGATCTGGTCAAGTGATTGAGAACAATAGATGTTTACGTGCTACTCTGAGAAGCACCTGTTGCTGCAAGTCTGTGTCACTTAGGTCACTGACACTAATGCCGTTATATCACCAACATTGATAGATTGTCCCCTTTATTACCGCCTCAAGAATATCAAACATTTAAAGCGGCGGATGGGCACCTGTTTATATGTATATATTATGTAAGAGCAACCCAGTGGGGCGGAAATCTGTCGATATAATTGTATTCCAGCCTGGCCAGAGAACCTTCTCTGATTGGATACTTATGGTAAACAACTGTGCCGCCTGTAAAGAAGCCAGACCAATATCCAAACGTACCAACGGTTGATATGAGATGGTCACATGATGCCAAAACAGCCATGTCTTGAACTGGTGAAATATACACAAAATGCACTGTTACGTTCCGATAATCCATCACTCGTTTGGCATACGTCATATCTATACAGCATACTATAAAAACAACATTTTGAAATCTTTTCAGAAAATAGTCAATGCTATGTCTTAAAAATTGATCTGCAAAAATGACGCCGTCACTATAAGTGTAGTTTTCAATCAATATATCTCCTCTGCGAATGTGAACCCCGACGATCGTTGCATTTCTAGAATTCTTCACGGTATGGGCTTGACGATAATTTTCAACTACATATGTCGCTGGCTTTTTTATATGCGTCTTAAAAGTCAATTCTTTCCGTACATCTTCATAAACATGACTAAAATATTTATATGACTGTAGATAGTCCTTTAAGAAATAACTTTTATCATTATCTAATTTCATTAATTTATTATCAAAATAACAGCAGTGTTCTTCGCTTATCTCTATGAAGGTTTCACATACGTCTTTCTTTTTTCTAATCTCAGCAGAGGGAAGCTCGAAATATTTAACCAGTTCATCTTCCTCGCCTAGAAGAATTGTCAAATTGTTCAGTTTGGATATTCCATATGCAGATGCGTACCTGAAAATATAGTTACCGAGTCTACCGTGATCGGTGAGGCAAATATAATGTCTCCTGTACGTATCCTTCTTCATTTTAGTCCTATTTGATACTGTGTTAAAGTTGACTGATCCTTCCATATTGTACATAACCGTCAAGGCGATAAACATGCTGGTGGAAAACAGCAGCATACTATATACAGCAACATGGTACACGGAACCTGAAAATAAAGTATAAGTAAAACTTAGTAATGGAAAACAGCAGCATACAATATACAGCAACATGGTATACTGAACCTGAAAATAAAGTATAAGTAAAACTTAGTAATGGAAAACAGCAGCATACAATATACAGCAACATGGTATACTGAACCTGAAAATAAAGCATAAGTTAAATTTAGTGGTGGAAACAGCATCATACAATATACAGCAACATGGTACACGAAACCTGATAATAAAGTATAAGTAAAACTTAGTAATGGAAAACAGCAGCATACAATATACAGCAACATGGTACACGGAACCTGAAAAAATAAAGTATAAGTAAAACTTAATAATGGAAAACAGCAGCATACAATATACAGCAACATGGTATACTGAACCTGAAAATAAAGTATAAGTAAAACTTAGTGGTGGAAACAGCATCATACAATTTACAGCAACATGATACAGGAACCTGAAAAAAAAGTTTTAGTAAATCTTAGTAATGGAAAACAGAAGCATACAATGTACAGCAACATGGTAAACGGAACCTGAAAATAAAGCATAAGTAAAACTTAGTAATGGAAAACAGCATCATACAATATACAGCAGCATGGTACACAGAACCTGAAAATAAAGTGTAAGTAAAACTTAGTAATGGAAAACAGTAGCATCCAATATAGAGCAACATGGTACACGGAACCTTAAAATAAAGTATAAGTAAAACTTAGTAATGGAAAACAGCAGCATACAATATACAGCGAACCTGAAAATAAAGTATAAGTAAAACTTAGTGATGGAAAACAGCAGCATACTATATACAGCAACATGGTAAACGGAACCTGAAAATAAAGTATAAATAAAACTTAGTGATGGAAAACAGCAGCATACAATATACAGCAACATGGTACACGGAACCTGAAAATAAAGTATAAGTAAAACTTAATGATGGAAAACAGCATCCTATTATATACAGCATCATGGTAAACGGAACCTGAAAATAAAGTATAAGTAAAACTTAGTAATGGAAAACAGCAGCATACAATATACAGTAACATGGTATACTGAACCTGAAAATAAAGTATAAGTAAAACTTAGTAATGGAAAACAGCATCATACAATATACAGCAACATGGTACACGGAACATGAAAATAAAGTATAAGTAAAACTTAGTAATGGAAAACAGCATCATACAATATACAGCAACATGGTAAACGGAACCTGAAAATAAAGTATATTTAAAACTTAGTGATGGAAAACAGCACCATACAATATACAGCAACATGGTAAACGGAACCTGAAAATAAAGTATATTTAAAACTTAATGATGGAAAATAGCATCATACTATATACAGTAACATGGTATACTGAATCATACTATATACAACAACATGGTATACTGAACCTGAAAAAAAAGTATTAGTAAAACTAAGTAATGGAAAACAGCACCATAAAATATACAGCAACATGGTACACGGAACCTGAAAATAAAGTATATTTAAAACTAAGTGATGGAAAACAGCATCATACAAAATACAGCAACATGGTAAACGGAACCTGAAAATAAAGTATAAGTAAAACTTAGTGATGGAAAACAGCATCATACAATATACAGCAACATGGTACACGGAACCTGAAAATAAAGTATATTTAAAACTTAGTGATGGAAAACAGCATCATACAATATACAGAAACATGGTACACGGAACCTGAAAATAAAGTATAAGTAAAACTTAGTAATGGAAAACAGCAGCATACAATATACAGCAACATGGTACACGGAACCTGAAAATAAAGTATATTTAAAACTTTGTGATGGAAAACAGCATCATACAATATACAGCAACATGGTTAACGGAACCTGAAAATAAAGTATAAGTAAAACTTAGTAATGGAAAACAGCAGCATACAATATACAGCAACATGGTACACGGAACCTGAAAATAAAGTATAAGTAAAACTTAGTGATGGAAAACATCAGCATACAATATACAGCAACATGGTACACGGAACATGAAAATAAAGTATAAGTAAAACTCAGTAATGGAAAACAGCAGCATCCAATATACAGCAACATGGTACACGGAACCTAAAAATAAAGTGTATTTAAAACTTAGTGATGGAAAACAGCATCATACAATATACAGAAACATGGTAAACGGAACCTGAAAATAAAGTATAAGTAAAACTTAGTGATGGAAAACAACATCATACATTATACAGCAACATGGTATACGGAACCTGAAAATAAAGTATATTTAAAACTTAGTGATGGAAAACAGCAGCATACAATATACAGCAACATGGTACACGGAACCTGAAAATAAAGTATAAGTAAAACTTAGTAATGGAAAACATCAGCATACAATATACAGCAACATGGTAAACGGAAGCTGAAAATAAAGTATAAGTAAAACTTAGTGATGGAAAACAACATCATACATTATACAGCAACATGGTATACGGAACCTGAAAATAAAGTATATTTAAAACTTAGTGATGGAAAACAGCAGCATACAATATACAGCAACATGGTACACGGAACCTGAAAATAAAGTATAAGTAAAACTTAGTAATGGAAAACATCAGCATACAATATACAGCAACATGGTAAACGGAAGCTGAAAATAAAGTATATTTAAAACTAAGTGATGGAAAACAGCACCATACAATATACAGCAACATGGTAAACGGAAGCTGAAAATAAAGTATAAGAGTAGAAGAGGTTCATAATAAAGTATAGTTAATGTTAAATATAATATGTATCAACTACATGTTAATAGTTTTACAGAAAAGTCCCAGATATTTGGTCCCAGTAACTGTTATATTCTGAGCAAAGCCGGGTGCCACGACGGCCATGGTACTCTATCATGCTTGTTTTCTGAGTCTAGTTGCATAAATATGTAAAGAGCTGTTTTCTTTATATTCTGTATAATATGATAGTTTGAGATCAAATATTTCTTTGGAAGTCATAAGACCTGCATATGATGTATCTAAAATGTTTTCAGAACGTTTAGAAAATGTGAAACTTTGTCAATAAATATATATTAAAAGTTTCACAGAGCATTAAGTAGAATGACCTTTATATAACCAGCCCTACGCTACAGTTGTTACAAAATTACATGTTACTTTTACACTACATGGGGTTTTCCCCGATACTATTAATAGATCGGGATCCTAACCTCATTCTATTTATAAGGTAAGTGTTTAGTATAATAGCACATACAGTACGATGATAATAATATGTTAATTAATATTCATAAGGATCTGCCAGGGGGCGCTGTATAGAACGTGTGGGAGGGCGAAGACAGAGAGGGGAGAAGTACTATGTTACTGTCATTATTTAGAATAAAACCACACTTTGCCAAACAAGCTGACCAGATAAGTGCAGCTTATGTTTTGCATAGTCAGTTCATGAGTATACGGAGATTTAGAATCAAACACAAGTCATATAAATAATATCTTTGAAAATAATGACTTAATAGAAACTTAGACGAATCATGTCGTATCTTAACGTCAACGGTTTTGAGTTTTTGTTATTGTTATTCCACTTATATACCAATATTACCTGATGAGTATGTTTATTATGGTTATTTTACTTATATACCAATAATACCCGATGATTATATTTATTATGGTTATTCCACTTATATACCAATATTACCCGATGATTATGTTTATTATTGTTATTCCACTTATATTTCAATATTATCCGATGATTATGTTTATTATGGTTATTCCACTTATATACCAATATTACCCGATGATTATGTTTATTATGGTTATTCCACTTATATACCAATATTACCCGATGATTATGTTTATTTTGGTTATTCCACTTATATACCAATATTACCCGATGATTAGGTTTATTATTGTTATTCCACTTATATACCAATATTACCCGATGTGTATGTTTATTATGGTTATTCCACTTATATACCAATATTACGCGGTGTGTATGTTTATTATTGTTATTCCACTTATATACCAATATTACCCGATGATTATGTTTATTATGGTTATTCCACTTATATACCAATATTACCCGATGATTATGTTTATTATGGTTATTCCACTTATATACCAATATTACCCGATGATTATGTTTATTATGGTTATTCCACTTATATACCAATATTACCCGATGATTATGTTTATTATGGTTATTCCACTTATATACCAATATTACGCGATGTGTATGTTTATTATTGTTATTCCACTTATATACCATATTACCCGATGATTATGTTAATTATGGTTATTCCACTTATATACCAATATTACCCGATGATTATGTTAATTATGGTTATTCCACTTATATACCAATATTACCCGATGATTATGTTTATTATGGTTATTCCACTTATATACCAATATTACCCGATGATGATGTTTATTATGGTTATTCCACTTATATACCAATATTACCCGATGATTATGTTTATTATGGTAATTCCACCTATATACCAATATTACCCGATGAGTATGTTTATTATGGTTATTCCACTTATATACCAATATTATCCGATGATTATGTTTATTATGGTAATTCCACCTATATACCAATATTACCCGATGAGTATGTTTATTATGGTTATTCCACCTATATACCAATATTACCCGATGATTATGTTTATTATGGTAATTCCACTTATATACCAATATTACCCGATGAGTATGTTTATTATGGTTATTCCACTTATATACCAATATTACCCGATGATTATGTTTATTATGGTAATTCCACTTATATACCAATATTACCCGATGAGTATGTTTATTATGGTAATTCCACTTATATACCAATATTATCCGATGATTATGTTTATTATTGTTATTCCACTTATATACCAATATTACCCGATGAGTATGTTTATTATGGTTATTCCACTTATATACCAATATTACCTGATGATTATGTTTATTATGGTAATTCCACTTATATACAAATATTCATGATGATTATGTATCATTTATGGTTTTAATGCTTTACTCCAAAGATGAAGGTGATGTTGATGAAAATGGTGAACTTTTACTAGACTTAGTAAAGTCGGGGCTGCGTATAACAAATGGTAGTGTGAATATAGACAGACAAGTTGGTAAGTTAACCTGTGTAAATGATAAAGGATAGAGTGCTGTTGATACTTGATGGTTTAGTGTCACCACCTGTAATTTAGTTTGTAAGCAGGTTTCAAATCGAAGATCCGAATATCTAGTTTAGTTAAAATGTATTTGTATTTTGATGCAAACCATTTACATACCAATACAATTCATGCTGGAAACTACATACCAATACAATTCATACTGGAAACTACATACCAATACAATTCATGCTGGAAACTACATACCAATACAGTTCATGCTGGAAACTACATACCAATACAATTCATACTGGAAACTACATATCAATACAATTCATGCTTGAAACTATACTACGTGCCAAATACGTATGTATGGAATAACGATGAAGATTTTTACTTCATGAAGCGCCTTAATGCTGAAGAGTCCCTTAATCAGTTAGACGTTTTATTATATAACATATTGTCTTGTTCTGAAAACAATGATTCCGAGTGCTGCTTAAACGCATTCAGTAATTTAATTCACTATGCCGCATGTTAAAAGAAAATAACTTGCATTCACACGTATCTCAGGAATCAAGGACTCGCTTTTATAAACCATGGAACACTGGAAAATGTTATGCAAATAAATGTTTATTTCGTCATATGCTTAATAAATACAGAAAAATAAAAAGTTACGAATATAGAATAAATATGATCGAGACAAGAACGGAGTATAATGCATTTGACGTAGTAGATATAACTATGACAAATGAAAACAGATGAACTTGTTAATGCCAGATACAAATACGGAACACTTTATGTGAACTAGTTAAAAGGGGCATCACATTTGAATAACATTTCTTTAAGTGATTTTAAACAATATTTTAAGGCTGTGCATAATCCAAATGATGCTTTTTCTCGGTAGATGAAGATACTTTATTGCCAATGAACGTTTTAAGGCTGCTGAATTTAACATTATGTTTGAGGAACTGAGAGAAGTCACTCTGATATTACAAAAAAAAAACATTAAACAACTGAAAACAAAAATGCCCTGACCTACTTTTAAATTATTGAACTTTTTTGCACGCGATATTAAACAAGATTTTTTAACTCTGCTATTTCCCAGTGTCATGGTCTGAGATGTCAATAAAACTGCCAATATAGATAATGTCGATAATATAGGAGGATCACATTACTAAGTTCACTCGGAAAATTATCCACACACGTTTTAATTAATAGCTTTACTAGCTCAGGTGAAACATATAATGTTTACGTTGAAGGGCAGGGTTCTTTAGGGCAGGTATGGAGACCGTTGATAGTAAATTTATTTTTGCACAATTTAATTGCAAAGGCGAGAAATTGTATTGTGTTTTAATTATTGACTTCACGAAAGCAGTAGTTTTAAGATGTTTATGTTATGATATGAGGATGACATTATATTATTTGCAAAAGCTGCTGAATAATTGTAACAGTACCTCAACATGTTAATTAATTATAGTAATACTTGGAAGTTAAAACTAAATACTTCCAAATCAAAAGTTTGGGTTTCAGAAAAGGCAGATCGATGGGTGCCTTCTAGAAATTGTAAATAGTTTTTAATATTTAGAAATGATATTTTTTACATTTGGCGGTTCTTTTTCTTAAGCTCAAAATACTTTTGAGGGAAAAGCTTGACCTTTGGACTAAATAAATATGTTATATCGATTGACCAATATTTTACAAACTCGATCTATTTGATAAAATTCTTAATTATAGTGGTTTTGGGGATTTGTACAGGCTCAACGTATAGAAAGACTTCACCTACAGTTTTGAAAAGAAAACACTTTTGAATGGTTAAAAATGAATTTATAAATCGACAACTTGATCGAGTCAAATTGATAGTCTTTTTAACATAATTACATTTTGGACAAAGAATTTGTAAATGAATGAAGGTAAATATTTAAAAATGATATATTGAATAATGTTAAGTGACATGGAAGAATTTCCCTTTAAGATTAACTAGGCGTCATTATTAAAATCATTTTAATATTCACTTTGATTGTATGAGGTTTGGTCAATTCAAAATATTAGTAATCCATTAACTAATTTGTAATGTTTTTAAACAACGATTTCATGACCAATTTGCACAAAATTTGCAAAGTAGAAAGTTTGAATCGTGCCTTATTTTATCAACATATTGCAGATGTTCGTTTTCAGCAATACTTGAATATGTTTGCATATAGAACCAAGATTGACAAACATGCACATAGAACCAGGATTGGCAAACATGCACATAGAACCAAGATTGGCAAACATGCACATAGAACCAGGATTGGCAAACATGCATATAGAACCAAGATTGGCAAACATGCACATAGAACCAGGATAGGCAAACATGCATATAGAACCAGGATTGGCAAACATGCACATAGAACCAAGATTGGCAAACATGCACATAGAACCAGGATAGGCAAACATGCATATAGAACCAGGATTGGCAAACATGCACATAGAACCAGGATTGGCAAACATGCATATAGAACCAGGATTGGCAAACATGCATATAGAACCAGGATAGGCAAACATGCATATAGAACCAGGATTGGCAAACATGCATATAGAACCAGGATTGGCAAACATGCACATAGAACCAGGATTGGCAAACATGCACATAGAACCAGGATAGGCAGACATGCACATAGAACCAGGATTGGCAAACATGCATATAGAACCAGGATTGGCAAACATGCATATAGAACCAGGATAGGCAGACATGCATATAGAACCAGGATAGGCAAACATGCATATAGAACCAGGATAGGCAGACATGCATATAGAACCAGGATAGGCAGACATGCATATAGAACCAGGATTGGCAGACATGCATATAGAACCAGGATTGGCAAACATGCACATAGAACCAGGATAGGCAGACATGCATATAGAACCAGGATTGGCAGACATGCACATAGAACCAGGATTGGCAGACATGCACATAGAACCAAGATTGGCAAACATGCACATAGAACCAGGATAGGCAAACATGCATATAGAACCAGGATTGGCAAACATGCACATAGAACCAGGATTGGCAAACATGCATATAGAACCAGGATTGGCAGACATGCACATAGAACCAGGATTGGCAAACATGCACATAGAACCAGGATAGGCAGACATGCACATAGAACCAAGATTGGCAAACATGCACATAGAACCAGGATAGGCAAACATGCACATAGAACCAGGATTGGCAAACATGCACATAGAACCAGGATAGGCAAACATGCACATAGAACCAAGATTGGCAAACATGCACATAGAACCAGGATAGGCAAACATGCATATAGAACCAAGATTGGCAAACATGCACATAGAACCAGGATAGGCAAACATGCACATAGAACCAGGATTGGCAAACATGCATATAGAACCAGGATAGGCAGACATGCACATAGAACCAGGATTGGCAGACATGCACATAGAACCAGGATTGGCAGACATGCACATAGAACCAAGATTGGCAAACATGCACATAGAACCAGGATAGGCAAACATGCACATAGAACCAGGATTGGCAAACATGCACATAGAACCAGGATTGGCCAATCCTGAACCAGGATTGGCAAACATGCATATAGAACCAGGATAGGCAAACATGCATATAGAACCAGGATAGGCAGACATGCATATAGAACCAAGATAGGCAAACATGCATATAGAACCAGGATTGGCAAACATGCGTATAGAACCAGGATTGGCAAACATGCATATAGAACCAGGATTGGCAAACATGCATATAGAACCAGGATAGGCAGACATGCATATAGAACCAGGATAGGCAGACATGCACATAGAACCAGGATTGGCAAACATGCACATAGAACCAGGATAGGCAAACATGCATATAGAACCAGGATAGGCAGACATGCATATAGAACCAAGATAGGCAAACATGCATATAGAACCAGGATAGGCAGACATGCATATAGAACCAGGATAGGCAAACATGCATATAGAACCAGGATAGGCAGACATGCATATAGAACCAGGATAGGCAGACATGCATATAGAACCAGGATAGGCAGACATGCATATAGAACCAGGATAGGCAAACATGCATATAGAACCAGGATAGGCAGACATGCATATAGAACCAGGATAGGCAGACATGCATACAGAACCAGGATAGGCAGACATGCATATAGGACCAGGATAGGCAGACATGTATATAGAACCAGGATAGACAGACATGCATATAGAACCAGGATAGGCAAACATGCATATAGAACCAGGATAGGCAGACATGCATATAGAACCAGGATAGGCAGACATGCATATAGAACCAGGATTGGCAAACATGCATATAGGACCAGGATAGGCAGACATGTATATAGAACCAGGATAGACAGACATGCACATAGAACCAGGATTGTCAAACATACATAAGGATACAAAATCGGAAAAAATCCATAGTGAAGTGGATATAATGTTGGCCGTACGCGAAACTAGGTTGCGGTTCGATTCTCAGGCTTACCGACTGCTCTAAATAACAATACTCAGTACTGATTCTATCAAGGAAAATGACAAGAATGCGGTTCATATAAGCTCAGAATTTCCTTCGCAATCGAACAAAAGTGAATTAGTATGAACTAAACTAATCAAAAATGTCAGACATACATATATAACCAAGAACGAGAAACACCTATAGCACCAGGAATTATTAATGTACATGTACAACTAAAAATGATAAACATACATGTAATATAAAGGATAACAAATGTATGTATAGACACATGAATAACAACCATGATTGCAACATAGCTGCTTAGACACAAGAATAACAACCAAGATGGTAACATAGATGTGTAGACACAGGAATAACAACCACGATGGCAACATAGCTGCTTAGACACAAGAATCACTACCAAGATGGTAACATAGATGTATAGACACAGGAGTAACAACCATGATGGCAACATAGCTGCTTAAACACAAGAATAACAACCAAGATGGTAACATAGATGTATAGACACAGGAATAACAACCATGATTGCAACATAGCTGCTTAGACACAAGAATAACAACCAAGATGGTAACATAGATGTAAAGACACAGGAATAACAACCATGATGGCAACATGGCTGCTTAGACACAAGAATCACAACCAAGATGGTAACATAGATGTATAGACACAGGAATAACAACCACGATGGCAACATAGCTGCTTAGACACAAGAATAACAACCATGATGGCAACATGGCTGCTTAGACACAAGAATAACAACCAAGATGGTAACATAGATGTATAGACACAGGAATAACAACCACGATGGCAACATAGCTGCTTAGACACAAGAATCACAACCAAGATGGTAACATAGATGTATAGACACAGGAATAACAACCATGATGGCAACATAGCTGCTTAGACACATGAATAACAATCAAGATGGTAACACAGATGTATAGACACAGGAATAACAACCATTGATGACAACATAGATGTATAGACACATAAATAACAACCAAGATGGCAACATGGCTGCTTAGACACAAGAATAACAACCAAGATGGTAACAAAGATGTATAGACACATGAATAACAACCAATGATGACAACATAGATCTATAGATACAAGAATAACAACCAATGATGACAACATAGATGTATAGACACATGAATAACAACGAATATGGTAACAAAGCTGCTTAGACACAGGAATAACAACCAATATGGTAACATAGATGTATAGACATAGGAATAACAACCATTGATGACAACAAAGATGTATAGACACATGAATAACAACCAAGATGGCAACATGGCTGCTTAGACACAAGAATAACAACCAAGATGGTAACAAAGATGTATAGACACATGAATAACAGCCAATGATGACAACATAGATCTATAGATACAAGAATAACAACCAATGATGACAAAATAGATGTATAGACACATGAATAACAACGAATATGGTAACAAAGCTGCTTAGACACAAGAATAACAACCAATATGGTAACATAGATGAAAAGACACATGAATAACATCCAAGATGGCAACATGGCTGCTTAGACACAAGAATAACAACCAAGATGGTAGCAAAGATGTATAGACACATGCATAACAACCAATGATGACAACATAGATCTATAGATACAAGAATAACAACCAATGATGACAACGTAGATGTATAGACACATGAATAACAACGAATGTGGTAATTAAGCTGCTAAGACACAGGAATTACAACCAATGATGACAACATATATGTGAAGATACAGGAATAACAACCAAGATGGTAA
The DNA here is from genome assembly GCA_029582155.1 of Panopea generosa. Classification (NCBI taxonomy): domain Eukaryota; kingdom Metazoa; phylum Mollusca; class Bivalvia; order Adapedonta; family Hiatellidae; genus Panopea; species Panopea generosa. The sequence goes on along the minus strand of CM055896.1, from coordinate 19,801,539 downwards.
CATAGCTGCTTAGACACAGGAATAACAACCATTGATGACAATATAGATGTATAGACACAGCCAGCATTAACAACCAAGATGGCAGCATTGCTGCTTAGACACAGGAATTACAACCAAGATGGTAACATAGATGTATAGACACATGAATAACAACCAATGATGACAACAAAGATGTGTAGATACAAGAATAACAACCAATGATGACAACATAGATGTATAGACAAAGGAATAACAACGAAGATGGCAACAAAACTGCTTAGACACAGGAAAAACAACCAATATGGTAACATAGATGAATAGACACATGAATAACAACCAAGATGGCAACATGGCTGCTCAGACACAATAATAACAACCAAGATGGTAACATAGATGTATAGACACAGGAATTACAACCAATGATGGTAACATAGATCTATAGACACAGGAATTACAACCAAGGATGACAACATAGATGTATAGACACAGGAATTACAACCAGTGATGGTAACATAGATGTATAGACACTGGAATTACATCCAATGATGGTAACATAGATGTATAGACACAGGAATTACAACCAATGATGGTAACATAGATCTATAGACACAGGAATTACAACCAAGGATGACAACATAGATGTATAGATACAGGAATTACAACCAATGATGGTAACATAGATGTATAGACACAGGAACTACAACCAATGATGGTAACATAGATGTATAGACACTGGAATTACATCCAATGATGGTAACATAGATCTATAGACACAGGAATTACAACCAAGGATGACAACATAGACGTATAGTAATATATCAGACCAAATGATTAGAAGAACGATTTAATAAACGACGCCATTGAATGTGTAAATATAGCCGTTTGCTTTGATATATTTTCGACTTTAACTCGTGTATGTCACCAATTGTTAATACTCGTTAAGCATATGTACATCGTCACTATTTTCAAATTACGACATAATACACGTTAAATGTACATAATTTTATTATATAAATAACGAAAAAAAAGCAATCCAATCACCTGATATGTTTGTACCTAACCGTTTATGTATTTTCTCAAAAATATCAAATATATTTCTTTGCCATTTGGACATGAATCAGAAAGAACATTTGAGCTATGTAAAAATCAATACATACATGTAATTGTCTGTTTATGACTACACTCCAACATTGTTCACGTTTCGTATCACATTTCAGTGTTTGACTAAGCACAGAACACAGATGAGTGATTTTGAAGTCTCATTCTATAAGGGAGGCGTAAATACAACTTGTTCGAATTTTGATAATACAAAAACAACACAACTTTGGCAATGAATTCCGAATCAGACCGAATGATTAGAAGAACGATTTTATTAAACAACGCCTTTGAATGTGTAAATATAGCCGTCTGACAAAAACAATGTAATATAACAAAATTTAATGTATATTTCTCTCCAAAGTTGATTGTTCACTATGCGGTATGAGTGCCTCAAACCAATTGCCAGGATACATTTTGTATTATTATTCCGCATGTGTGACTGTTTAAGTATTCGTACGAAAATAAGTGCAAACGTATTTGTACCGAACGTTGACCTTTTGTAAGTAACGTTGGGATTTTTATTAAGTACCAATAACGGTGAAAGTCCGCCATTGATGTTTGTTATTTACTCTACAGTAAATAAAAAAAAAAGGATTGTCATTCATATAGAGGCCCAAATGAGAGCAGAACAGTGATACCTGCAGAACAGTGAACCAGTCCGAATATAAACAATGTCATTTTACTCTGCTTTCCATTTGCAATGCAAATCATTAAAAAAAAACTTATCAACTGAACTGTTTATATCATGACTATGTTATTTATAGATCAGGCCATCATGTCATGATTTGTCAGAGGCACGTCGATGCGTGCAACAAAATAAAGAATTAGCCTCTTTGTACGGCTTAGATGTAGGTGACGGTGAATGTCTAGATCTACCGTCACGGTGATTTACCCAACTACATTGTTTCAAAAACTTATTATAATTGACTTCAGGTATATATTTGTCAGAGGCCTTTTGTAGAGATTGTACAATAGCGTTAGATACTTTGTCAACGTCCTCTTTTGTTATAATGCTAATTTCCAACAGATCTTTAAAATGATTATCACGTTGAAATGACAATGAACAGCCATTAGAGGTTGTCAATGGTTTTAATAATGCTGGTTTATACTTTACAGACAGATTATCATTGTACAAAAATGTCAGAGGTTATGGCTGTGTGAAAGCTTAAAGAATATTTATTATACAATATATTTCAGTATATTCACAAAAGTGTACATAGTGTGTGCGTTTCAATTGCAAGGCCAGGACACTTAAAGCAGTAACTAAAAAAGTATCATCTTTTAGTATTGAACAGATTAAATGAGTTATGCTCAAATGCACACAAACACTTTTAAATGTTTAATATTGTTAAACGGAAGGTCATTTCCCGATCTTAACAAAGCCATTTCTGTTCTCTGACTAATATATTATACAGGCTTTTGTTAAAAGTATAAGATATGACCCTCAATAGAAAACTCGCAAAAAGTGCATATTTAAATCTTTCTTTTTTTTTGTCTTTTAACTCTTTACTCCATAGATACGCGTTTTCCCGCACCAATCACAGAAGGCGTGAAAACAGTGCAGGAAGAGTTCAGAATGCTCGTAACGAGCAATCTGAACACTGCCTGCACTGTTTTCTACTCTGTCAGTTAATATAAACATAATTCATCGATTGCTGATACGTGGTGAATTAATGCTTTCAATTTTAGAGGTGTCCAAAGGCGTCTATATGAAGTAAAGGGTTAAAGTGATATTATTTTTATTAACAAAGAATACTTTAATTTTATTCAAAATGTTTAACGCAATAGTGTTTAACAACGTCCAATTAACGCCAATTAAAAATCTGTATAATAAGTCAACATTGAATGGATGTTTTAATCTCAATAACGTGTCCATAAATCGTGTAAAAAAGCATATAATCGCTTAACTTGAAAAGGAGTGAATTTGTAAAATGACGTGGAAACTGTGTTTATTCTATCTGGTATTTACTTATATGATACTTGACCAAAAGTTACATTATGTTATTTGAAAATCGTTGCTAAATTGAACAAGCAAAGTCAGTGAATTTACGTCCCCTGTCTTTTTTTCAAAAAAAAAAAATGATTCAGGCAAGTTATTGTACAGAAACTCCCCAAAATACGATTTCTCATAAATTAAAGGGGCATTTCTGTAGAACGACAAATGCCATAACCCCTTAAATCGAACTTAGCCTGTATTCAGTGTATTTGTCATTATAAATATTGTATTAAAATGTCAAAATATTTTAATTCAGGCATTTTTATGTTATTGCACGGAAACCCCCAAAAGTACGATTTTTCACAAATTAAAGGGGCATAACTGTATAACGGCAAATGTCACAACCAGTACAATCGATTTTTGAATCGAATTTGATTAGGTATTCTCAAGCTGTTGCACGGAAACGAAAGTGTGACGAACGGACAGACAGATGGAACAGTCCCAAATTAGTGTCTCCTGCTTATCGCAAAGCGGGTACCAAAAAGTATACGTTTTACGTTACGCTCTAATACGTATGTTATTATCAATTAATTTTGAATTTTAAAAAGTGATTATTGAACAATATCGATTATTAAAGAATTCTAAATCCCAAAAACTATGTGGGGAACAATTTTCTTATTTTATTTTACAAAATAAAAAGTATGTTTTGTGTGTAATATTTTATTATGGGTACTAGGGGAATAATGCCAAAAAATATCGAACATGAGCTAATATGAAACAAGGATTTTTAGTTCAAGATGGCATATAGATCAAGCAGAAAATAAAGTGGAAGACAATTCTGAAGTAGCTGAAGTAAGTTAACAATAACTTTTGATATAAAATGGATAAATACGGAAAAGATAAGATGAATATACAAAACAACCACAACCCGATAATTATAAGAATCCAAATAGAGGAGATTAATTTCAATCTTGAGGCTTTAAACTGTACAGAGGATATGGAAGAACGAAGATGATCACAACCTTCAGCAAGACTAACCTAGAGATTTCCAAACTAGCATGGATCTCTGGCAGGAACTGGACTTCCGAAAACATACATAATCAAAAATTAGTTTGCAGTTTAACAGAAGCACAAGTAAAGATCAACATCAACACAAATATCGTTATTAAGACAGCGGCAGTTTTATCAACAAAGTGTTTGAAGATGAACATCTCATTATTCTGTTTTCAACAGTGATTAAACTTAACGATAGAATGTGGTACACATATTTTGAAAGAACTACCACGAGATTGGGTGACATGTATCTACACAGAGCGAGTTTACAAAAACCATGTTGTTCACCCTTTAAATGTCTTGCACAGAAAGAACTGAAACAATATCTGTTGCGAGAAGTGGAGTATCAAAGGATATAAATATGGGATCAAATGAAGCTTTTATTATTCGAGGTAACGCTGATAAAGAGTTGACATTTCATTCTTCGCTATTTACGCCAACAGTAATATGATACAAGAATGATAATGGTGAAAGTATTGTGTAAATCTCTAACATCACAACAAACTCTGTCAATTTGATAATATTTGTATTGAATCAAATTTGTCAGACAGTGAACATCAACATCTTCAAGAACTTCTGCGAAAACATTTATGATGAGACAGCAGCATTACAAACATATATGATGAGACAGTAGCATTACAAACATATATGATGAGACAGTAGCATTATAAACATATATGATGAGACAGCAGCATTACAAACATATATGATGAGACAGCAGCATTACATATATGATGAGACAGCAGCGTTACAAACATATATGATGAGACAGCAGCATTACAAACATATATGATGAGACAGTAGCATTACAAACATATATGATGAGACAGTAGCATTATAAACATATATGATGAGACAGCAGCATTACAAACATATATGATGAGACAGTAGCATTACATATATGATGAGACAGCAGCGTTACAAACATATATGATGAGACAGTAGCATTACAAACATATATGATGAGACAGCAGCATTACAAACATATATGATGAGACAGCAGCATTACAAACATATATAATGAGACAGCAGCATTACAAACATATATGATGAGACAGCAGCATTACAAACATATATGATGATACAGTAGCATTACAAACATATATGATGAGACAGTAGCATTATAAACATATATGATGAGACAGCAGCATTACAAACATATATGATGAGACAGTAGCATTACATATATGATGAGACAGCAGCATTACAAACATATATGATGAGACAGCAGCATTACAAACATATATGATGAGACAGTAGCATTACAAACATATATGATCAGACAGCAGCATTACAAACATATATGATCAGACAGCAGCATTACAAACATATATGATGAGACAGCAGCATTACAAACATATATGATCAGACAGCAGCACTGCAAACATATATGATGAGACAGTAGCATTACAAACATATATGATGAGACAGTAGCATTACAAACATATATGATGAGACAGCAGCATTACAAACATATATGATGAGACAGCAGCATTACAAACATATATGATGAGACAGCAGCATTACAAACATACATGATGAGACAGCAGCATTACAAACATACATGATGAGACAGCAGCATTACAAACATACATGATGAGACAGCAGCATTACAAACATATATGATGAGACAGTAGCATTACAAACATATATGATGAGACAGCAGCATTACAAACATATATGATGAGACAGCAGCATTACAAACATATATGATGAGACAGCAGCATTACAAACATATATGATGAGACAGCAGCATTACAAACATACATGATGAGACAGCAGCATTACAAACATATATGATGAGACAGCAACAGTACAAACATATATGATGAGACAGCAGCATTACAAACATATATAATGAGACAGCAGCATTACAAACATATATGATGATACAGTAGCATTACAAACATATATGATGATACAGTAGCATTATAAACATATATGATGAGACAGCAGCATTACAAACATATATGATGAGACAGTAGCAGTACATATATGATGAGACAGCAGCATTACAAACATATATGATGAGACAGCAGCATTACAAACATATATGATGAGACAGTAGCATTACAAACATATATGATGAGACAGCAGCATTACAAACATACATGATGAGACAGCAGCATTACAAACATATATGATGAGACAGCAGCATTACAAACATACATGATGAGACAGCAGCATTACAAACATATATGATGAGACAGCAGCATTACAAACATATATGATCAGACAGCAGCACTGCAAACATATATGATGAGACAGTAGCATTACAAACATATATGATGAGACAGCAGCATTACAAACATATATGATGAGACAGCAGCATTACAAACATATATGATGAGACAGCAGCATTACAAACATATATGATGAGACAGCAGCATTACAAACATACATGATGAGACAGCAGCATTACAAACATACATGATGAGACAGCAGCATTACAAACATACATGATGAGACAGCAGCATTACAAACATATATGATGAGACAGTAGCATTACAAACATATATGATGAGACAGCAGCATTACAAACATATATGATGAGACAGCAGCATTACAAACATATATGATGAGACAGTAGCATTACATATATGATGAGACAGCAGCATTACAAACATATATGATGAGACAGCAGCATTACAAACCTATATGATGAGACAGCAGCATTACATATATGATGAGACAGCAGCATTACAAACCTATATGATGAGACAGCAGCATTACAAACATACATGATGAGACAGCAGCATTACAAACATACATGATGAGACAGCAGCATTACAAACATATATGATGAGACAGCAGCATTACAAACATATATGATGAGACAGCAGCATTACAAACATATATGATGAGACAGCAGCATTACAAACATATATGATGAGACAGTAGCATTACATATATGATGAGACAGCAGCATTACAAACATATATGATGAGACAGCAGCATTACAAACCTATATGATGAGACAGCAGCATTACATATATGATGAGACAGCAGCATTACAAACCTATATGATGAGACAGCAGCATTACAAACATACATGATGAGACAGCAGCATTACAAACATACATGATGAGACAGCAGCATTACAAACATACATGATGAGACAGCAGCATTACAAACATATATGATGAGACAGCAGCATTACAAACATATATGATGAGACAGCAGCATTACAAACATACATGATGAGACAGCAGCATTACAAACATACATGATGAGACAGCAGCATTACAAACATACATGATGAGACAGCAGCATTACAAACATACATGATGAGACAGCAGCATTACAAACATATATGATGAGACAGCAGCATTACAAACCTATATGATGAGACAGCAGCATTACAAACATACATGATGAGACAGCAGCATTACAAACACATGAATGGCGTCCCCTTAAAACACGTACATTTAATAAATTCCTCAGTAATGATTGGTGAAATAAGAAAACAGCCTAGAACAAATTTTAGCAGCATGTGTCACTTAAATATCAAAATCGCTATTGGAATTGTTTTAGTACGCAAAATAATAGAAAACTACGTATGTGTGTAAGTTACAGAATATGTTGCCTAAAACAGAAGTCCTTGTTTTTCTACACAATTCTAAAATCTTCAGCGTGATTGCTATAAAACGTGGCTCACATCAAGTACTTATAAAAGATTCACACAGAGAGCTTTTACTACAGTCTTGTAAATCAATTAGCAAGTCCTAAAATATGTTTACGACATCTTCACAAATATTTAAGTGATTTTATTGCACCAAGAAGCCATTAGAGTGACTCTACCATGTCACTGAGAGCTAGTTTGTATTTAAGCAATTGAGTAAATTAAATGCAGCTAAAAAACACACTGTCCTCCCTTCTGGAATCATTAGGGATATTGCGACTGTTCTTAAGATACCCAACACTTTCATTATCAATGTCTATCTAATCGTATACCGTTCCTGATAATATAAACTCAACTCGAGCCAGTCCGAGTCAGCTATTTCTGCTCGTCTTGGTATACCAGCCTTACTAAGAAATTATATAGTAAACATTTAACACTATTTCACCGGAGTACTAATAACGTAAAAATTAAAACTGGGAGATATTATATGTACAAAGGAGATATCGTTTTTCCAGAGTATATAATGGAAATGGGGAAATGGGGAATCAGAGTATCATTTTCTTTTATGTTGTTGTCCTAGATATAGAACAATTAGAAATAAATATATTGATAATATTTTCCAAATAGTAATAGTTTTAAAATCGTATGTCATCAAGGAATAAAAGAAACAATATGTGTAATCTGGCAAAATTTGTAACCGAAGCTCAAAGTAAGGACAAAAAAACTTTACACAATTACTTGATGCTTGATGCGATTTGAAATGATTTTGTAATTATAGATGTTTAAATACCATGACTGCTTCGGTTTGATTATGTGATAGGTGGGTATTTGTTTGAGTTTTGTATTTCTATTGTATTGTATGCCCATGCCATATTTAAATTAATTTGGTTTTGTAAATTGCCATAGGCAATGATTTGCAGATATACCAATAAATTTGTAAACTGCTATAACATGATATGAATGTTTTATGCAGTTTAGTCACTATATAAGTAGCATGTTCTGAAACGGAGATAAAGCTGAGCCGACTACACTACATCTTTTGTACAAAAATACGAGCTTACAAGAGCTTATGAGAATCTTACATCTTATAGAAAATTCTGTCCTGCGGAATAACTGTTTTGGCGGGAACGAAGCTCTGTCGAGTTCCCATGAAAACAGTTATCCCAAGGGACGGAATTTTCTATACGAACCGAAAAAGCCATTACTGATTCTTTTTCTTCCATATAAAACACATTGAATAATTATTTTAAATAAATTGATCATTACAGATTTTACAACGACCGCTTTTAAGACGTTTAATTCATATTTTATACGTTACATGTACATCATCTAGATGGTTCCAACGTCACAGCGCGAGAATTTTGATCTCACCCTAGGTGAGATAGAAATATACCTAACTCCGGTAAAATGCAGATATCCTTATCCGGTATGCAAGAAAATCGTTTCTTTAATATAGGTTAGCTCTTCTGTTTCGTTTCGTCAAGATTGCTATGTTAACGAGATGCCTATGCAAACTGTATCTAGATATAGGGTGGCTGTTGTTTGCTTATTAAGTGTTGTAAGATTACCCTCTTGTCAAATAGTCCATATCAAAAAGACAGTTAACTATTATATGACTATATGTTTTGTTGCATGCAAACTGTGTTAAAATTCTATACATACTATTATTGTGCTGTTTGTAGTGGGATGGCCCCGACCCCTGCAGACTAATTACGGGGTAATAAAAGGGTCACCTTTTTGTCACCTTAAGATAGCGAAACAATCGTTAATATAAAAATTATTTTTCATCAGAATTGGTAGAAAAAATGTTTGCTTTATCGTATAGCCTAATACAGAAATGTTTTATAAATTTACATGTATTAATGTTCTGTGACATTAATAATACAATGTAATGATCATTTTAAACTGTACAGGTACTGTACAATTTGCACGAGCTATGTAATTTGATTTTAATTGAACTTTCAGTAAGAACTATTCAGAACCCAGACATACTATACTGAAATATGAGTGGTAAAAACTAATTCTATGTGCATTAATGCTTCAGAGAAGTAACTACTCTTTGTGGATTAAATGATGGGATAACATGCATTTTAATTAGCATACTTTGTTGTGTATTAGTCAGTCCTTTTATTACTTTGATTGATGCTTGTTTCGCTGTTTCATGTTCTAGTAATGACATTTTTAGATATCAGTTAAATCTTGGTCAGTTAGGTTTGAGAAAATGTTCGTTATAAAAAATAAGCTGTGGCGTAGTGTTATGGTAGAGTGTTGGGCGCTCACGCCAGAGCTTTTGGGTTAGATTCCCAACTCGACCCAATGCCTCTCATATAACAACACTCAGTACTGGTTCTACCCAGGAAGCGGAATCGAGAACGGTTCATATATTAAGCTCTGCGCTTTTATCACAATCAAACTTAATTAAATTAATACAAACTGTTTATATTATATGTGGCTAACCGTAAAGATAATGGGTTGAAAATGACAGAAAACAGGAACAATGTGTGGCCAATGTGACCGCATGTTTTTAACTTCACAGCAAGATAAAGAAACTGAATTGCATTAAACTTTTTTTTTCATTTCTGACCAATCTGTTTGAAGACTATTTTCCTAAAACATGAATACAATTATACATATTAACTTACATCACAATACATATTACCATGAATACCAATACTTGGCTGTCCCAGTCCCTCATATCTCCCGAATCAGGTATATTAACACCCAATGAAAAAGCAAGTCCCACAATCCATAGAAAATTAGATATTGAACGCTAACTAAACTGTGACGTCATTCAAACTTTCGCTGAAGCAACTGACCGATCAACGTGCTCAATGTGCTCAAATGGCATTGTTATGTTACAGACCAAGTCGGGAGAGCTAGGTTCGTTATACAGACTAATACCAATACTGTACAGACACGATCCCTACGGACTCTTGAAATCAATGAAATCAGTGAATGTTGTGATATATATATCATATCTAGTTTTATTGGTAGAGGAAGAACTCACACTGAAGCTGAGTAGAACCACCGTTATTCCACAATTAACAGGCAAACTGTCTAACATAAAGTTTTTCTGACCGAGCTGAACTCAAACAAACGCCCTGAGCGATGAGGGAAAAATAATCTTGAGAAGGCGCTCTGAGCTACCACACAGAATACCTTTACTTTTTATTCTGCTTTCAATTAAGTTGATCTATTCTTTATGAAACCATTTTTAGAAATCCGTTTATAAAGATAATCGTCCGCTTGGCAAAGAGAACTGTAGGGTTCAAAATATATGCCCAGATATGCCCAGGTATGATATGAACGACAGGCAATTATAATTACAATGGTTCTGTGATTGTGGATTGTATTACATTGCTGTCTTGATACGTAGTGTATCTCAACATTGATCGCTTGTTATTCTAGTTTAACTAAATGTAGTAGGGGGCTAGTAATGAGTATGTCACACTTAAAGATATATATAGTAATGTGGTCGGTAAAAGCCGATAAAAGAAATGTTTACAAAACTGCTTTGTTTTTCAGACGGTATTGGTGCTTTGTCAGAAGATGTCAATTTTAATTTTCCATAATGATTAAATTTGTCCGAGGTAAATATATGTGTGTATGGTTGTGTAACTTGGGTTTCTTTAACTATGTTTTATTGTGAAACAAAGTAACATGATTATCCAATTCTCCATGCAAACGTGTATGTTGTGATTAAAGAAATAGATAAATTTAATCGGCTTTGTGACTGAATTCATCCGCAAGGGAAGCGTGGTTGTTATTTCGCGAACTAGCGTAGTCTTTCTCCGGTTAAAACAGAATTGTGTTGTTACTGAACGGTTTGTGAATATGTAAGATAATGATCTTATAATATACAGATCGATTTCTCTTGATCTTTGAAAATATGTGTGCTTAAACTCATACAAATGTCCAATCATGTAATTTTGTTGTGTATTCTGTTGGGTATACAGTAAAACCTGTTTTAACGGTCACCTCTATTAAGCAGCCACTTGTCTCAAGCAGTCACATTTGCTATTTCGTATTCCAATGCTTCCAGAGCAAATTAATCTGTATTAAGCAACAACCTGTCTTGAAAGACCACTTTTGCTCATTCCCTAGACTAGCTGTTTGAGACAGGTCTGACTGTAATAGTGACCGCCTGGTTGCTAGTTTACCGTGAGAAAGATATACGCCTTGCTGCTTGTTACTAGTAACAACTTTTATCGTCATACTTACCGAGACGGTATTTATACTATTAAGATATTATTTCTATAATCAATGTTCAGTTTGGTCATGTGTCCTTCTATGCAAAGACTATTTTATTATTAATTTCACTAAACTCAATTTATCAGTCGTTTATTTCTCCATTACTCAGACTGATACATGCTACAAATTTACAGTGAGAAACAAAACAAACAATATTAAAGCAATTTGAATATGGCAGGCAAATGGTACAATTGTTAGAATATGATGTAATTGGTACAGGTAACAGACATGACATTTCACATTTATATACGTGTTGATAGTTGTTTTGTTCTGAGAATGACAAGATAACAGTTTTGATATTTGTATTACAAGCGATAACCAAATCGTTTAGCCTTATCGAAACGAAACATAAGGTATGACTGTGGAGATGGTGGCTCGAAGTTTCTGCTTATTTTTGAAATATTGGTCAGGTTTTCTGGCATATTATATTTTTCGGGATTCCATTTAATTATGTCTGATTTGTTTTTTTTAGTGATGATGATCCATATATCTATGTTATCCCGTGTCATATGTGTCATATAATTTGAAGGCATATCTCATATAATTGAAACAGTTCAAATGTTAAGAATCCGGATTTATTTTGTTAGGTTTCGCTGCGGGTACTCAATCCTAGCATCCATCTAAAAACACATAATCTGATACATTGATATACTTTTTTCTATCTGGTATAGATCTTATTTCTGTACTATTTAGAAATACTTATTTTCTATTATGTGTGATTAAAAAAGACGCGATAATGTTTCTACCGATATTTGTGCTGATTGTCTCACATACGCATGCAGAACTTTTGGACTTAGAAACTAAAGGTTTAGCCGCAAACTGACAAATGGCTGGTTCTCTTTGGCAACACGTATTTGCTCATATGGTTGCCGGTTCACAAGAGTCATGCATAAGTTTAAATCGGTCAAAGTCACTATCAGTATCCATTCTTGTAGATAGCAATACACTTTTATTCGTCCATTGTGGGTTGAAAGGTAGAAAAGACAGCGAATGTGTGTTAAACCCTGAATAAACCCTAATTGAGATGTGACGTTTGAGGCTGTGTACATGTAAAGGCGTCTCATCAATATTTATCTCAAAAACATGTCAGATCGGGTTGAATCGGGAAACCTTGAATATTTTATTATTTGATGTTGCGTCTTATGGGGGGGGGGGGGGGGATAAAAGATAGCAATTTTTTTAAGTTTTACCGGCTAAGTTCGGAATCACAGAGCACTGAAGGTACAACTTATTTTTTCTCCCATTATTTTACAGGAACTTATGGAATCCTACCCTGTTCAACTGACATAAGACTCTACAACCATTCACCATACCAAAATTGATTGCAACAAGGATATTTTAAAAGTTTTTACAACCCTAATCAGTTTTTGCAAATATTCAAATGTTGTACCAATAAAAATAAAGGGATAAGGAATGTTTTGCAGCAATTCAAGCACTAGGACTATACAAATATGGAAAAAAAGAAATGTATTACACAAATTCAAGCACTAATTATAAGACTATACAAATACTAGTATGTAAACATTCCATAATATTGTCTTTCACCACGAGGTGTCTTTCTATTTATAGCTAGAACAGTCAAGCATTAATATTAATGTTTATTTTATTGTATAATTTATATAAAAGATAAATATGCTGTCAAATTACAAAACATCCCTTATACGGTAGATACCGTCTAGATATAGGATGCATGATTTCACATATGGAGTATTCGGTTTATACTAAGGTGCACGGACAGCACGGATACTGACGACAGGTGAGCACTAGTTTATACTGAACGTCAAAAATTTCGCAAAAAGTCCAAGCCGCATAATATTTCCGTTGTTAATATTTAAGTATATCGGTATCTCATTAAACAAGGTTTACAAATACTGTTTTTTTGTTTTTATAATAATCGATTGGCGGCAAACAATAGATCTTTTATTTTTTGTTTCATTTGGTGCATTCAGTTGAAAGTTATTACACTTCTCAAATCAAGTGCATTACAATGAAAAGGGAGGTAATTGGGAGAAAATTTAATTGTTTACATTCGATATTCTTAAAATAGTGAACAATTTTAAAGAACGAAATATTGATTTTTATTGTTGACGTATATCCCTACATGTTCATGAATTTAATCGAGTACATATTAGTAAACCTCGGTTGTATCAGAAAAAAAGCTGTTTTACCATTTGGGTTCATCTGTGTCGTTGTCGTAAAAAATAAAATGCTGAAAACAAACTATTCACCAACAGTTTTGTTTTCAGTTTCAAAATAAAACAATTCAATTTAGCTTTATTGAAATATTCTCAAACTTACAGAACGGAACTTTTGACGGTCAATGTGTTACACTGTACTGTAGTTAAACATTAAACGGTGTGCAGGACGTTCACATTTGTCTAGGGAGAAATCCAATATTTGAAAGCCTGGAATATTGTAATAAATGACCAAACTGATAGAAATGACATTTTAAAAATCTATAAGCCATTTTGTCGGCGGGGGAAAATCAACTAGAAGTCTGGCAATGTAAACCTGGAAGGGACGTCCATCTCTAATGTTATGGTGGTAAAGTGCAAGAGCCAGTGATAAGTAGATTCAGTAACAACTGTATGCACATCTAGGAACTTGGATAAAAGAAATAAATAGGCTTCCAGTTGATCATCTCAAACTACATATGGAATTTGGAAATATTGTAATTGACGTATTTAAATCAACCCATTAAACACTACTTCAAGTTGTCGTCATATCTTCATTTAAATAAAAATGAAATCAGCCTCAGCCAATTAATCACCTCTTCAAGTTGTCGACATATCTTCATTTAAATAAAAATGAAATCCGCCAATTAAACACATCTTCAAGTTGTCGTCATTATATCTCAATTTGAATAAAAATGAAATCCGCCAATTAAACACCTCTTCAAGTTGTCGTCATTATATCTCAATTTAAATAAAAATGAAATCCGCCAATTAATCACCTCTTCAAGTTGTCGACTTATCTTCATTTAAATTAAAATGAAATCCGCCAATTAATCACCCCTTCAAGTTGTCGACTTATCTTCATTTAAATTAAACTGAAATCAACCAATTAAACACCTCCCCAAGTTGTCATCATATCTCAATTTAAATGAAAAAGAAATCAACCAATTAAACACCTCCTCAAGTTGTCGTCATCATATCTCAATTTAAATAAAAATGAAATCAACCAAATAAACACCTCCTCAAGTTGTCGTCATCATATCTCAATTTAAATAAAAAGGAAATCCGCCAATTAAACACCTCTTCAAGTTGTCGACTTATCTTCATTTAAATTAAAATGAAATCCGCCAATTAATCACCTCTTCAAGTTGTTGACTTATCTTCATTTAAATTAAAATGAAATCAACCAATTAATCACCTCCTCAAGTTGTCGTCATACTATCTCAATTTAAATAAAAATGAAATCAACCAATTAAACACCTCTTCAAGTTGTCGTCATATCTTCATTTAAATAAAAACCGATTGTGTCTCTATTTATTCACCATCCAGCTAGTATATAAAGTAATCTGTCAATAATATTAATTATATTGATTTTTAGGTCAACTTGATCACTGCAATACCTGAACTTTACACCTGTATCATATATACCATTCTTAAAAAATACAATAGACGAAGATGGACAGGTCACCGAAGCGGATAGTAGTAAATGTCTGAAACGAATTGTTTTAATAAAAATCAGAATAATAGCAGATCCATGTGTGTTTAAATGCTATACATACTGTAAAGTGAATGTGGTCAACATACCGTTTTTGTATTGGAGAAAGGAAATAAAAAAAAAGTATTCACTAAATTATGATCATTCATATAGACTATGTAAACTAATCTAGACTATATTTTAGCCTTTTAACGGGCGATTTGAAAGGGTCGTATTCCGGAACGGCTGGCTTAATATTTCTGAAGCTGGGCTTATTTTGTCATGTAATACCTCATCTAGCTTTCTTTGCCAAATAAGAATATTTGTTATAGTCTTTTGCATAACGGGTGTCTACAGACAGATGTGGGTATTAGGGTCGTTCCTTGAAATTAAAGGCCTTTACTCAACTTATGTTTGTCACTTTATTTTTGTCATATAAGTGTTATTTAGATGGACTGAACATAGATTTCCCAAAACAAAATTTGAAGAAGAAAATCAAGTTATGGGACTAACTAAGGTCCCGTTACTCCTGCCTGTGAACGTAAGTTGTGATACATAACTAAAGCGGCATCGATATCGCCTTCACAACTTGCTGTGTCGAGAAGGCGCTGTTAAAACGCCAGCACATACTGGCGGCATCGATATCGCATTCACAACTTGCTGTGTCAAGAAGGCGCTGTTAAAACGCCAGCACATACTGGCAGCATCGATATCGCATTCACAACTTGCTGTGTCGAGAAGGCGCTGTTAAAACGCCAGCACATACTGGCGGCATCGATATCGCCTTCACAACTTGCTGTGTCGAGAAGGCGCTGTTAAAACGCCAGCACATACTGGCGGCATCGATATCGCATTCACAACTTGCTGTGTCAAGAAGGCGCTGTTAAAACGCCAGCACATACTGGCAGCATCGATATCGCATTCACAACTTGCTGTGTCGAGAAGGCGCTGTTAAAACGCCAGCACATACTGGCGGCATCGATATTGCATTCACAACTTGCTGTGTCGAGAAGGCGCTGTTAAAACGCCAGCACATACTGGCGGCATCGATATCGCATTCACAACTTGCTGCGGCATCGATATCGCCTTCACAACTTGCTGTGTCGAGAAGGCGCTGTTAAAACGCCAGCACATACTGGCGGCATCGATATCGCCTTCACAACTTGCTGTGTCGAGAAGGCGCTGTTTAAACGCAAGCACATATTGGCGGCATCGATATCGCATTCACAACATGCTGTGTCGAGAAGGCGCTGTAAAAACGCCAGCACATATTGGCGGCATCGATATCGCCTTCACAACTTGCTGTGTCGAGAAGGCGCTGTTAAAACGCCAGCACATATTGGCGGCATCGATATCGCCTTCACAACTTGCTGTGTCGAGAAGGCGCTGTTAAAACGCCAGCACATATTGGCGGCATCGATATCGCATTCACAACTTGCTGTGTCGAGAAGGCGCTGTTAAAACGCCAGCACATATTGGCGGCATCGATATCGCATTCACAACTTGCTGTGTCGAGAAGGCGCTGTTAAAACGCCAGCACATATTGGCGGCATCGATATCGCCTTCACAACTTGCTGTGTCGAGAAGGCGCTGTTAAAACGCCAGCACATATTGGCGGCATCGATATCGCCTTCACAACTTGCTGTGTCGAGAAGGCGCTGTTAAAACGCCAGCACATATTGGCGGCATCGATATCGCCTTCACAACTTGCTGTGTCGAGAAGGCGCTGTTAAAACGCCAGCACATATTGGCGGCATCGATATCGCCTTCACAACTTGCTGTGTCGAGAAGGCGCTGTTAAAACGCCAGCACATATTGGCGGCATCGATATCGCATTCACAACTTGCTGTGTCGAGAAGGCGCTGTTAAAACGCCAGCACATATTGGCGGCATCGATATCGCATTCACAACTTGCTGTGTCGAGAAGGCGCTGTTAAAACGCCAGCACATATTGGCGGCATCGATATCGCATTCACAACTTGCTGTGTCGAGAAGGCGCTGTTTAAATGCCAGAACATATTTGCAACGATTAATGAGGGAAAGCTCAGTAAAAAACAACCGACAAAACTAGCAAAGGTTTAAAAAATGACGCTTCATCAAATTTAAACAAATTTAAACTTCTATTCATGGCCACTATTTCGAGTTCAGTCGATTCACGGATCGTATTACGAGCTTCTGAAAGGTTGACACAGTGGTTTTAATAACGCCCTAACCAGAGGACTTTCATAAAGCGAGAAATTTAATACCACGACTATTTGCTTTTAAACACAACGAAGCTATCGGGAACATGGTCAATAGCATTTGTTAAATAAATTGGTATTGATTAAGCAAATTTTATGTCAGTATTTTCTTAATCTTTTTTCATTGACGCTCGCAGAATTCAGGTCATTTTGTTGTAATACATATAACGCCTTGATATATTTGATATATTGAAATATATTCGTTATTATATATCAGTAACAATTGTGGCATATTTACTTGAACAAAAGTATGTACAGTTCAGGACTGATTATAAAATAAATATATCATATCAATACTTTTGTTTCTATGGAAATATATAAAGTATACATCTGGACCATCTTGGAGATTATTTTTTTTTAAAAAAACATATTTCAACTTGGAGATTGAACTTTCTTTGAAATACGTAGTTTTTAACTTGAGAGATGATTTTTAAATAGATCTAGATCATTAAACTTCAAGATGAACTTTTTAAAAAATATATATAATTCAATTTAAAGACTGAACCTTTTCTTTTTAAATATATACATTTAAATAAACTTGGAGATTTTTTTTTTCAAAATACACAATAATGTAAAGACTGCTTTTAAAATCGCCCGTTACAAACACCAGCAAAAGACATGCATGATTATTTGATAAGTTTCCAAAAGTTCAAATAAATCAGTATAAGCAGTACTGTATTGATAGGGCAATCTCCCCCATAGATAATGTCCGCACATATATAAATCAAGTCCACACATATATCCACCATGTCCACAAACATATATCCATCAGGTCCTTACACATACACACCATTTTCACACATATGCATAATGTCGACACATATATGACAAACATCTTCACACATATATCCACCATGTCCACACACATATATATATATACCATCTTCACACATAAAACCACCATGTCCACAAACACACAAACACATACACACACACACACATATATATATATATATCATCTTCATACATAAATCCACCATGCCCACACACACACACACACACACACATAATTATATACCATTTTCACACATATATCCCACTATGTCCACACACATCTACAACATGTCTACACACATAGACCTCACGTCCTTACATATATACATTATGTCAACACACATATACACCATGTTTTCACACATATACACCATGTCTACACACATACACCATGTACACACACATATTCGACAATTCCACACACATATACATCATATCTACACACACACATATACACCATGTTCACACACATACACACCATTTCCACATACATATGCATTATTTCCACACACATATATATACACAATATCCACATACAAACACCATGTCCACACACATATTCATCATTTCCACAAACATATACACCATGTCTTTCCACATATTCATTATTACCACACACATATACACCATGTCCACACACATATCCATCATTTCCACACACACATACACCATGTCCACACACATACACCATGTCAACACACATGTACACCATGTCCACACACATATACATCATGTCCATACACATAAATATCATTTTCACAAACATATACGTCATGTCCACACACATATACACCACGTCCACACATATATACCCTTTCACAAATACACATCATGTCCAAAAACACAGAGATCATGTTGACAAACACATTATACAACTATCAACACTCATATACACTATGTTCACAAACACATACAGCATGTCCATAAACACATATACACCATGTCTACTCAACTATACAACATGTCAACACACATATATACCACATGTCAACACACATATATACCACATGTCTACACACATATAAACCATATCCACACACATATATACAACATGTCCACACACATATACACCATGTCGACAAACACATGTACACCATGTCCACTCAAGTATACACCATGACTATACACATATATACACCATGTCCATACACACATATACGCCATGTCCACAAACACATATACATCACATTCACACACATATACCACATGCCTACACACACAAACATATACACCATGTTCACACACACATACATCATGTCCACACACATATCCACCATGATCACACACATATACACCATGTCTATACACACATATACATCATGTCTATACACACATATACACCATGTCTATACACACATATACATCATGTCTATACACACATATACATCATGTCTACACACATATCCATCATATCTACAGACACATAAACATCATGTCCACACACATATCCATCATGTCTACAGACATATATCCATCATGTCTACACACATATGCATCATGTCTACAGACACATAAACATCATGTCCACACACATATACATCATGTCTACACACTTAAACATCATGTCTATACACACATATACATAATGTCTACACACTTATACATCGTGTCTATACACACATATACACCATGTCTATACACATATCCATCATGTCCACACAAATATACATCATGTCTATACACACATATACACCATGTTTATACACACATATACATCATGTGTATACACACATATCCACCATGTCCACACACATATCCACCATGTCTATACACATATATATATATCATAACTATACACACACATACATCATGTCCACACACATATACATCATGTCCACACACATATCACTCATGTCCACACACATATCCACTTTGTTCACACACACATAAACATCATGTCTATACACACATATACACTATGTCTATACACATTTCCATCATGTCAACACAAATAAACATCACGTCTATACACACATATACACCATGTCTATACACACACATACATCATGTCTTTACACATATACATTATGTCTATACACACATATACACCATGTCTATACACACACATACATCATGTCCACACACATATCCACCATGATCACACACATATACACCATGTCTATACACACATATACATCATGTTTATACACACATTTACACCATGTCTATACACACATATACATCATGTCTATACACACATATACATCATGTCTATACACTCATATACATCATGTCTATACACACATATACACCATGTCTATACACACATATACATCATGTCCACACACACATACATCATGTCCACACACATATCCACCATGATCACACACATATACATCATGTCTATACACACATATACATCATGTCCACACACACATACATCATGTCCACACACATATCCACCATGATCACACACATATACACTATGTCTATACACACATATACATCATGTCTACACACACATATACATCATGTCCACACACACATATCAATCATGTCCACATATATATCCATCATTTCCACACAAATGTACATCATGTCTATACACACATATACATCATGTCTATACACACATATACATCATGTCTATACACACAATTACATCATGTTCACACACACATACATCATGTCCACACACATATCCACCATGAACACACACATATACACCATGTCTATACACACATATACATCATGTCTATACACACATATATATCATGTCTATACACACATATACATTATGTCTATACACACATATACATCATGTCTATACACACATATACATCATGTCCACACACACACATATCAATCATGTCCACACATATATCCATCATTTCCAAACAAATGTACATCATGTCTATACACACATATACACCATGCTTATACACACATATACATCATGTGTATACACACATATCCACCATGTCCACACACATATCCACCATGTCTATACACATATATATATCATAACTATACACACATATACATCGTGTCCACACACATATCCATCATGTCTATACACACATATACATCATGCCCACACACATATCCACCTTGTTCACACACACATAAACATCATGTCTACACACACACATATACACCATGTCTATACACATTTCCATCATGTCGACACAAATATACATCATGTCTATACACACATATACACCATGTCTATACACACACATACATCATGTCTATACACATATACATTATGTCTATACGCACATATATACCATGTCTATACACACACATACATCATGTCCACACACATATCCACCATGATCACACACTTATACACCATGTCTATACACACATATACATCATGTCCACACACACATATCAATCATGTCCACACATATATCCATCATTTCCACACAAATATACACCATGTATATACACACATATACATCATGTCCAAAACACATATACACCATGTCTATACGCATATATACACCATGTCCACACACATATCCATCATGTCCACACACATATACACCATGTCAATACACACATATACATCATGTCCGTACACATATACACCATGTCTATGCACACATATACATCAAGCCCACACATATATTCATCATGTCCACACACATATACACCATGTCTAAACACATATACACCATGTCCACACACATAAACACCATGTCCACACACACATATCAACCATGTCCACACACATATCCATCATGTCCACACAAACATACACCATGTCCACATACACACATATAAATCATGTCCACACAAATATCAATTATGTCCACACACATATAAATCATGTCCACACACATATACACCACGTCCACACACACATACACCATGTCCACACACATATATCAATCATGTTCACACACATATCCATCATGTCCACACATACATACACCATGTCCACACACACATATTAATCATGTCCACACACATATCCATCATGTCCATACACATGTCAATCATGTCCACACACATATACATCATGTCCACACATGTACATCATGTCTATACACACATATACACCATGGTTATACACACATATACATCATGTCAACACATACATAATGTCCACAAATATATACACCATGTCTATACACACATATACATCAAATCCACAAACATATACTTCATGTCCTCACACACATACATCATGTTCACACACACATACATCATGTCCACACACACATACATCATGTTCACACACACATACATCATGTCCACACACACATACATCATGTCGACACACATATACACTATGTCTATACGCACATATACATCATGTCCAAACATGTACGCCATGTCCACACACACATACATCATGTCTATACGCACATATACATCATGTCCACACATGTACATCATGTCGACACACATGTACACCATGTCTATACGCACATATACATCATGTCCACACACATATACATCATCTCCACACACACATACATCATGTCGACACACATATACACCATGTCCACACACACATACATCATGTCGACACACATATACACCATGTCTATACGTACATATACATCATGTCCACACACATATACATCATGTCCACACACACATAAATCATGTCCACACACTTATACACCATGTCTATACGCACATATACATCATGTCTACACACATATACATCATGTCCACACATGTACACCATGTTAAAAATTGAAGAACATCTTATCACGCTTAATCCAATTAATGGAATCGATTTGTTTAATACCCCAATAATGTGTCTTAACAATTCTTTACAGTACCACACAATACTACAACACTATACTACAACACTAAAAAACGACACAATAGTTGGCATTGCGGTATTTCAAACTTTCGATAAAAATTAGGTGGAACATATCAACTCAAAACAGTGACTTAACTACTTGTTTATGTGTCTCTGCTAAAACTAATATAACAAAAAATCAAAATGTTTTTTGTTACTTCGCGAGCTCAAATAGATTTTGATTATATGAGATATTCAATTCAAACCTAGAATGTCTACTTAATTTTTCCAACTTACTTCAGCCATCTTAGGCATGATTCTAAATGTTATGATATTTGACGAATAAGAACATATTTTTAGTAAATACTATTTGAAAATTGCTCTGGTTAAATTGAAAAATGTAATTAACAATTTCAATAGAAAATTAAAGAAGAAAGAAAAGAATATTTTTAACAATACTATATTGACACCATATGTGATGATTGATGTATTTTAATACCATACCTTAAATATATCATTATTTATAAGAAACAAAAAAATACGAAAACCTAAAATAAGGTATCACTTGGACAATAATAACAATAAATACGAACATTGAGTACTTAAAATATATCACCGCCATATTGAAAATTGTAATTGTTAAACATATTGTAATGCATCAATGAAGAAAACTTACAAACTAATATAAGAACTAGAACATGCCCATGAACCGACATGTCCATTGTAGCATTGTTAAACAATTCATAAACATACAAGAAAAGAAAATACGTGACAAAATGTGTGCAATAAAAATAACACCCACTTACCGAACTCTCCGGCCATTATTCCATATGAACAACCAGTAATAAAATGTTCACTACATGTATCAAACGAGCACTTGTTACTGTAATGTGTGATAAACTGTAGTAGTATAGGGGCCAGTTTGTGTGTAAACTCATTTGCATATAAGTTATGCGTAGAATTGCGCAGGCGCGGCGGACATATTGGAATCTATATCAAGAATGAAATTATAGGTATATATTTAGAATGACCCATGTCTGGCGTGTGTTGTTGAACAATAACGTAAAAGATATCCCTTTTATGTCGCCACAATGTCTGGCGTGTGTAGATTTAAAGATAGTTGTCTCACAATAGTCGTATTGACATTTCATAAATTTCATAGATATTAGCAAAAGAAAACTGTCGTAACTGTAATAATTGTCTTGTTTTGATTGGCCTAAAGATGTTGTCCTTTGATTGGCTTATAAAGCTTCTTAAAACTTGCTATGGTACAATTACGATATTACAAGGTTATATGGTTCACCATTAACAGTAAATACTACTGCAATATAGAGTTACGTAATATTATTATTATTATGACTATTAATAAAATAACACACATCAACTCAATATAGTTTATATAAATAAGTGATACCAGTGCAGTCAAATTTACAATACTAACAACAATTTAAAAGGTTGTTGAAGGTTTGGCAGCATACATTAGTTTGTTGATATTCCTTTACGGCATGCTGCATATGACCTTGCATACTTTTTTCTCATATTGTTAAAGTTATACTATTGTAACCTCACACAAATAGTGTGTACAGATACCACAATCAAAAGAATTTAATTCTGTTGAAGATATATAATTCGACAATACTATAAGGAAATTTAATTGCGCTGTAAGCGGTGTTGTTTGGCCTAATATATTGGTTGCACAATAGTAAACAATTATAGTTGTACTCAACTTAATGTTTGAAGTAGCATAGAGCCTTCTGTGTTTCAGACCTGATTAGCTGGTTAGGATAAGTCTTGATAACACTTGATACTTGATAATAATACTTGATTGGCTTATAATATATTCGGCTGTATATGGTAAAATAAATAAATCTTTATTAATTAGTCATCAATTATTAATAAACTAGTTGGATCATATATAGTAACATAAACAGCGACAGCCGTTAGATTCATTATTCGCCAAATCTACAATAAAAAAGTTGGAAAAATTCAAACTACTTAGTATGAAATAGTCATCCATCACAATTTATCTATCATCTATCAATCACACCGACATATTGTTGTTAAATGGGTATCCATTGCCAACATTCCATTTGGATTGTGTGTCCGTATACGCACACAACGCACAAATATTGCGAAACATACGATTCGCACGCTCTCGGCATATGAATTGCATGTGAAAAATTGTTGCACTCATGGTTACAACACATGTTCAGTATAAGAAAAATCACAAGACAAGATAACCAGCAACAACTAACAGATGGGTAGGCTGAGTGACAATCAACGATCAGAAGTAGTTGGGAAAGTGAGAGCGGTGATCCATTCCATACATCAACGATGCGCGCAATGCATAGCAGCCAGCGATAGTCAAACGCGATATTGACTGTGTATATGGAGTAACTGGGAGTCGCTTTTCAGATCAAATAAATCAAAACACTATGAATTAACTTTTGTTGTGTATTGACATTTTATTAAAAATGAAATGATCTTGTTGATGTAAAAATTTAATTCACTGCAAGTTATGATTAAGATGAAGAACATTCGTATAAAATACACTGTGGAAAAGGTACAGCATTAACAGCCAACTATGGTTAAGATAAAGAACATTTGTATAAAATACACTGTGGAAAAGGTACAGCATTAACAGCCAGTTGTGGTAAAGATGAAGAACATTTGTATAAAATACACTGTAGAAAAGGTACAGCATTTACTGCAAGTTGTGGTAAAGATAAAGAACATTTGTATAAAATACACTGTGGAAAAGGTACAGCATTTACAGCCAGTTGTGGTAAAGATAAAGAACATTTTGATAAAATACACTGTAGAAAAGGTACAGCATTTACTGCCAGTTATGGTAAAGATAAAGAACATTTGTATAAAATACACTGTGGAATAGCTACAGCATTTACAGCCAGTTATGATAAAGATAAAGAACATTTATATTAAATACACTGTGGAAAAAGTAAAGCATTTACTGCCAGTTATGATAAAGATAAAGAACATTTGTATAAAATACACTGTAGAAAAGGTACAGCATTTACAGCCAGTTATGGTAAAGATAAAGACCATTTATATAAAATACACTGTGGAAAAGGTACAGCATTTACAGCAAGTTATGATAAGGATAAAGAACATTTGTATAAAATACACTGTGGAAAAGGTTAAGCATTTACAGCCAGTTATGGTAAAGATGAAGAACATTTGTATAAAATACACTGTGGAAAAGGTACAGCATTTACTGCCAGTTATGGTAAAGATAAAGAACATTCACCAAGTGCCTTCTTATTTTATATACACTTGGTACCTTTTTGCTTCAATTGGACGATTTGTCGTTATAGAGTGGTACAATAATTAACAAATATGCAAATTAAGTTAAATTTAACGGCACTACCTAGATATAAATGGATTTTATATGGAGACACAATGGTCCAGTTGTTAGCATGATCTGCGTCACAGAGGTCTCAAGTTGGATTCTCGGTGAGGTCATGTCCGGTTTGTTTCTAACTCATTCCTACATTGCCTGTTTGTGTGAGATACTGTGAAAGCATGCCATCAATTAGAGGAGATAAAGACAGACAGACAGACAGACAGACAGACAGACAGACAGACAGACAGACAGACAGACAGACAGACAGACAGACAGACAGACAGACAGAAAGGCGGGGAGACAGATACACAGACAGACGCGACGTCGCGATCGATCGATCGATGAGGACAGTTTCTTTATAAAGATTACGTCGGGCCCCATATATATGCAGTGATTTTAACACCTTTTAAAGTTGTTATAGTTGGAAGGGAAGTCATTCTTATTGACTAACCAAAACGTTTTATAGTCGTTTGAATGTGCAAACTAAAAGTGTTTGCCGAGACACATAAAAAATCTCGATATCCGTGAATTGTATCCTGCTTAGATTGGCGGTTTACTTGCATAGCATATAGCCTGATTTGTAAATCCTCACAAAAACATTTAAGTCAAACTATCCCAGGTTATGATTGCAATCTGACAACTGTTCAGCCGCGGGTCGTGGTGAATTGAATGCCTTTCTGTACTCTCGCTATCTTTCCATATCTACTAGTGTTAAATTCCATCGGGAATATTTATAGCAAATTTGAAAAAATTGAAAAATATAAATATTAAAAAAACACATCAATAAATGATTATGCATAACCTTGATATAGGACTGCAGAATTGCAGAGTTTAACTGTAAGCGTAAATTTTCTCTATTTCTTTAATCAATAGTTTACCATCCAAATTTACAATCAAACCCTTTCTTTTGATACCAAAACCTTAGTTGTTGAAAATTGTTCGTGCAGAACATCATCTGTGTTGACCCAGCTGACAGTTTACATAAAAATTATTTGTTTACAAAACTGAACAAAGAAATTAGAGCGGAGTGCTATCTGTAGGTCCTTGACTGAACTAACCAGTGTAAATACTGTTATATATTGCAAGGGGTATGATAAAATCAGATGCGCTTGTGAATTGTACGGTGTTCCGTTGGGGGCCATCGAAGCATATTTATTAAAGTATGTAGATTCGAAACAACGACTTTCCTCCATCGTAGATTCGACTTTTCGGCACTTTTCACCATTGTTGTTTTGACTTTTCGCCATCGTAGTTTCGACTTTTCGACTTTTCACCATCGTTGTTTTGACTTTTCACCATCGTATTTTCGGGTTTTCACTATCGTTGTTTCGACTTTTCACCACCGTAGTTTTGATTTTTCACTATAATCATAGCTTCTACTTTTCACCGTCGTTGTTTTGACTTTTTGCAATCGTAGTTTCGACTTTTCATCATCATAGTTTCGACTTTCTCAATCGTTGTTTCGACTTTACACCATCGTTGTTTCGACTTTTCACCATCATAGTTTAGACTTTTCATCATCATAGTTTCGACTTTCTCAGTCGTTGTTTTGACTTTACACCATCGTAGTTTTAACTTTTCACCATCGTAGTTTTAATTTTCACCATCATAGTTTCGACTTTTGACCATCGTAGTTTCGACTCTACACCATCTTGACTTTTCACCATCGAAGTTTTGACTTTTCACCATCATTGTTTCGACTTTTCGCAATCGTAGTTTCGACTTTTCACAATCGTAGTTTCGACTTTTCACCATCGTAGTTTTGACTTTTCGCCATCCTAGTTTTGACTTTTCGTCATCGTAGTTTCGACTTTTCGCCATCGAAGTTTTGACTTTTCACTATCGTAGTTTCGACTTTTCGCCATCGTAGTTTTGACTTTTCACCATCGTAGTTTCGACTTTTTGCCATCGTAGTTTTGACTTTTCATCATCGTGGTTTTGACTTTTCACTATCGTAGTTTCAACTTTTCGCCATCGTAGTTTTGACTTTTCACCATCGTAGTTTCGACTTTTCGCCATCGTAGTTTTGACTTTTCATCATCGAAGTTATGACTTTTCACGATCATGTGCACTGATGTAAAACAAAAACCTGACGTCACATAGGCTACACTTACCGAAACTTAGGTTGGGCCCAATACACGTGTTTAATAATACGTTATAGCTTTTGCATTGGATTCTGATTCACGTGTCACTAATTAACGATAAAAATACATATGTTTAGGTATGCAGGCTATTCGTTCTCCCAGAAAACAGATTTTCCATGTTGACAGTCTGCTTGATGCCAGATGTAATTCTCGACATTTTATTCTAAAATTTTATTTATTTTTTTTGTAGATTTAGAAGCGTAACACAGACTTGCAAATTTGTATTTTATTTAGGTAAACATTTAGTAAACAACATATACATGTATATGCGTTATATCCAACTTATAAATGTAATTCTCAATCAATCGAATTTTAAGACTTAAACCAGAAAACGTCAGACAAAAATGTAGATTTGTTGAAGTGTAGGCCTATTATTATTTTTTCAACACGATGTTTTACTTTTGAATCGATACAATCCAACGAACTTTTTACAGGTTAACATTTCAACAAAGTCAGTAACAAGTAAATCAATATGTGACATAAAATGGTAGACTATTTATAGCACTCAATAATTGCCGGGTAAGCACAGTAATATTCCGTGACGTTTCTTAGAAATGTCTCCCGATCTCAGTCATTATCGGTGTGTACAACGTACACCGGATATTGCTCTAAAGATTTTTTTTTAAAAAATTCCAAATGATATTTATCAACAAGGTAAGTTCAAATCCAATTATCTGCTGTTTTTTGTGATAATAACATAAACGATTTTATATTGCACAAAACGTGAAATGGAATTGCGATGTTTATTGCCTTATACTAGGCGGGCTACAAAACACATAATCATTATTATTATTATTATTATTATCATCATCATCATCATCATCATCATCATCATTATCATCATCATCATCATCATCATCATCATCATCATCATCACCATCATCATCATCATCATCATCATCATCATCATCATCATTGTTACAAATTGCAGAGAAGATATATAACACACATAGTATCATATATGTATGAAAATTGATGACAAATAAATCAATTAGCCTATAGATAAAATTGCGATTAATTGTCAACCTTATCATTTGATAAGCCGGTGTTATGTGCACATTTTACTCATAATTATCTTATTACTGTGATGTTATGAAAATTCTGAATCAACAGATTCATATTGTTAGACGCATAGAATAAGTAAGTCAAAATTCATCATCGTAGTTTCGTTGTTTCGACTTTACTTAATTTCATAAATATGTTGCGATGGCCCCAATGGGACACCGTAGTATTGCGTTTACACGTGTGAACACTTGAAGCATCGAAAAAAATATGAATCAATTGGGTCACAATGATTTCCAACTAATATCTGCATTTTAAAAAAAACGATTTAAATTAAAGAGAATCACTGGATTCTTCCGATGAATAGAAAGACGATTTTTTCATTTATTTGGGTACAATGTTTCTATGAAATGTAAGTTTAAATCTGGTAGACGGTATAGATTGAGCCAATTCATTAGTCTTTAATATTTGGTTGCGCACGGTAAATAGAAATAAATCGACTTAATGTTATCGACTTTAATTAATCATTTAGAAATTAATAAAACCACTTCGGTAGCAAAATTGTCTATTAATGAAATAGACTGCATCCATGGGAGTTTATTGGGTAAAAAGGAATAGTATAATTGTTTCAAACTCATTTATTTAACCTCGACTGAGACTTGAAACAAGTTATTACAACTTAGACAAATCTCGCTCGAGTTCTTTCTGGGTAGAACCAGTACTAAGCATAAAGTGTCTTGTCCAAGGGCATTACCCATAGCTGCCGCGGAGGATCGAACCCAAGAATCTCCGATCCTGAACTCGATGTTCTACCACTGGACCATGCGTTCCATCTTTGGGTTCTTTGAATCTTGATCTTCAATCAATCATTCATCAGTCATCTATCAATCATACACATTTATAATAATTACTAAATTATTTTTAATATCCTCATCATTTCCTGCTCGCCAAAATCACCTACTCGTATTTAAAGCGCAAAGGCAAATAAAAAATCTAAAATCAAAATTAAGCTCCACTTAATACCCACCGTGTCATCATTTAAATACACAGTAGGAGCTGTTACACCCTAGAGCTGTTACACCCTAGGGCACTTGTGAAAATAAGTAAATAATCAAGTAGGCGGCATGTCACGTGATACAATGGATCATTGATTGACATCCTTGCATAGGCGGATCCACGTTTTTTTTATAATTACAGTAAAATAAAATGTTTATCAAACGCGAAAACTCATTTGAACAAGTCAATCTTCCTTGAAGTCCTTACATATATGTACATACACATTATTTACACCAAAGCGCCAAATAGCACACACAAAAAACATTAAGAGTATAGGAGTGTGTGTGATATTAAACAATAATCTTAGACTTTAACTTAGACAATAGTTTGATGGTTTGTTTGAATATTTACAGTTACAACGAGGGTTAACCGACAATCGCTTAACCTAATTACTCTTTCCTGGGGTCCTGTAACGTTAACAAGTACTCGAGCACACCCATCCCTGCAAGTAACTGATAACATTCACACTTGAATCAGTCTTTTCTCTAGTTTTGACCGTTGAAACTAAACAGAAATGAATTGTATATTCAACTTAGGCTAAATGTTGAATGTTATTCAATAAAAAATTACATTCTTCATATTTTCAGGCTTAGATTCATCTATAAAATAACTTTCACGATCAATATCATTGAAAAGGTAGTCGGTATAACGGACCTTGCTCTCCCGATTTGGTCAGTGCATAGCAATGAGTCTGAACAGTTGATTGGTCAGTTTCTTCAGGGAAAGTTTGAATGACGCGACATTTCAGTAAGCGTTCAATAGCTATGAATTGTGGGACAGGCATGTAATTCCCTGCTTTTTCATTGGGGGTTAATAGACCCGATCCGGGAGATATCAGGTTCTGATATAGACAAGTACGACACTAGAGGGTAGTATAGCACAAACATTCACAAAAATATACTCATCTCACGACCCAACAACTGAAGTGTATACATGTACATACGTCGAAAACTTAGGCTACATTTTAAAAGAACAAAAAGAGGGAAGTAGTCCTGGCACAAACAAACGGATTAAGGATTAGACTCGAGTTGTATGATTACGTCGAAAACTTAGGCTGCGTTTTGAAAAGAGCACTTGGATGGGTGTAGTCTGGCACAAACTGGAGTACAAAATGGATTAAGGTTAAAGCCTGAAATATAAGGTCATGTCGAAAACTTAGGCTATATTTTGTAGGCTTAATAAATTAACTTTCGTTACCAAAATGTATATATAAATTTGCATGAGAAAAACAATACCATGCCATGTCTGTGGACTACTAATGTGATAATGAAATATCCGGAGGGGGGATTCCTTATAGCTAGGTTAGTACATATGTGTCGCCGTTTTGATCCCTCTTTTTGGACATATGCTGTTTTGACCCCTATTCTATTTGCATAATGCGATGTAGAACTTAGACCCTCCTTTCTGGACACAAAGTGTAGACTTTTGACCCCTTACTCAATCCGAGATTCCATCCCCTTCTGCCTAAAAACTCCAGGGTAGGCAAGAGCTTATGTAGACAAAGTTCTATTTAGATTAAATGTAGAATTTTGACCCCTGTATAAATGGTATAAATGTAGTCCTGATCACCAAATTTACGTGACAATGTAGAGTTTGTGCCTATGTTTTTAAGTAAACACGGCACATATGTACCTATTTTCAGGTCGAGTGCCAACCCCACGCCCACCCCCGGAATGAAAGTATTATATTTGATTTTAGATTGATATTTTATATTATTTTTCTTCTTTTTAATAATGTGCTGGAATCTTTTCAGGCCGTAGTTAGCTCAGTGAAAATATGTCATGGTGATGGCGCACAGCTTTTTTTCTTCAATTTTGATAATTTTGAGGGTAACTTTATATACAATCTCTGAATCTTTGATTGTAGCAGCAGATCACATCCGAAGGAGAGATATGAACGCCTCAAGTGTAGCAGCAGGTCACATCCGAAGGAGATATATGAACGCCTCAAGTGTAGCAGCAGATCACATCCGAAGGAGATATATGAACGCCTCAAGTGTAGCAGCAGATCACATCCGAATGAGATATATGAACGCCTCAAGTGTAGAAGCAGATCACATCCGATGGAGATATATGAACGCCTCAAGAGTAGCAGCAGATCACATCCGAAGGAGAGATATGAACGCCTCAAGTGTAGCAGCAGATCACATCCAAAGGAGAGATATGAACGCCTGAAGTGTAGCAGCAGATCACATCCAAAGGAGATATATGAACGCCTCAAGAGTAGCAGCAGATCACATCCGAAGGAGAGATATGAACGCCTCAAGTGTAGCAGCATATCACATCCGAAGGAGAGATATGAATGCCTCAAGTGTAGCAGCAGATCACATCCGAAGGAGAGATATGAACGCCTCAAGTGTAGCAGCAGATCACATCCGAAGGAGAGATATGAACGCCTCAAGTGTAGCAGCATATCACATCCGAAGGAGAGATATGAATGCCTCAAGTGTAGCAGCAGATCACATCCGAAGGAGAGATATGAACGCCTCAAGTGTAGCAGCAGATCACATCCGAAGGAGAGATATGAACGCCTCAAGTGTAGCAGCATATCACATCCGAAGGAGAGATATGAATGCCTCAAGTGTAGCAGCAGATCACATCCGAAGGAGAGATATGAATGCCTCAAGTGTAGCAGCAGATCACATCCGAAGGAGAGATATGAATGCCTCAAGTGTAGCAGCAGATCACATCCGAATGAGAGATATGAACGCCTCAAGTGTAGCAGCAGATCACATCCGAAGGAGAGATATGAATGCCTCAAGTGTAGCAGCAGATCACATCCGAAGGAGAGATATGAACGCCTCAAGTGAGGCAACCGACGTTACTCTGGATGGACCTTTGGGTAATAAGTTAGAATAAAAATTGTGTGTTGTCAAGATTGAATTCCCTCCTGTAAGAATCAACGTTGCCTATATGTGTCCATAATCATACTCACTATTTGTAACCCAGTACTTCCGATAGTAAGAAGGAGGTTTTATTAAGTTTACCTTGAAGTTGACTGTTTTGGTCCCGCCCCCAATGTCTCAGGGGTCATTCAACTCATTTAAAGCGACACTCAAAGTTTGTGATAAATTATCTCTTTCTGAAACAAGAACTTAGAATACCCCCAGCTTGTATTCAGACCTTCAGTTTGTTTATAGTCGGTTACATATATAATAAAGACAGCATTAGGTGCGTATAGCTATTGTCGGACATTGAATTAGCATTTGCACACCATGTCGCATAATAAAATGATTGCAGTTTGGCGTTTATCATGGTATATCACAGATATTCAACCGTTTATTTGATTGTTATAACACGGTCATTATATATCACAATTGAAAAAATTGGCACGATACGTTGTATATCACAGGGTTTGATAAGTTTAACATTATCAAAACAATCGGGTTTATACATAGTACTATACACATAGTAAATCTGAGAACATGGTCTATGGCCTAAAGGGAATGACAACAAAAGAAAGAAAAAATATGAAATGAACAAATGATAACACTATACAATTTTGTATTTTAAGAAATGATAAAAATACGTATCACCAGTGGCCTCAAATTAGATTTGTTCTGCCCTGGTAAATATGTTCTCACAGTTATAGTTAAATCAACCCATCAAACAGTAAACATTATACAACGAGACCTGGGCTGCGTTCAGCACGGTTATTAACCCATCGTCAGATACCCACGAGTGCCAATTCCGACGCTTTCCATCCGTCACGGAGAGTATCGGAATGGATTACGCGTGGTTATCCGACGAGGAGTTAAACATGTTTACTCTGTTTATAAACGCAAACGGTAATCAAACGAATGAAAAGTTAACGGAAATCGGACTACATCGGCGCTGTCCCTCCATTTCTCATTAAAACTCAAGCAAACCGCTCTCAGAACTTTCTATAGGTATAAGCCGACCATTGATTTTCGTTCTTTATTCTATAGTAAATAAAAAGTTTGAAGACTTGTCATTCATCCAATGAAAGAAGTGAATCTTACATTTTATTGTTTGTCAACCTCTGCACTACCTAAATATGATGAGAAAAGTAGGATTCATGTGTCATCCAAGAGATTTGTTTCTGTTCAATGTGTACACTGGTGACAAAGTGAAAACAGACTTTCGAAATTATGTATTTGTACCCCAATTTCCACGCATCATTTGTGTGTTTTTTTTCTAAATTCACAATTTAAAATGACAATGCTTTCAAAATGTTCAAAACACATCAATAATGCCTTTAAATAAAAAAAAATGAGCATTAAAATAAGGAAAATGCATTTTTAAAGAAGAAGAAACGAAGATTATTTATAACCGCCATTATGCGACTACCGCACAGAAGCATTTCCGGTTTCCAATTGTGGTACTATACCTTTAATTATAAAAAAATGAGGGGATACTATTCAATTGTGGGACATATGTATTGTAACTACAAAGTTACCCGCCTTTGTTGGGATCCTGAGCAATAGTCTACTCTCCTTAAATGGCTTTAGATCATAAAACCAACCATGCGCGAAATATTGTCAGTTATAAAAAAAATCGAAATTGATAGATTTCTTAGATTTTATTACCCGAACATCAGTTTGTACGAAAACGTATTGTGACCCCCACCCCCTTGTATTTAAGATATATAAATATATTGTTTTTAATTTGTTATCTATTAACTTTTTAATAGATCTACATCGTATTAGAAATTTAGAGCTTTATAAATACATGGTGGCACATAATGCAAATTATTCAAATTGGTAAATTAAGACGATATAGTGTGATTATAGTTACTGATTTTTTTAGAATTTTTATATTTTGAATATTAACTGGTAGCTTTCTGTCGGATATAAATACTTTTCGCACAATATTCAATGTGTTGTCAATTTATGTACATGCACCACTCGCCCTTTTGGATGTAGGGTCTGCTGACTGCAATTCAAACTGCCGAAGCTTCAGAAAGTGGCGTAAAAACATAATAGGCGTAGGCTCCACCCGGAGTATTAAGGTTTGGGGAGCATAGACTTTAGACCCCACCCCCTCCCCACCCCAACCCAATTATGTTGATAAAAGTCACAAAATCCAAAAAAAATCTGGAGTTAATGACAACCATATTTTTATCCTAAGAACTAACTATGCAGCATTTGTTGTTTTGAATATCACTTTTTAGGGAAGAGGCCAGCACCGCCATTAACCCACTTCCAACACTCTTCCTCCTTTTTAGTTTACAGTGGTTGGGTGGGTGAGTGAGTGAGTGAGTGAGTGAGTGAGTGAGTGAGTGAGTGAGTGAGTGAGTGAGTGAATGAATGAGTGAGAATGAGTGAGTGAGTGAGTGAGTGAGTGAGTGAGTGAGTGAGTGAGTGAGTGAGTGTGTGAGTGAGTGAACGAGTGAACGAGTGAGTGAGAGAGTGAGTGAGTGAGTGAGTGAGTGAGTGAGTGAGTGAGTGAGTGAGTGAGTGAGTGAGTGAGTGGGTGGGTGGGTGGGTGGGTGAGTGAGTGAGTGAGTGATGGGTGAGTGAGTGAGTGAGTGAGTGAGTGAGTGAGTGAGCGATCAAAACCGAAAGTGCTGATAGATTTGCCGATGTCGCAATATACTGTTTGCATTAGCAAGATTAACAACATATTTTCACATCTTTCACGACTTAACTCTTGAAACAGGTAGATAGGGCAATATACTCAGTAATAAAATAACTTAATATAACCGTACGCAGTATACAGTGTATAGAATTAAACATTTAAATATTTAAAACGTTATAACTGTCACTGTCTATCTACAAGTTTGGAACACAAAATTCCTGACGGAATGACGGACAGACGGACGGACGGACTCATGAGAGGGACGGTATGGGGTTATGTTTGTATCTGTTCATAAAACAAAACAAAACCTATTTTCTTTCTAACCCTAATGTCACAAACCTTGAGATCAAACCCTAATGACACTAAAAAAGAACAAAAATTGGTAAAAAAAAAAAGTAAAAGAAAATGTGTAAAAAAACCAGTTGATTACGCAAAGAAGGGTAAAGTAGCCTGGTGAAATTTCTCTTATATGTGGCTAGAAATCGATGCATGAGGTACGGCGTGTTCATTGATAGCGACCGAGCTAAATGAGTTAACCACTATATCCTACTTTAGAAACAATCGGTTGCTAAAAAAATATTTGACCTTTTGACTGAGTTATAAGGTCAAAGGTCGCCACAAGCAGAGTTTTTAACTAGACGAGATGATACCAAAAGCATTTATATTTAAGACATTTGTTAATTGTTTTGACCATCATTATTAGTTTATTTTAGATTACCAATGGCATGAGTATAAAATAATAATATGTATTATTCATTATATATTAATATATACATAGATGGAATTAATTTGACCTTATATGCCTTTCTTCGGTATTTTGTACAAAATGCAGCTGCATGTAATTTGATAGATGTGCTGTATGTATCGGCATTTAAGAGGTTATGCTACTTCAGATATCAAACAAGCAGTGTGTAATGTGTAAAATTGGTCAAAAACATCGTGCACATTTACTAAAGCAAAGCATAGTGAATTTATAAGAAATATTGATTTACCACATTTCTTACAACATGAACTGTTTTCTGTTTTTCTTGCTCTGATCTAAAGATCTGATACGGCTTATGGCATTCCTTATTGCATGATCTCGGTCATAAAAAAATTATTCTAGAGTTAGGAATAATTAACAGTTGAATGATGGCCAGGAACTTGTCCAATGCAAAAGTAGACCAAAAAGGATACAGAACCATTGGAATTTTGTGGATATATTTACTGTATAAATGACACGGCACCAGAAATAGATATAGTACAGCCAGCTTTTCCATCAACAATGGTTCTTTTGCCCTCAAATTGAAAACAGTTCATTGATCTTACTAAAATATATAAAACACATTTTGTCTAATATCTTGATGAGTAAATTGGAACATGAATGCAGACATTTCACAACTGGAGAGTTCGCTTTGATTTTTCTTACAGCAAACCATGGAGAAGCAGATACATTAGTGTGAACATGTGTTGTGACAGTGAATCAGTTATGTTAAGAAATCAACATAACAATACATAAGTACCATGATGATCACTTACGTCAAGTTATTAAGCACGACCCATTGGTCAAGTGTATTTCTTGGCAGTTGGTAACATAAACAATGCAAAGTTAGTAAATTGTAATACAAACCAAATGTACATGATCTAATTTATAAAAAGGTAATTATCCAAAAGGCATGTTTTAATATTCTTTTAATGTCGTGTTAATGTAATGTTATGTTCTTGCAAAACCCATTACTTAACTTATTATATATAATGTTGTTGCGATTTTGATAATAGCTGTCGAAACACGTATACCTGCACATTGTTTAGATATATCAAAACATACTTCCGGTCATGAAGTTTGGTTGAAATACAAAATTATTTGATTTGTTTATGGACACATGGATACATGTTCATCAGATTTATCAGCGTTACAACGAGTGTTAAAAAGGTGTGTATAGACAAATTTGGTTATTTTGATTAAGGTTAACTATTCTTCGCTCCATAAAACTTAGTTTTACTGCAATAACTTCTTTTTTAAAACAGATAGACCAATATCATTTTAATGTAAATGTTAAAACTATAGATGTCTTAAAATTATTTTAAATGGTTAAAAAGCGTTTAATTATTACAAATAAAGAAAATATGATTGGTTTGATATATCAAATCCACCAAAACATATCAAAATCGATATTTAAATCGGATCGGTGAATTTGAAACAAAATCCCTGTTCTAAAAATAAACAGCACTTAAATAGTGCTTGACGACCTTCACATCTTCATTCAGGCTTACATTTTACAACATATAAACCTGCATGACGGATCAAATTGAAATTAAAATGAAATCACATTTAATATTTCACAAAATGTGTTTCAATTTTAAGCGAGAAATCTATTTCAGTTTGACTAAGGCGCATAGCGCAGTTAGGAAATCCCTGTTCAACATATTATTTTGGCATGTTTAAATAGATATCCTTTTGGCAATACGGGGTCAATGAGTATATATAGGCATTATAGATAAGCATGATATATTGGTGTAGAGAATGTGTGCGTGTGTGTGTGGTGGGGGTGAGGGGGTATTTTAGCTATTTTCAAAACTTTGAACAATTCTGATTTATTCCCATTAAATGCCTGTATAAGGTAATTTATTTCACTATATATATATTTAATGTTGAATAATATTTCAATGGAAACACAATTATATCTAAATTTAAAAAAAAATTGAATTACATTGGAAATGGTATTAATGAAAACCAACATACTCGAGCCATTTATCGATATTATTTCTAGTGTACATTTTAACGAAAATAAACTCTCAAGGAAACACTTATTCTGTATGTGTTACATCGCCAGATCATTAAAATATATTTGTTTCAGGTTAGTATGGTCCGTACATACATATACGATATGATTATTTTCGTTTAATACTTTCATAGCAACTATGTTGTTAAAAATCCATAATATCTAAATCCAGTTTTCGAAAGTACTTTTGATACTTTTATTATTTTTGTTGTTTTTTTTGTCCAGAAACTCCCATATAAAGATAACTCTGCAAGATCATGGTATTTATAAGTGAATATGTGTATTCCATTGAAATAAATACTGAAATGAAGTCTCTAGCGTTTGAGTAAATCAGAAACACCGAGACATTCAAATATTAACTCGTTTACACCTAGTGACCTTTTACCCGATTTATGCGTTCATCATGCAATTTTTTATGGCAGCCGATGAAATATGGTCAAGTATAGTCTAAAGTCACTTTCTATTACAACAGACTTCCATGACATTCCGTACCTCATGCGATGATTTTTGAATTTTTTCCCTGACTAAAAGTGACTCGTTTTGATAACATATCAGCCGATGTTTAAGAAATGATACGTCTGTTTGTTTTTTAAATGTACGGCTTAATAAAAGCCATGATAATGGTTGCATATAATCTTTTAGGAACAAACTATCATAAGTCCTATACATAAGTTGCATGCCATCTTTATCAAATAAAACTATCACTAATCATATACCAACGTTGCATGCCATTTTTATGGGATAAAACTATCATAAATCATATACCTAGTTAACATACCGTCTTTATGGGATAAAACTTTCATAAATCCTATACCTAGGTTGCATACCAACTTTATCGGATAAAACTATCACCAATCTTATACCTAAGTTGCATACCATCTTTATGGGATAAAACTATCATAAATCCTATATCTAAGTTGCATACCATCTTTATGGGCTAAAACTATCGTAAATCTTATACCTAGGTTGCACACCATCTTTATGGAATAAAACTATTAAAAAATCCTTTACCTAAGTTGCATACCATCTTTATGGGATAAAACTATCATAAATCCTATACCTAGGTTGCATGCCATAATAATGGGATAAGACTATCATAAATCCTATATCTAGGTTGCATACCGTCTTTACCGGATAAAACTATCATAAATCTTATACCTAAGTTGCATATCATCTTTATGGCTAAAACTATCATAAATCTTATACCTAGGTTGCATACCATCTTTATGGGATAAAACTATCATAAATCCTA
Source organism: Panopea generosa (assembly GCA_029582155.1). Taxonomy (NCBI): domain Eukaryota; kingdom Metazoa; phylum Mollusca; class Bivalvia; order Adapedonta; family Hiatellidae; genus Panopea; species Panopea generosa. Next base: position 19,761,110 of record CM055896.1, on the reverse strand, counting down.
TATTTAGGTTGGATACCGTCTTTACCGGATAAAACTATCATAAATCTTATACCTAAGTTGCATACCATCTTTATGGCTAAAACTATCATAAATCCTATACCTAGGTTGCATACCATCTTTATTGGTAAAACTATCACAAATCTTATACCTAAGTTGCATACCATCTTTATGGGATAAAATTTTCATAAATCCTATACCTAGGTTGTATGCCATCTTTATGTGATAAAACTCTCATAAATCCTATACCTAAGTTGCATACCGTCTTTACCGGATAAAACTATCATAAATCTTATACCTAAGTTGCATACCATCTTTATGGGATAAAACTCTCATAAATTCTATACCTAGGTTGCATGCCAACTTTATCGGATTAAACTCTCATAAATCCTATACCTAGGTTGCATACCGTCTTTACCGGATAAAATATCATAAATCGTATACCTAAGTTGCATACCAACTTTATGGGATAAAACTGTCATAATTCCTATACGTAGGTTGCATGCCATCTTTATGGGATAAAACTATCATCAATCTTATACCTAGTTTGCATACCGTCTTTATGGGATAAAACTTTCATCAATCCTATACCTAGGTTGCATACCGTCTTTATCGGATAAAACTATCATAAATATTATACCTAAGTCACATACCATCTTTATGGGATAAAACCATCATAAATCATATACCTAAGTTGCATACCATTTTTATGGGATAAAACTATCATAAATCCTAGACTTAGGTTGCATGCCATCTTTATGGGATAAAACTATCATAAATCCTATATTTAGGTTGCATACTCTGTTTATGGGATAAAACTATCGTAAATCCTTTACCTAGGTTGCATACCTTCTTTACCGGATAAAACTATCATAAATCTTATACCTAGGTTGCATACTGACTTTATGGGATAAAATTATCGTAAAGCCTATACCTAGGTTGCATACCCTCTTTATCGGATTAAACTATCATAATTCCTATACCTGGGTTGCATGCCAATTTACCAGATAAAAATGTCATCAATCCTATATCTAAGTTGCATACCATCTTTATGATATAAAACTATCATAAATCCTATACCTAAGTTGCATACCATATTCATGGGATAAAACTGTCATAAATCCTATATCTAAGTTGCATACCATCTTTATGATATAAAACTATCATAAATCCTATACCTAGGTTGCATACCGTCTTTACCGGATAAAACTGTCATAAATCCTATACCTAAGTTGCATACCATTTTTATGGGATAAAACTATCATAATTCTTATACCTAGGTTACATACAATCTTTATTGGATAAAACTTTCATAAATCCTATACCTAGGTTGCATACCATCTTTATGGGTTAAACTATTATAAATCCTATACCTAAGTTGCATGTCATCTTTATGGGATAAAACTATCATCAATCTTATACCTAAGTTGCATACCATCTTTATGGGATAAAACTGTCATAAATCCTATACCCAAGTTGCATACCATCTTTATGATATAAAACTATCATAAGTCCTATACCTAAGTTGCATACCGTCTTTACCGGATAAAACTGTCATAAATCCTATACCTGGGTTGCATACCAGCTTTACAGGATAAAACTATCATAAATCTTAAACCTAGGTTGCATACTGTCTTTATGTGATAAAACTATCGTAAATCCTATACCTAGGTTGCATACCATCTTTATGGGATAAAACTATCATAAATCCTATACCTAGGTTGTATGCCATCTTTATGGGATAAAACTATCATAAATCCTATACCTAGGTTGCATACCATCTTTATGGGATAAAACTATCATAATTACTATACCTAGGTTGCATGCCATCTGTATGGGATAAAATTATCATAAATCCTATACCTAAGTTGCATACCATTTTTATGGGATAAAACTATCATAAATCCTATACCTAGGTTGCATGCCATCTTTATGGGATAAAACAATCATAAGTCTTATACCTAGTTTGCATACCGTCTTCATGGGATAAAACTTTCATCAATCCTATACCTATACCTAGGCTGCATACCGTCTTTATCAGATAAAAATATCATAAATCTTATACCTAAGTTACATACCATCTTTATGGGATAAAACTATCATAAATCCTATACCTAGGTTGCATGCCATCTGTATGGGATAAAACTATCACAAATCCTATACCTAAGTTGCATACCATTTTTATGGGATAAAACTATCATAAATCCTAGACATAGTTTGCATGCCATCTTTATGGGATAAAACTATCATAAATCATATACCTAGGTTGCATTCTGTCTTTATGGGATAAAACTATCGTAAATCCTATACCTAGGTTGCAAACCGTCTTTACCGGATAAAACTATCATAAATCCTATACCTTGGTTGCATGCCAACTTTACCGGATAAAACTCTCATAAATACTATACGTCTCACACACCAATTAATTTTGTACTGTTCTACATATAGAGACATGCACTTCTGGAACACTGGATACATTACCAATGGTTCTAAAAGTGCCTTATTCCCATAGATTGTCCTCTGTGGGTCCAAATATGCAGAAAAAAACATGGGGTTGACCAGGTTGCTTTTTCACAATTTCGATGGTTTGATGGCACCCCTTCATTTTTGACAATTCTGCCCATTTGTTGCAGTGTATCACTACGCATCTTTAAACTGTTATAGCATCATCAAACAGTTCCCAGGGTCACCCAAACTTTGCAGAAATCATGAAAATGTTCCAATGTTCCCATATGCACAAAGAAATATGACATTTTATGCAATTTTAAAAAAAAAATTACCCAACCGCTTTACACAGCTCTAATTTCTTGGGCGTAATAATCTTGCTACCGTCATGTAAGGGAGGTAATTGTTCAGTGAGACCTTGAAGAGTAGAAATTGTCACGACATTTGACTGAAATTTTTGTCGAACAAACCTTTACCATTTCTAAATATAAAAATACGCCTTTTGAATTCATCGCGCAACTGTTTTCGAATTCATGCACCAAAATAAGATGGCGGTCACACATGCATTAATCAGTTTCGGACGACTCGAAAACAGGAAAAACTGCCAAAATTTTTTAGCCATTGTACCTTAATAAAAATAATTCTAGAAAAAGAAATACTATGAAAAAGTCCTTGTATTGCCTCCTATAGTGTATCTATCTGACTGCATATTCATTTTATTGTATATGCAACATTACATAACTTAAGTGTCAAAATACATGACCATATATGGATAAATAGTTGTTTTTGCTTCAAATAATGCTCTGTTTTGTTGCAAAACTATATATTTGACTTTTTTTTATATTTATAACTAACAAATATTAATGTTTGAAGGTGCCCAGCAATAATTTGCATGTCACTGACACTAACCATGCCCCCTTTTTCAATACATGAATGAATAACATACTTGTGTACATGCATTAGATTCATTATCAACTATGAATATATCCCTTACCAATTGAGGTATCTATTAGGCATATATTAAATTCCAATACTATTTTGTTTATTTTATCAATAAAAACAGCAAATGAAAGTAAAGTGTGCATGAAAGTCACTTTAAAGCAAGAAAATGAAATGATGAATGAAAATGAGACAAAATATGGATACAGCATATTTGGCTGGACCGATAAGCTCATTGCAAAAAGACGGTTTGCTAAAGCGCATCTCTTTACCACAAATTAGTTCGAAATAAATATATAAAAGAATATCGCGATAAGAAATACTTGTCGCGAGATGACTCGTTACTTTACAGATTTTCCAAAACTGGCATAAATAATGGGCAGTTAAAATAGAGTTGTTGCAATAATTATATGAAAATTAGAAATTGTCATATTGGAGAATGCTAGACTGTTGAATGTGGAGAAAAATATTGTACACATTCAATAACAGACAGTGAAAAAACATCATCTTCAATGAGAAAAATCTATATTCTATAGCAAGCATCATGTATTTTTATTTGAAAAAAAAGTAAGAAGAACAACCGAAAGAAATCAGATGATGGTACAACAGTTTCAAGCACAGGTTAACTAAACGCTGAGAAATTATTACGCGAATCTGTTTCGCGTCATTTCAAAGATGTCGCATTTTACAATTTAACTGAATGTCAAAGAGTAGGTAAATACTGTGTATAAGCCAGACCCAGCTGCATAAATATCAACACTGAGGAGAAAAAAATGACAGTAAAACAAAAATGGCAGTCATACGCCATACCATTAAAATGAAACGCGACAGTTTGGCGGTCGGTATATCGAAAACTGGATACAGAGCTGTTGATAACAAATATCAATGACAAAATAATGAAACAGGAAATTTCTCCATAATTCATGATCAATATAATATTAATTGATAAACAGCGACATAAAAACAACATTGCTCATACGCGAGCAAACCGTATTGTCAAAAAGCATGCGCTAAAGAGTGGAAACAGTATCGCGACAAATGTTACCATTTTTATGTGGGTGGGGTATGAATTATACATAAATAATGAGTTTCTAACACAAAAAAATGGTTTAACTTACATGAATCATGAAATCTGGATGCAGTGAATGCTCTAGACATGCTTTTGTTGTGATATATTAGCATCACTGTCTCTCTGTGTGACTTTCAATTGTTTTTAAGTGCAAACTTCTATTCATTTTAGCCAGGATTTTGAGACAGATGGCTAAAATCAAGTCTTATCACATGATGAAGCAAAGCATATTTGCATACATGATCATTTCTTTTTCAGTTAAATAGATGATCTCACTTTGTGTTCCTTCCATTGAATTGAATAAATCCTGATTCCAACATTTCCATGACAAATTTTCAGCTGCTCAGTCTCATTGCCCTATTTGCTTTACTGTTTTAGCTTCAAGTTTGGTTTTTTGCCTGTGTGACACTTCTCTATTTCACTCAAAGTCATCCATTTTTCACAAAAATACATTTATTTTTCCATTTAGAGGTTTCAAATACAGTATTTCCCATAGAAAGTGACATATTTTGAAAAAGAAAGTAAATCTGAATCACAAAGATGCAGTTTCCTCCCAGCGTCTACCGAAAATGATCTGGTTCTTGAACGTCTCACACACCAATTAATTTTGTACTGTTCTACATATAGAGACATGCACTTCTGGAACACTGGATACATTACCAATGGTTCTAAAAGTGCCTTATTCCCATAGATAGTCCTCTGTGGGTCCAAATATGCAGAAAAAAACATGGGGTTGACCAGGTTGCTTTTTCACAATTTCGATGGTTTGATGGCACCCCTTCATTTTTGACAATTCTGCCCATTTGTTGCAGTGTATCACTACGCATCTTTAAACTGTTATAGCATCATCAAACAGTTCCCAGGGTCACCCAAACTTTGCAGAAATCATGAAAATGTTCCAATGTTCCCATATGCACAAAGAAATATGACATTTTATGCATTTTTAAAAAATAATATGCTTTATTGCTGCTTGACAGTGTCTCAATATTTCCATTGTTATGGTTCTATGGTGAGCCTTTGGAAAACCCAGTTGTCTGATTTAGTTCAATATGTGTTGGTTTTTCCCCTTTGTTTCTGTTGCTACTTTTGTGTTTCTAAACTGTATAACAGTAATATACTGTGGTTTCAACTTTTGTCCAAAAGTGTTTGCAATCAATGATAAAGTTTTAAAAAGGTTTATAAAGAACAATATATAAACATATTAATATAAATATTGACATTGCAACACTTGTACATGTATTGGATACTAAATAGTGTATATTAAGTTTCAGCATGCGCGGCAACCGGTACTCTCCGGGAACTACTATATACTAGTTATTTACCAAATAAATGGGGTAACAAATAGTACAGGCAATACGAAAGCAATAGTAATATATTTTGTTTAATAATATCATCAGAAAAAATACGTATATTTCAAAACAGTCGTTTTTTTTTCATATATTGGCGGTCATTTTGTCCTTTATTTAGACTTGTTGTACATGTTTCAACCACCATTTTACTATTTCTTACACTAAAACGTGTCATACAACTTAAAACAACACAATAAATCTAACTTTTAACATTTTGCAGTGTTTTCCATCAGATTATTATATTATGAATTTGAATATTTTGCGACCATTTTTGCGGCCATCTTGGATTTGTGATAAAACGCCCCAACAGCCGTTAGTAAGAAAAAGAATTTTTGGACTACCTCTAGAAACAAGTCTCAAACCTTTTGGGCAAAAAAAGTAAATAAACACCCCCATAGCTCTGGGACAAGTACTGTAAGATTACTTTTCAAAATTTAGGTGTGGTGTTGCCCCGCTTAGAGTCGAAACTGGTCGTTATAAAAATATTAGAGAGAGTGACCGTTTATGACCTGTTGGTCAAACATGTGTTGAAGATGAATTTCATGTTATTTTGAAATGTAATTTGTACGATGATCTCAGACAACAATTAATGCTAAGAGCAACTATCATACATACGGTTTTCAATAAATGTGATAAAGTGAAGTTTCTTTTTTCTAACAAGGATATGATAAGATTATGTGCCAAAGTCTGTTTTAAAATTTTACAAATTCTTATTTATATAAATAATGTCAAATTAATTTCTTAGCAATTCACTTTTCATGTTATAGTTGTCTGAAAACTTCTGCTCATCAGTTTATTTCGAATATGATTTGAGGTGATGTTCGATTTTTGTTAAAATCATTGTGTAAGTTGCGCAATTGTGCTTACATTCAATCTGTCAAATTTTAGTTGAACATCTTTTAAAATAATTTTAAATGAAAGTCTAGATTAGCAGTACTTGTTCAAGTTGTATAATTTGTAAATATTTGTGCTAGTTATATTTATGTGACATTTAAACCACCATAATGAGACACAGCAAGCGGCCTTAAGTACTTATGACTAGGAAAAGACAGCGGCACTTTGGCCTACATACTGACAGCAGGAATACACATACAGACAAAGTCAAAGTATGCGCTAAAAATGTGATGATGTTTGTGAAAAGCTTTAAAAGGACCATAATGTTTCGATCGTCCGGAAAAATAAGACATTTTGTATGTCTAATCTACTGCACAGAATAAATTTTTTTTGTTAAATGTGTTTATTTTGCTAAAACAACTTTTGTTTCACTGTGATTTTGTTTCAATATTTACTTAGAACAAATAATGAAACCAGGTAACTAACTATAATTGTAATATGGACCAAAATGTTTTTATTTGTAAATTATGAAAAAAGGCATCATAAAGTCAGAGAGAATTTCAATTCCAATATTCCGTTAGCACAGAAAAGATTGTGTTATTATTATTTTATTCATTATTGAAAAAGTAAATTGGTCCTTCTTTGTTCTATATACAAATTATCGGATTTTCCAGCGTGGCTAAAATTGAAAGTTGGGCAAGGCGAACATGCCGTTCAATTCACGTCTGTTATCAAATGTTTGCAAACACATTAAACATTTGGGCGAACTGAACGCAGTCCCGAATTAAAGCAGGCAGATATAAAACTACGATAATATCAAGCAGAAATACTGGTTATATGATCTTAGCAAATGGAACAAAATACGCATACATGAGCATTGTTTAGCACACCACATATTAAAACAGAACTTCAAACATAACTAGACATAACTCTTCTTCTTCTGTTTTTGCTGCTTCTTCTTTTCTTCTTCTTCTTCTTCTTCTTCTTCTTCTTCTTCTTCTTCTTCTTCTTCTTTTTCTTCTTCTTCTTTTCCTTATTGCATGATACTATTTCTATTAGTATACTGATGTGCATAGATGATACTTATATACAGGTTTGATATACTAAACATATTAGTACAAAATTATATCCATCTTCAAATCAAATCTATCTGACAAAATATTCCATATTAACTTTGAGGTATGTCGTCTCCTACTACTTTACATTTAAAACTACATTTCGCCATTTGCACATCGATCCGGTCCATTTCGTACTTTACTTACCGCCCCAGTCGCGGATCTCCATTTCGCAATCGTTGTCCGAGCTAATGAATTAACCTTTTATTAATATTTACAATAGTCCCAGTGTCTGTTACATTATTTTTAATTAAAACATTATCAATTAATTTATTTTATTTTATTTTTAAGAAGTGGAATTTTGGTATAATTATAATGAGAATATTTGTAATATCGTAATACAAACGTGGAAATTATACTGGTCATACCTATTACCGCGAGTCTCAAACTTTGTCAACCATGTAAATATAAACAGTAATAAAATTACTTAAGTGTGCTGAGAAATAAACAAATGTCGGTACGAAATCTAAAGAAATACCGACGCTAATGGAAGTTTGATCTTTGCGCATGTCTGGGATATTGTTATTATACGGGCATTCGCGGTAATAGGTATATCGCGGTATAAGGTATACAAGGGAAAACAAATACTTTTGACTTGATATTTAAACATCTCACAAACACTTTCGATATTAACTTTGAGAAAAAGACGTAAAATAGCGATTACATGAATCCAACACGCATGAGAAACTTTATTTCGCTATTTACATACGGATCTCCATTTCGCTATTGACATACGGACCTCCATTTCGCTATTTACATACGGATCTCCATATCGCACTTTACATACGGATCTCCATTTCGCTATTTACATACGGATCTCCATATCGCACTTTACATACGGATCTCCATTTCGCTATTTACATACGGATCTCCATATCGAACTTTACATACGGATCTCCATATCGAACTTTACATACGGATCTCCATATTGCACTTTACATACGGATCTCCATTTCGCTATTTGTACATCGATCATCTCCATTTAGTTATTTACATACGGATCTCCATTTCGCTATTTACGCATCGATCTGAGTTTCGCTATTTACATACGGATCTCCATTTCGCTATTTATACATCGATCTGAGTTTCGCTATTTACATACGGATCTCCATTTCCTTATTTACACATCGATCTGAGTTTCGCTATTTACATACGGATCTCCATTTCGCTATCTACACATCGGCTGGTTTAAACATATTTTATTGCCAATATATACATGTATATAGCAAATGGGTTGGGCCACAAGTTCTCTCAACTTAGATACGGCCCTTCCCTTATAATTTTACAAACACAATTCAATTGACAATGGCTATGTCCTAAACGACAATTAAGGTTGTCACAATGCATTTAGCTGTTTATATAAACAGAAGAAAATTAGAAGTGAATTAGAAAGAATATAATAAAAAGAAATAACATGTGTAAGTAGAAAGAATGAGCGATAGTAAAATAGATTAGCAGAAAGATAAGATATAAGATAGATTTATTGTCTGTTAAGTCAGGTACTTAGATTTAAAAGCTATTTAAGATACATTTGTTTTAAATATAACTGGCAAAATAATATATTTCTTGTGTGACAATGAGCTGTCATTTTAAGACTCCTTGAAACGACTTGTTGTTTTAATATATTCGTGAACCGCTGTGAAAACAACAATGTTTTCATCAACAGAAAGTTCAGTCTTTCCAAATAAAAGAAGCTCTGCATTTAATGGGTGAAAATTTCTAGTCGATTCAAATAAGACGATTCTCTGGTTCCTAAAACGATTGCATCTAAAAAGGTAATGATCAGCATCTTCTATAGAATTTGAACAGGTACAATGAGGGTCATCGCGTAGGTGATTAAGGTAAAGTTCATTGTTCAAGTTGCTACATTTGGTTTGCAATCTTGCATGCATAGCAGCTATATATCTCTGACCATCACTATAGCAAGAGGGTGGATTAACTACTTCTGGAAAAAAGGCCTTTAATCTAGATTTAAAAACCGATACTGTAGCAGTATCTCTGAGCTCGTTTGGTAAAGAGTTCCAAACTGAAATAGATGAGAGTATACATGATTTGCGGCTTAGTTCAGTCCGAGTAATTGGAATATTTACATCATTATTATTTCTTAAGGAATATGGTACGTTTTCTCCTACAGAAGAAGGGATAAGGTCTGATATATATAAGACGGGGTCATGTTATGGGTAGCTTTGTACATAAATATCAATTTATGCTGCTTTCTCCTCTCTGCAAGAGAGACCCATCCACACTCTCTGTATAGATTAGTTTAGGAGATCGATCGGGTGGTACCAGTTACTATTCTTGCTGCTTCATTTTGAAGTAATTCAATCATTTCAGAATTATATTCAGTACATCCATCCCATACTATTGAACAGTATTCTAAAACTGGACGTATATAAGAAAGATAAATTTGGTTTAATGCATTTCTACTTAAAGTGAATTTCATTTTCCTCATGGCATCAATAACCTTAGAGGCAGATTTTAAAATATTATCAATATGGTCATTCCATTTACCGGTTTTGCTTAGTGTGACGCCAAGGTGTCTATGGCTATCAACAAAGTTAATCGGAGTATTGTCGAACATCAAATTTGGAAGTGCATCGAACTGTTTCAATGAGAAGAGAATTTCTTCAGTTTTGTCTGGATTGAACTTAACTAGCCACTGATTAGCCCATGCAGATATAATATTTAAATCGTGGTTTATAATTCCTTCAATATCTTGGATAGAGGTTGCTGAATAATACAAAGAGCTATCATCAGCGTACAGTCTGGTTAAGCTCAATAATGATTGAGTTATGTCGTTGACATATATGAGAAAAAGAAGAGGTCCTAAGACAGAGCCCTGTGGTACTCCAGCTTTAACAGACATTAATGACGAACATGAAGATTGGATTACTACTTTTTGTTTTCTATTTTTAAGGTAATCTTTGACCCAGTTTAGAAGTTTCCCATTTATACTGTTTTCTTCTAGTTTGAAAAGTAGCCCCGTATGCCAAACCCTATCGAAAGCTTTTGATATATCGCAAAAAATCATACAAGAGAACTGATTGTTGTCAAAGGATTGGCAAATATGATGATAAATGTCGATGAGTTGAAAAGTAGTTGAATGATTTGGCAAAAATCCAGACTGGTATTTATACAATAAATTGTTACTCAAGAAGTTATACATATGTTTAAAAATTATTCTTTCTAAAATCTTACCGACACAGCTTAGCAACGACACTGGTCTATAATTAGACGGAATTGACTTATCCCTTTTCTTAAAAATAGGAGTTACATGGGCTATTTTCCATGAGTTAGGGAAATGGCTTTCGGTAATAGAACGATTATATAAAAGAGTAAGAGGTTCAGAAATTGTTCTTACAGCACCTTTAAGCATTTTGTGACTTATAATGTCTTATGTTATAACGCTTGCTTTATTTACTTTGAGTGATAAGATAATGTCTTCGACATCTGTTTTTGATATTAAGAAATTTGTAAGTTTGTTGTCAGTGTTTAATGAAAGTAATGGAAGATTTGGCAAATCTTCTGTAATGTTGGCTATAGAAGTAAAGTACGAATTCAGACAATTGGCTTTTTCTTAATCAGAGAAAAAAAATCATTTTCACCTGTGTCAGAGGTTTTACACAAAGGCGGAATAAAACCACTTTGGTCGGTAGATTTAACAAAATGTCGAACAACTTTCCAAAAGCCTCTTTTATTGTTACAGTGAAGGTCTGAAAGTGTTAAATCTAAATTATTAAAAAAGTTCTCTTTAGCATTTTTTTTTAAGATTATTTACTTTGTTGCGTGCATGTTTATACTTGGCCCACTCGTTATCCTTTCCTGATTTTAAAGCGTGCGATTTAAATCTTTCTCTTACTCTAGAACATTTTCTAATTTCTGAATCATACCACGGCTTGTCATCAGTACGGACAGTTATTGTTTTAGACGGAATACACATTTTGACTAAACTTATAAATATTTTAGAGAACATTTCACAAGCATCATCAACTGAACCGTTTAGCAGCATGCTCCAATCAGTTTCTGATATTATATTATTGAGCAAGTTATTGCTTTGTTATATAACCAAACGTTACGCTTGTATGTAGAATGTAAACGGTACGGAAACGGTATTCTTAAATATGTAGCACAATGATCACTAATTTCTGATGGTACTGGTAAAATCCCAGAATCTATATAAGACATGTCATCTGGAATTATAACTGGATCTAAAAGAGCGTTTTGTCTCGTGGGAGTAGTTATTGTATTAACCAATGAATTTGTAATCAGAATATTTTTTAAATTTTGAAAAGAAGGATTAAAAAGATCTTCGTTTAGATCTCCAAATATCAGCGCATTTTTAGAAACATCCAAGGCCTTTTCTATATTCATGTTAAAATTTACAAAAAAATAGAGAGTCAGCAGTTTTAGGGCTGTAAAACACACCCAGTAAGTACTTTTCGTTATTCAATTTAATCTCAATCCATATCGACTCTTTACAGTAAATTTCAAGAACAGGTAGTCGTGTGTGTATGATACTCTTCGACAAATAAACTAATAAGCCTCCACTAGTAGGCCATCCAAACACAGGAAAAAAACTTTTGATGGCAAATTTGAGTAGAATTTGGCATCCATGCTTAATGTCTTCCTAGGTATGTATACAAACCTGTGAGGGTGGATGCCAATCATGAAATCGCCTCATAATCTCAAAATTAGGTCAAAGGTCAATTGGGTGCAGTAATTGATATATAGAATTAAGGAAACTGTCTTGTTAAAATATTTGTTTATTTATTGAACTGAAAACTATAGAAATATGTCTGTTGTAAGCAACTACTAGGAAAATGAATAAAATATGTTAAAAATTGTGTTGTCAAATTGAGGTCAAAGGTTAAAAAGTGGGTAAAATTTATGAATTTTGAATTTCTTGTGAAATGCAAGCTTCCAATAAACAGAACAGGCAAGTATTTTAAATCAAATGAAGTGAATACATAAACAAACCTTGTGAGAAATTAAACATATCAAAATAGAAGGAAAGAGCTTCACGAGGTCACAATAGAAGTCGGATAAAACTAATAGCGGTATAGAAATAGTTAATATTCTCTGATATTGCTCAACAAAGAAAGCTAATGATCTACAGTCGTTTTAATATACACTAGTAAACTAGTTAATACGTTGTTATATAATTAGGATATTTGTTAGAATGAAGAAAGTAACTATTCGGATAGCATGCATTCCAAAAGCCTGAATCATAGTGTGACTATCAATGATAATGTATCATTGCAGTGAAGAATTGGGAAAGTCAAAATCACTTCATATTCAGAGACATTCAATAATTCAGTCTTTGTGGTAGAGTTCCTAAATCGTACAACGCAAGCAACTGGCAGAGGTAATAAGGACAACTTGTGTTTCAGCACGGAACTTTCTGCATGTTTGAAACATCATATATCAACGCAAATGTTTTGTTTCTTTCTTCAAAGGATCATACTCAGAAAATGTCAAAAGTATCCATTTGTTTGATCAGAGCTTTGAACATCAGACTCATTAAGATCAGTTCCAAAAGGCAGACAATCATATCTGGTGTAGGTATGTTCTTCCTCTGCATCACTTTCTCTTTATAGTGACTTCTCTAACACCGACTGAGCTGTCAAAGTGACACAGAATTTGTCTCTGGCTTGGTCATTTTGCGTGATTCCTTTTTTCCTATTGTTCATGTTACAAATGTTTTCATCCAGCTTGTTGCTTGGTCAGTGTTCAGTGATTTTGCTCCTTTTGACTATAAAAATCCTATCTTTAAATTCCCCACACATATCTGGTGCTGTCTTTCGAGAGACTTCATAATTATCATCTAAGTAAACAGGTCTTGATTGCCGCATACAAGTTATTTCTTTTTAGAAAGGATGGCTGATCTGCTGTGATAACGGTGTTGCTTTGACCAATATGATTTGAAATTTCTTCAAATATATTGATAGCAGTAGTAAATGTGTTCAGTTCATCTAAATATGATTGTAGTATTGGAAGCATTCCTATAGTTGTCATTGGCAGAATATCTGGACTGCTTAATTCATTGTAAACTCTCCAAGTCGGAACTGTTTGCACATCATTTTGACTATCTTGCTAAAAATCTATTCAAATATTCCGAATATATGTTGTTTAACGTGTTTCATTATTGTTTGTGTACCAACTACTTGCATTTATGTTGTCAGGTCCATGTTATAGCCTACCATCATTGCTTTATCTAAGTGGATAGTTTTCATAGTATCAGCAGAAGAATGTTTGCCCAATTAAGTTCTGGTATTAGTACCCACATAATATTCTCTAGAGTTTGACTGTATTTCCCAACCATCATATTGTGCTGTTAACTATGTTTATTTCATCTAACGTTGCTTCAATAGCACCAATATTATCACAGGAAATAAACAGATCATATCCATTTTCGATATACATCCCATTTGTAATTAAGTTGTCAATTCTACTGATAATATTTATTACAGTGTGGTTGACAGCATGAAAAAGACTGACACTCATTTCAGAACGAGCTGTCTTGTGAAGAGCATGTCCAAGGTCAACATCTTGAGATTGTGTATGCCGTTAGATACGCCAAATACTATATCTCCTGCGCTAGTATACAAACGTAACAGTTCTCCGTATAGGTTCTGACTTCAGCATTGCCATCTAGAATAATTGTCATACCACCAAATAGCAGGCGAGATAGAGAAAGAACCTTCCAGGAATTACCTTGTCTACATAATCAATGTCTATCTCACCTCTTACTTGTTGAGCAGCAGTCAACACTTTCCTGTATAAGTATACTTTCATATGGTTCTAGAATACTTGAAACATTATCAGATAAATCAGTATATGACCCAAAATCAGACGCATATATGATGGTCTAATAAACTGTGCTTTGGGTCAGAAGCTGTTTTGACGTCTTCATAGAACGATCTTCATATTTGCTTGGAACAGTCTGATTTAATACCCGCTTCCTTGTAAAATAGCTACTCCAGTCGTCACCAATAATCACCAGAGCTAAATCCTCATAATTCTGTCATTACTGTATCATCTTCGATAGTATCCTCATACTTCACAATTTGTTTTTTAAACTTAGACAGACATTTTAGAATGTATTTTACTTCGGACGCAATAAGATAATTTACAGCCGCAATACATATTCTTGAAAAATATCACTCATAAGCGATGTAACTGTTTTACATCTTCCGACTGAAATAAAATACAACAACTCGAATCAGTTGGTAATATTTTGCTAAAGTTGCTGAACGGACAGGAGCATCTTTCAACACTTCTTCGACACTACTAGTAGAAGGTCCAGGAGATCCTATTTTTCTTTTGAGTTTATTAATTTTATTTTTGGAAGTGAATACACTATAACAAATTTATGCCATAAAAAGTTTAATCAAGTGTCACGATCAAAACTGTCATTTCTGTCAAGAACTTCTATACTCGAGGTAACAAGTAATTTTCTTCGAATCTCAGATACTTTGTGTGGCATCTTTATATATGGTAGGACAAGTTTTACTAGTTTTTCGTACAATTAAGGTAATTTGATTACATCATAACATAAACTGTCTTTCTTTTACATTTACTTTTAATCTAAGGTATATATATTCGTAATTGTTATTTCTACTTGAATCGCATTTCAATTGGAAAAGAATACATGATAAAAAAATATGCACCAGTATATTATCGTATTGTGTAGAACATACGGACGTCCAAGCGAACACTTAACTTTTAGAGTTAATTTAGTATTTAACTTCAAAGATATGTATAAAATTCAAGGTTAATAACAAATTGGAGATTTGCAATAAACAACTACTGAAATTGTTTACATTTTAAATGTACTTATTGAACTTTCGACTCGTATAAAAACAAGCAGAAAGACAGTCATGCTTCAATATCCTTTAAATAGCTGCTCCATTGTCCTTTACACTGTTTCATTATTAACTATAACGATCACAACTATCATAATGTATATGAATTCTACAGTTTGATGAGCACAGCCAATTCTGACAAGATAATCAAACTGGCAAAGTTTGTATTTGAGATGTTTAAAAAAATAACTCTTTACCTCCAAATTTAAAACAAAATGACGTAAAACATAATGACTTTAAATAAATCTCGAAATTGTGTATTACTTTTTTTCTTTTTTTCAATATTTGAAATAAAATAGACACAATCATTGATCATGAGCAAAACAACAGAACAGTCAATACGTTAAAAAAAAATATATAAATAAATATATTGCATTCATTTTATCAAAACTGTATTGAAATTATAGTGTTCGTATTATGAATGTTTATTTGTTAGATTCCACGTTTACCATTACATTACTCAAATAAAATATTGTATATTTGTCTATATTGTCTATAAGACTATTAACAACATGTCATTACAGAAAAATAAATATATTAAACAACATAATTGTAACATTAGTGACAATAATTTATATGCAATACCGTTTTGTTAATTTTTGCATCTGATTGACCTTTGACCTCAACTGTGACCTTAAAACGCAATTTCATGAGTGGCATCCATCATCACACGATGCTATACATATTGGGGAATAATGTTATGGTACTTAAAACAATTCTACTAAAAATTGCCATCAAAAGTTAAAATAAGGGTCATTTTGCTTTTTGGATGGCCTACTACACCGTGATTTGTTCGATCTTTTCTATATGGTGAGTCATATTTCTCTGACAGGTTAAGAACATTTTCGTTTATAAGGTCATTTAAATGAGTTTCAGTAAAGCATAAAATATCAAAATCTAACATATTGTCTTTGATAAAGTTGATTTTGTTTCGAAAACTTCGTATATTACAGTGGAGTATCGACATATCGTTGGGTATATTTGCCGGTGGCCCAGGGTTAGATTCAATATCACCAGCATCCAGCAACAGCAAGAGTATAACTATCATAAAATGAACGTTGTTAAAGCATTCTTTCAATGTAATAAAGTATTTGTAACATAAAAGTATAGGTAATATAATCTTATAAAAGATATAAACAACCTCAGCAGCTAGAGATACATTGACTCGAACTCTACTTAAATACCGGTATGAGCAGCTGTGGAACAGGCCGATGGCAACTCGCCATGAATTTACATCATTACCCATTTGGAAGTAACATATCAATAATAATAGAGTTATCCATCTCACCTGAACCACAAATGCACAAAACTAATGTACCTAACGTAACAAACAGAGTCGGAAGGATTAAGAGTGAAAGAAGGAGAAGACATAGCATTCTGTAAAAAACAAATAAATGCAAAATGTGTTTGATAGTAAACATGAATTGACAATATGAACATCTGAGAGATTTCGTGCCAACATTAACAAAGTAAAATAAAAAATAAAATATGAATAAATTGATTAACTAAGAATCAAAACATTTAGTTCATGTAAACACGCATATTATACGAACATTATACACACTTGGGTCAACTATGCATATTATACATACACATACACATATACATATATATAAGCATATACACATACACACATACGCACACACATACATACATATATATATATATATATACATATGTACACATCGGCTGCCAATGTATTAAACAATTAACATCATGTCCCGAGTCTGTAACATTATTAAAATAAAGTCTTAATTAAATCAATTTTAATGAGGTTCAATTAGGCCTATATTTAATAAAAACATTCCATCTTGGTTAGTAAAACAACAGAGTCCAGTAATGGTTAATAACTTAACCTGTGTAAATACTGTTTAGCAGACGATTTGTCATTTTATCTAATAATCCAGTTTTTTCTTCAAAAATTATCAATTTACAAAGTAATTTTGGTTTATTATAAAAAATCTTTCTATTTCGCTAGTCACCACACCATTTTAACTAAGTTTATTCTTAATTAATAATATTACACACTGTGTTCTAAAGGTTTCCTTACAAAAAGCCGCCGTTATGGTGTGTAAAGCCGGTGGCTGCACCGTTAGACATAGAGCCCCATGTGCTCCAAGGACTGACTTTCCGGATGACTTATCGACATACAATTGTAAATGATGTAGGTCTTTCACGCTATCTGTCTCATCCGAAAGACTTATAAGTATTTTCAGTTGGAGGAGCGGGGTATCGAACCTACGACTCCTGGGTTCGCGGTCCAATGCCTTAACCACTGGACCACCAATCCGCTCATATATGTTTGTAGCATATATAGCATTTATGCGGTTTTGAACTTTCTCATAGTTCTGACAATTATTTTGAGACCATATAATTATATTTAGACCTACTAGCATTGGCCTATGACGATCGGCGATCAGTGTGTGTTTTTAGGGTGTTCGTATCATTGCAGTATTCACTTTGTTTTGCAGATCGATTCAATTTTCAATATTTATCTAGCGATCATTATAGTATATTTTATCTGGCTAATTATTATAAATCGCAATTGTGAGAAACGTTTTTTGATGTCATCTATATAATAACAAATTAAAGTTGTACTCTGCTCGCGAAACAGGGGGAATAAATCCTACGCTGTTTTGTTAACCTGTAATTAGAGTTATCTCGCTTACATTAATGTTTTGCGCATTATAATATAGGTGGGGGGGGGGGGGGGGGGGGGGAAAGATTCCACTATGGTAAAATTGTCATCTTATATTTAACAGGCCGGGATGTATATTGATGTATACATTTTATTGCCACTAGATTAAAATGATAATTGTGGTATTAATCAAATATGAAATTAAATATGTGTGGTGTTGAATCACAACACGCATGTACAGTGATATAGTCTACACACAGAATGTTTGTTTATGCAGATCTGACACTTACTCTAAATAAGCAGAGATTTGATACAATCTGTATAGGTCACTGATATAAGTCACTGTATAAGTAGATATTTGATACACACTGTATAGGTCACTGATATATGTCCTTGTTAGAGATCATATATTTATAAAAAAAATTATTACTCGGATGTCAGCATCATTGCAGTATCCACTTTGCAAATCGTTCAATTTTTAATATTACACGATATCATATCGGACTAATCATAATGAATCACGAACGTGCGTTAACTTCGACTTATCTTTGGTAGTGATCTTAAGAAAATAAACCCTACACAAGGACTTGTATATCTTTATATAATTCCTTGCTGCAGTGTTTTTCAAACCTAGATCTAGTGACTTTAATTTTTCTCGCTTTTGTCCGCTTACTTCAAAATCTACTTTATCGCCTTTTTGTTACAATTTTAAACAAAACTAAAACATTTTGTATTGGAAATTAACGATTTATTTTGTTTTCATTTTATAACTTGCAATCGTCAAACAGTAATAAAATCATATATATACGGATTTAGAATATAATAAATAAATGTCAATTAGCAATTTTAAATCTCTATTTCGCTATTTGCATTCCATTGCACTCCATTTCGAAATTTACATTCCATTTCGCAGTGATATTATATTCTGATTTTCATGACGTGCAGTAAATACGGATCACCGCTTTACTTCTGTTTTTTGTCCACACTATTCGCAGAGTCAGAATGATGCAAATATTTACTGAAACAACAACGGTTTTGGCTGCGGAATTTGTTAATTGGTTTATTGCAGACAATCTAGTTTTCACACTGGATAAAGTGGGTCAGGAAACTGGTGTTAAATATGAGAGACAACGAACAAATTTTGTAATAATGGGTGGATGGAAAGCCATAGCCGATACACACACAGCATTAGAACGCCTGTTACAGAATGAAATGCTGCAGAAAGGAAGACAACTCAGAGAGGTTGAATGTCCGTACATTACAAATATAGAGACAAAGACTCTCCCCGATCAAGACTATCCAAATATAAACCTAATTAACAGATGCAGCAGCAAAGATGGCACAGCACATTTGAATGACAGTTCTAGTGTATCAGAGCCAGTGGAGTTTTATCCACATCAGTGTGAGGAGAACTCTCAGATGATCCAAAATGTATTAAACCTAACAAATCCCTTTCATACAATCGATGTTAAATGCTCAAAATGGATTAACATTGGAACAGGTACAACTGATGAAAATATATTGAAGAAAGATGAGCATATGGAATTACCAAATATATCTAGTGCTGTTCAAGCTGATAAAGCAGACAGTCATGAAGTTGAGATAAATGATGACACTATTGGCGTGTCTGATGATGATGTGACAGATATTGATGAACAATATTTAACTGTGAATGATGTTTATTCAACTAATGGCTTCAGTAAGGACACATTGGTGGAAGTTAAGACTGAAGAAACAAAAAATAACTTGTATTTTGAGCAAGATATTACAAATAAACTTGTTGGGCATGAAGCAGCAAATAGAAATAGTGAAAAATATGATGATATTACTGACATAAACTTTGAAAGAGTAAAACCAATTAGTGCTTTTCAAGTTGATAAAGCACACAATCATGCAATTAAGAGAGAAATTGTGACAACTGATGACACTGCTGGTGTGTGTGATGATGATACGACAGATATTGAGGAACAATATTTGACTTTGAAAGGTGTTTATTCCAAAACTTCTCCTAATGGCATCAGTAAGGACACATTGGTGGAAGTTAAATCTGAAAAAAAAAATAATGATCAGCATTCTGAAGAAGATAAGGTAAATAAACTTGAAAAAACTGATTCAAAGATTGAA
Organism: Panopea generosa; assembly: GCA_029582155.1. Lineage (NCBI taxonomy): Eukaryota > Metazoa > Mollusca > Bivalvia > Adapedonta > Hiatellidae > Panopea > Panopea generosa. The sequence continues at coordinate 19,740,735 of CM055896.1, read as the reverse complement.
ACAGTAAGGAAACAGAAACAAAAATATGTGCGAAAGAAAAAATCTAAAAAAGAAGAAAATTTAGAATACCATTGTGAACTTTGTACGTATGTAGGGAAAAGGAAAGAACATTTAAAATTTCATGTTAGACGAAAACATGAAACAAACAAAAAATTCAGTTGTGATTTCTGTGAGAAAAAGTATGCTTTTAACCATGATTTAACTCGTCATAAAAAAGATGTACACAGTGATCGGAATGGGACGACACCAAAGAAAGATGTAAATGTAGAAATGGAATTACCAAGAAGTTCTATTACAGATGACAAAACAGAACACCATGATAGTGAGATTGAGAGAGAAATTGTCAAAACTGATTACACTATGGATGTGTCGGACGACGATGCCACAGATATAGATGAACAATATTTGACTGAGATTGCTGGTCATCCAAAAACTACAACTGTCACCATCAGGGAAGACCAATTGGCTAAAGATAAGATTGAAATGACAAAGGATGAGCAGCATGTTGGCCCAGTAATTACAAATAAACAAGTGAAGCATGGAACAGCAAGAGAAAATAATACAGGAACTGATGAAAAAACTTATATAAATATCAAAAAAGGAAAATTACAAAAATGGAAAAAGCAAATTGAAAAAGAAGTAAATATAGAGTACCCTTGTAAAATGTGTAGTTACATTGGCAAATTGAAGAAAAATTTAAAAGTTCATTTCAAAAGGCAGCATGACCCAAAGATATTCAAGTGTGATATCTGTGTGAAACAATTTGGTTTCAACAATGATCTGATTCGTCATAAGAAAGATGCACATGGTGATCGCTTTAGCGGACTGTGCAGAAAGTGCAACAAGTTTTATACAAATAGAAAAGCTTATCTGGCCCACATTAAAACACACGAGGACAGCTATGTTCAACCAAGATTTGGCTGTGAAATATGCAAGAAAACATTTACTTCCAAAGTGACTGTTGCCAGACATACTGATTTAATACATAGGGGAATTAAAACAGAGGCACAATTTATATGTGCTTTATGTGGCAAAATTTTCAAAAGTAAAGCCAGTTATTTGGTGCATGTTGATAACCACGCAGGGATCAAACATATATGTGATGTTTGTGGTGAGTTGAATGTGTGGGGGTGGCAAAATCTTTCTTGTTCATGGACAAGTGAGTCTTAATTTTTTTTAAAAGAGTTAATGTTTAATGCCATTTTCAACACAATCAGGTTATATATGGCATATCAAGTTTTGTTGATGGAGAAAGATGTCAGAATGAATCCGAGTAGAATCACCATCCATCCGCAAATAACTGGCATGTTATTTTCACATAAAGTTTTTGGAGTGAGTGGGACTCGAACCAACGACTTTATAAGTGATATGTAAGTGATCTTGAAATGGCGCCTTAAACGACTTGGCTTCGGATGCCCTTAATGTGAATTTCAATTTTTACTGTCTATAACTGAAATCTTGTATATTAAGATAATTTCATTTAAAACATAACAATACCAGGGCTTTTTTTACCTTTTTAATAGAGGCAGATAATTGACTTCTTCCCAATTAAAAATTAATTTTCCAAAATATTTTTGAGGTCAATAAAAAAATTATTGTAATATCTGATAGTGGTTAGAAAATGATTCTAACAGTGCTTTGCTTTATTTTCCAGTTTGCTATAAAAGCTTTAAAAAAATTCATTTTCCCCTCAATCTCAATGTATTTTTCCCAATCTTGAAAACTTAGACCTTTTCCCAATTTATAGGAAAAAAAGCCCTGAATTCATTTACTTATCATAATATAGTGGTAACCTGCTGAAGCCACTCATTGAAGAGTCAGTAAAATTAGTTTAGTTTATACTAAACTAATTTATTTTAGCTTGATTGTGATGAAAGCTCAGAGCTTATTAAAACCACTCTTAAGTCTGCTTCCTGGATAGAACCAATGCTGAGTGTTGTTTTTTTTGGTATTGAGCTTGGAAATGAACCTGTGACCAACACACTTTACTTAATATACCTTAAATACCGCCCCTGCTTTTTATGCCCCCCCCCCCCCCCCCCCCCCTCCAAAAAATTATTGGGTGGCATATAGTAATCACAGCGTCCGTCCTTCCATCCGTTATTTCATTTCCGGCCTGTAACTTTGTCATGCATAGATGGATTTTGTTGATACTTGCAACAAATGATCAACAGAACATGATGACGTGTCGCGAGTAAGACCAACACCCATACCTCAAAGGTCAAGGTCACAATTTCAGTTTGTTTGACAACACTTTGAGTTTATGTGAGATTTCGTTTCTGGCCTGTAACTTTGTCATGCATAGATGAATTTTAATGATACTTACTACAAATGATCAACATAACATCATGACATGTTGAGGGGTATGTGACACTTAACTGTGACATTTCTTGTTTTGTAATGAATTTAAATGATTTAAGAACATTTTTATTCTTTATAATTTATTGATTATGTAATATGTTTCACAAACATTAAACTAGCCTAACATTTTTTATAACCGGATGAAAACTTTAATCCTTACTGTAAATCGATAACTGTTTCAAATTCTATTGTTAACATCATACAAGGAATTATATAGAGGAGGAAAGACAACTGTTTGAGATTGTGCGAACGATCACATATTCACGCAAAATCTTGCAATATCTCATTTTTAATTATCTTAACTTCCTTTCATCTCAGGAATATAAATCAAAATTCTTACACTGCAGAATGAAATTGTATCAAAACAATACCATTCCGAGAAATGTGTGTTTAAAATTGTTGAAGTACTTGTGATTACAAAATGTGTATACTGCAGCTAAAATAATGACAAATTATAATAAGTTTTCCTTCAAACCTCGATATCTTTAATTCAAGAGCATTTTGCATGATCGAAACATGTTTAAACATCTAAGATTACATGCACAAGAAATCAGTTGCCTATTAATAATGAATGATTAATTTGCAAATTATGAATCCTTCGTGTGCTGTTTCATCAACATTTAGTCAGGAGATGCAAGTTTTCTATCCTTCTTTCTATACAAGTCCTTGCATCATATAACTAATACACCACAGTATAACATGTAACTCTATAATCTTATATAGGTAAAGCGCTGTCTGGTGCGAGGTCCCTGGCGGGGCATATGTTCCTGCATGACGATGTGAAACAATTTCAGTGCGATGTTTGTGAAAAGAAATTTAGAACACAACAAACTTTAAGAATGCATGAAAAAGTTCATAGCAATGTGAAAAATCACAAATGTGTAATTTGTGGTAAAGGTAAGATTTTGTTTAATATTTCTAATCAAATTATAGCTCTCTTAAAAGGAATTTATTAGGATTTTTCAAACTTCTAAAATTGGGTAAAACATTTTTTTCCTGATAAAAATAACGCAATATATCATAATAATGTAAAAAATAAAATCATTTTAATAAATTGACTCAACACATTTCATCATGTTTAATTAGTATTTTCTGAAAATGGAGGATTTGATATTTCATCTCCCCATAAAACAATATTATAATCAGAGTGATGACATTTCTGTTCTAAAAATAGACAACACAATCTTAACAATTTTCACCTCGTCATTCGGTATTTTTCTAAAGTTAAAGTAATTTTTCAAGGCTTTTTTACAGAGGTCGAAATTCAAATTCTAAAATCATGTTTCATTTCCCAATTGAGGCCAAAAGAAATTCTCATAATGAAATAAAAAAAAAATTTTTTTATTACATTAAGGGATAAAAAAAAACACCAACTGGATATGAAGTATTATTGTAACATCTGATACTTACTGATTAGAACATGATCTTAACAGTGTTATGCTTTATTTTTTACAGTTTGCTAAACCCTTAAAAATAATCCCAGTTTCTCCTCAATCATGCTTTTTTTCCCAATCTTGAAGGCTAAAATGGGTATTTTCCCAGTATTAAGTCAGTATGACGGATCAAATTGAGATCTAAAGTCAAATCATGTGACTCATTTAATGTCACAAAATACAATTTTAAGCCAAAAATATAATTCTAACTTTGGAGTGTAGGCCAAGTTGGGAAATTCCTTTTCATTATATAATTTTAAATAGATATCCTATGGAAACATGTGTCAAATGAGCATAATATATAGGCCTGATATATTGAGGGAATATGTATTTAGCCAATTTTAATATTTTTTTTGTGATCGCCTGGTGTCCGTCGTCTGACGTTAACTTTTAGCTTCTAACAACTTCACCTCTGAAACCACTGGCCCAATTTTGATATAACTTTACAGAAATGTTTCTTGGGTGACCCTCTACCAAGTTTGTTCACGCCATCCTGATTTGTCAAAAAACATGGCCGCCAGGAGGCGGTGCAAGTTTAATTAGTAAAAACCTAAAAAAAATCTTCTTGTCAGAAACTACGGGCTCGATTTTAAAAAAATTTCATAGAAATGTTCCTTGGGTGACCCTCTACCAAGTTTGTTCAAGCCATATTGATTTGTCAAAAAACATGGCGACCAGAGGGTGAGGTAAGTTTACTATATAAGCTATAGTATTAACTTAAAAAATCTTCTTGTCAGAAACTACTGGCTCGATTTTAAAATCATTTCATAGAAATGATCCTTGGGTGACTTTCTACCAAATTTGTTCAACCCATCTTGATTTGTCAAAAAACATGATGGCCAGGGGGTGGGGTTTACTATATAAGCTATAGTAAAAACTTAAAAAAATCTTCTTGTCAGAAACTACTGGCTCGATTTTAAAATAGCTTCACAGAAATGTTCCTTGGGTGACTCTCTACCAAGTTTGTTCAAGCCATCTTGAATCGTCAATAAACATGGCAGCCAGGGGGTGGGGTTAGTTTTATGTCAAATTATTTCCCTTGTTTTATAGCATAAATGTCTGTACATAGCAATTATTATAAGAAGAGGTAATAAACTCTTTAAATAAACTTTTTTTTGCTATTATTATACAATATTATACCAGATGTAAGTTTTAAAAGATAATTTATCATAAAAAGATGAATGATACAATTATAATCAATGATTGAAATATTATTGATATATCATGAACCATTTTAAAATAGGTGTTTTTCTGAATATATATAAGTCAGAGTTTTTATGGTTCAGACAGGGATGGTTTACTGCTTCATAATAAAGTAATACCATATTTTTAGCTAGTTTCTTCAAGAAGTCTGCTCGAGATTTTCAGTGTCGTCTTAGAGAAGGAGCTTAGTTGTTTTTGTGGGAGAGTGCACTGTGACAAAGATTCTTTCAAGTGATAGGCTTTGGGAAGGCTTGTGTTTGAAACTCATAGGAATATTTATTGTGCTGGAACTGTGGATTGTTTCATGCACAATAGTTTAGTCTGATACTTTAGTTTGAAACCGTTCTCAAACATAACAGGTTAGTTTTGTGCTTAGTTCGAAGACTTAGGTTTTGAACAATCCGCAGCTATAGTAAAAATTTCAAAAGCCTTCTTGTCAGCATCTACTGACCTGATTTTGATGTAATTTCATTGACATTTACCATGGGTGAACCTTTACCAAGTTTGAACTCTTCTACGCATCTGTTACATCTTCAAAACTAATCAAAATTCTAACTACTTGCTCATCTCGTCTTTCTGGAATTTTGAGTGTACATGTATTATATAATCTACTTAAGTTGGGTGACTCAAGGTCAGTTAGGTGAGCGATATAGGGCCATCTTGGCCCTCTTGTTAAAATCCTGATATACTTCCTTCTGAAGTTAAGGGACCATTTAAACGAGTCGCTGTGAATTTGGGTTCATTGTGATCAGGATGGGATGTTTAGTTTATTGTTGGCCAGCATGTGACCATTGGTTCATTGTTGACCAGGAAATGACTTTAGGGTCGATAGTGGCTGTCATGTGACCTTTGGTTCAGTGTTGGCCAGCATGTGACCTTTGGTTCATTGTTGGCCAGCATATGACCTTTGGTTCATTGTTGGCCAGGAAGTGACATTAGGGTCATTAGTGGCTGGCATGTGACCTTTGGTTCATTGTAGTATTACTGTAATTTGATAATTAATCACTAGAACATTATTTTCCATATAGCATCTATTTACTTTTACAAAATCAAAAAACAAGAAACAAGTAAATATATAGATGTTTACATGTATTTTGATGGCACCAGTCTGGTAAAGCTCAAAAGATCGAGTTTCCACTCCCATCATGCATTTTTTCCTAATCTTCCAATTTCGAGGAAAAAAGGCTCTGTGAACCAAATACATAAACTCTGTCTGTCAGCCAGTCAGGTCATGAACATTGTCAGCCAGTCAGGTCATGAACATTGTCAGCCAGTCTGGTTGTGAACATTGTCTGCCAATCAGGTCATGTCAGCCAGTCAGGTCATGAACATTGTCAGCTAGTCTGGTTGTGAACATTGTCTGCCAATCAGGTCATGTCAGCCAGTCAGATCATGAACATTGTCAGTCATTCAGGTCATGAACATTGTCAGACACACAAGAAGCTCTCATTACTTCTGTGAATACTTTCATACTTCACTAAACTTGTCATTATTAGACATAAATTGCTTTTACTCAATATTTTTTAACTTTAGAATATATCTTATTCCAATATTTCATTTAATTTGTATCACATACTGTGTGCACACATTTTATTATATATATTTTATTATATATAGAAATGGGCTGTGTCTATGCATGTGATCATGCGCCCCCTGCACTGTATCTCCTGCAGTTGTGATTGGAATTTTAAATAACTTGGCACAAATGTTCAATAGGACAAGATGATGTGTCAAAGGTCAAGAACATAGCTCAAGGTCAAGTGTTTGAAAATCCAATGTATACACTGTGTTTCCTCTTGTCCGGACTGTATCTTCTTTAGTTATGACTGGAATTTTAAATAACTTGGCACAAATGTTCACTAGGACAAGATGATGTGTCATGGAAATGACTTGGGTCGGTTTGTCAAAGGTCAAGGTCATGTGATCATGCGCCCCCTGCACTGTATCTCCTGCAGTTGTGATTGGAATTTTAAATAACTTGGCACAAATGTTCAATAGGACAAGATGATGTGTCAAAGGTCAAGAACATAGCTCAAGGTCAAGTGTTTGAAAATCCAATGTATACATTGTATTTCGTCATGTCTGGACCGTATCTTCTTTAGTTGTGATTGAGTTTTTAAATAACTTGGCACAAATGTTCACTAGGAAAAGATGATGTGCCACGCGACTGACTTTGGGGGGGTTGTCGAAGGTCAAGGTCACAGCTCTGTCGTCCATCTGCTTCTGTCCAAACCTTACCTTATGTGTGATTGGAATTTTAGATAACTTGGCACAAACATTCACTAGGACAAGATGATGTGTCATGCGACTGACTTGGGTCTGTTTGTCGCAGGTCAAGGTCACAGCTCCAGCAGTCCTTCCGCTGCTGTCTGGACCTTATCTTTGGATATAATTGGATTTTAAATAATTCGGCACAAGTGTTTACGAGGACAAGATGATGTGTGCGAATGACTTGGGTTTGTCAAAGGTCAATGTCATAGCTCCGTCCGTCCACTGCTGTCCGGACCGTATCTTCTTTAGTTGTGATTGGATTTTTTAATAGATTGGCACAAATGTTCACCAGCCCAAGACGATGTGTCAAAGATAGTTTTTGTTTTGTTTTGGAGTTATAACTTAACTTACATATTTATGGTTAGATTTAGAACATCACACCAGTGTTCACTGGGACAAAAGAATGTGTCATATTACAGTATTTCAGTTTGCGGCATTTAAATGTGATTTCAGTGCACGGTGACTTTTTCATTTCGTATAATTTAAATCCACTTCTGGAAATGCCTCTAAGGGTTAATGAGGTGGCGGGGGGATATGAACTCTTGTTCTGTTTAAATTGTAAGTGGTTGTTAATGTTTTCTCTTTAAAAAGAAATTCTTAGAGCCAATTTCACTAGAATACATTTTTCAGTTCATTGATTTATGACATACAACAAACTACTTTTCCTAAGTAATAGTTTCATGCTCAAGATATCATGCTAAACTCAAGATTTCATGTCCAACTCGAGATTTTATGTTCAGTTCAAGTTTTCATGTCCAACTCAATATTTCATTTCATGTCTAACTCAAGATTTCATGCTCAGTTCAAGATTTCAAGCTCAACTCAATATTTCATGTCCAACTCAAGATTTTATGTTCAGCTCAAGATTTCATGCTCAGCTCAAGATTCCATGCTCAGCTCAAGATTTCATGTCTAACTCAAGATTTCATGTACAACTCAACATTTCATGCTCAACTCAAGATTCCATGCTCAACTCAAGTTTTCATGTACACTGAGTTTCCATGCTCAACTCAAGTTTAAATTTCCAACAGTGTAAGAGAAAGTATTTTATTGAACTATTCTGCAATTATAAACAATCATAATTATTAAATGCTTTATTATGTTTCCAGGATTTGGTTTTAAACATTCACTGATTCGTCATGAGCGTATTCACAATGGCGACAAACCATTTTTGTGCACCCTGTGTTCAAGAACATTCAACGACCACTCCATCGTCCGACGGCACATGATGCTAATACATAACATGGATAGCACAAATTGGAAAACTAAAATGAAACATTTAAAAAATAACATTCCTTGAGATGTTTATTATTATGAGTTTGTCTGTTTTTAAATAGGAAATGAAGTGCTATTGTAATGACAGTGCCATTGTTGTCACGGTCAGGTTCAAGCTTTATGTTCAGCTTGTTGTGTTCACTTTACCAGTTTTGTACAATAGTTAGCTTGGTTGGTTTCTCGAACTGACCAAATTGAGTAGGCATGATACTTAAATTACCAAATTTTGATTTTACGTGCCATGTATAATTTCACACATCAAAACTTTTAGTGCATTGAGCATGCAATTGGGACCATTATTTTGTTTACAACATCTGTAATTTGTACATGTATACAGCTCTGACCCATGATGTCTTCACATAAGAAATATTTGTTGTTGTTGTATGGGGTTAAGCATCGCTTTTAACAATTTTTCAGGTATATCATGACGACCATGTCTACTTGAGACAGTATTATGAGCACTGCCACACTGGATGGAGTATCATGTTGCCGGCACATGGTCTAATACCCCACTCAGTCACATTATACTGACAACAGACCAACCAGACCTAGAACTAGTCAATGAGATATTAATTATTTACTCAATGAAATCAATATCTTATTTACCCCGTCTTTTCCATGATGATGAACTGTTGTACCTTGTTCTGTATGCATATATTGTTATTTATTATAACTAGTCTAGATACAGTAATTGCGTTCATTTCGGTTACCGTATATAATTTTATATATAATTTAACCGTAACTACCTCAAAATTCAAGGTCAACTTGACGACTTTGATAAATGACTTATTGATTCTTAATAATTTGTTACTGTCACACCTAGGTTTATATTGATTGATTAATTGAATATTTAGCGTCATTTTAATACCATCAAGGGTTAACAGACGATCAGTTAACATGTCTGCTGGGACCCTGAAAAGTTAACCAGTACTCGAGCACACCCCATCTCCGCAAGTAACTGATAACTTTCCCACTTGAATCAGTAGTGAGAGAGGAACAATAATGAGACACACTGTCGTATATAAATCATCATGGAGACTGTTTCTAGGCGGGGATTCGAACTCACGACCACTGGATTGATAGTCAGACGCGTAATCGGCCCTGGCCCCAGGTTTATACAACATAACTCTAGAACTACAGCAAGTAGTTTGCTGGAACACCTCTTGCTTGTTAATCTCACATTAAAGACTATTTTAAAAGTGCTAACATGTTAGCAATTTATTGCTGTTGTCATATTTTTGTTTATTCTAACACCCTTCTTCAGTTTCCTGTGATTTCATTGGTTGATGGCGTTAGATTTGCAGACAATAAAAACTGCACATACCATTACCATGTTTTCACGTTTCATTTTTTGTTTACAATGTCACCGAAAATAGTGTAAATAGTAGTTAAAAGATCTGTTTGTCGATTTAACTTACTTTTTGATATGTAAAATGTTAAAATAAAAGATGTATTCAATAATTTGGTGTTTTTAGTTTGATTTTTATCAGAAACCATTTTTAAAGTGCATCATTTGCTGATATGAGTCCTTTGGCTAAATAATAAGTTCATTTTGAACACAAGTTGCTCAAGTAACATGGCTTGTGTGGTTCCAGTCAAGAATAGAATCACTATCGATCTCTGTGGAGGGTTAGGAATCCTCCGAATGGGTGTCATGTTCTTTTTATCATTTTTTGTCATGTTCATTATTATGGTTAAATTTCCAACCCCTGTGTGGTTCCCTGGAGCGATATGAGTGATGGCAAGAATAGGATTGCTGTGGCTCGTGCATGTCGTAGGAATTGACAATTTGAGCAATACGATAGAATTTGCTGAAACTCTGCAGTTCTGCAGATATCAAGGTTCCAGGTTCAATCTGCATATTCATTTGTTGATGTATTTTTAAATCTGTATGTTAATTTGTTGTTTTTGTACATGTAGAGTGAACCTGGAATCTTTCTTCCTGTTGGCGTCGTATAACGTATAATGTGTTGGTACGACGTAAAACCATATTCATTCATTCATAACTTGGTTCAGTGAGAGAATTTTATTTATTCCTGAATCAATGTCAGTTACTTATATGTAGCCATTCTAAAATCATAACTTACTAAAAGTCTATTTCTCAACTTTTTGGCGGAGGGGAGGTGTTACTTTTCTGTTGATGTAACAATTCAACATCAGCATTCAAGTTTTTTCATTTGTCTCTGTCTGTCAAAATCTGTTTGGCATGGAGTCACAAAATGGTTCATACATAGCCATGTTTTGGGTAGTATTACAATTTTTTCAGATGACTGAATTGCTTACTAACATTGACGAATAGTGAATTTTACCTGCGTTGACCCCTGTTTCTTAAAACTGTTTAGCCTATGGCAACCAAGTTTGGTCAATAGTTGCATTTTGTATAAAACCACTCAAAATGATGCTGATATTTTTTCAAATGAACTTGGCCTCTACAAATAATTGACTTGGCCAATAAACTATGATGAATTTGAGCTCCGTTTCTTGATGATTTTGAGCTCCGTTTCTGTGAAACTGTTTTCTTCTGTGCCACAATATTTTGTTGATATTTGTGTAAGGTGCAGAACAAATAGTCTTCTTCATAGCCTTACTTTGTGATAAAGAGATATAGGAAAGACGTTAAATTCCGTACATTCTCTTTTCTTAGATTTATGTATTGAAGTTGGAGATTGATTGATTGAATGTTTATTGTCATTTTTATACCATCGAGGGCTAACAGATAATAGGTTAACCTAACCACTGTTTCCTGGGATCCTAAAAGGCTAACCAGTACTCTAGCACACACCATATCCGCAAGTAACTTTCCCACTTGAAACAGCGGTGAGAGACCAATGATAATGAGACACAATGTCATGTATCAGTTGTCATGGAGACTGTTGCTGGGTGGGGGTTCGTAATTACTATTGAGCTAATAGGGCCCTGCTTTAAAGTTGATAAAACAAACCCGGCTAGAGTAGAGAAGTGATTGTTTATGTAAAAGCAAGTTTACCTTGGATGTTAATTATATTCTTTAAGACAGAATTATAAATCGTTATCTGAATGAATATTAATATATATGTTACTGTACAGATAGATTTATGTATTATAAACCTTTATCAGTAATAATGGTACATGCCTTATTTGATGCACCAGGGCTGAATTCAGTAATTTATAGGAGGAACTGAGTGAGAAGATCTTCAGCTATTTCTTAGTTCATTAAAAATTTTGTATATATTATTGTGGGGTTAAAATCATGATTATAGAATATATTAGAAGTACATAGTGAGTAGCTTAGAATGTTAGCTGTATTTTGGCTAATGTAAGATGAGTTATAAATATGAATCTTTGTTGGTTGTTATTGTGGGACTAACGTCAGGATTATAGAATAAATGTTGTCGTGGGACTAACGTCACGATTGTAGATATATGTTGTGAGGCTAACGTCACTATTATAAAATATAATTTTATGTTGTTGTGGGGCTAACGTCACGGTTATAGAAAATATGTTGTTGTGGGGCTAACAACACGATTATAAAATATATGTTGTTGTGAGGCTAACGTCACTATTATAAAATATATGTTGTTGTGGGGCTAACGTCACGGTTATAGAAAATATGTTGTTGTGGGACTAACGTCACTATTATAAAATATATGTTGTTGTGGGGCTAACGTCATGGTTATAGAAAATATGTTGTTGTGGGGCTACATGTAACAACACGATTATAGATATATGTTGTGAGGCTAATGTCACTATTATAAAATATATGTTGTTGTGGGGCTAACGTCACTATTATAAAATATATGTTGTTGTGGGGCTAACGTCACGGTTATAGAAAATACGTTGTGGGGCTAACGTCACTATTATAAAATATGTTGTTGTGGGGCTAACGTCACGGTTATAGAAAATATGTTGTTGTGAGGCTAACGTCACGGTTATAGAATATATGTTGTCGTGGGACTAACGTCACGATTATAGATATATGTTGTGAGGCTAATGTCACTATTATAAAATATATGTTGTTGTGGGGCTAACGTCACGGTTATAGAAAATATGTTGTTGTGGGGCTAACAACACGATTATAGATATATGTTGTGAGGCTAATGTCACTATTATAAAATATATGTTGTTGTGGGGCTAACGTCACGGTTATAGAATATATGTTGTCGTGGGACTAACGTCACGATTATAGATATATGTTGTGAGGCTAATGTCACTATTATAAAATATATGTTGTTGTGGGGCTAACGTCACGGTTATAGAAAATATGTTGTTGTGGGGCTAACGACACGATTATAGATATAATTATGTTGTGAGGCTAATGTCACTATTATAAAATATATGTTGTTGTGGGGCTAACGTCACTATTATAAAATATATGTTGTTGTGGGGCTAACGTCACGGTTATAGAAAATATGTTGTGGGGCTAACGTCACTATTATAAAATATATGTTGTTGTGGGGCTAACGTCACGGTTATAGAAAATATGTTGTTGTGGGGCTAACGTCACTATTATAAAATATATGTTGTTGTGGGGCTAACGTCACGGTTATAGAAAATATGTTGTTGTGGGGCTAACAACACGATTATAGATATATGTTGTGAGGCTAATGTCACTATTATAAAATATATGTTGTTGTGGGGCTAACAACACTTATAGAATATATGTTGTCGTGGGACTTACGTCACGATTATAGATATATGTTGTGGGGCTAACGTCACGGTTATAGAATATAAATTATGTTGTTGTGGGGCTAACGTCACTATTATAAAATATATGTTGTTGCGGAGCTAACATCACGGTTATAGAATATAAATTATGTTGTTGTGAGGCTAACGTCACGGTTATAGAAAATATGTTGTTGTGGGGCTAACAACACGATTATAGATATATGTTGTGAGGCTAATGTCACTATTATAAAATATATGTTGTTGTGGGGCTAACGTCAGGGTTATAGAATATATGTTGTCGTGGGACTAACGTCACGATTATAGATATATGTTGTGAGGCTAATGTCACTATTATAAAATATATGTTGTTGTGGGGCTAACGTCACGGTTATAGAATATATGTTGTTGTGGGGCTAACGTCACGGTTATAGAATATAAATTATGTTGTTGTGGGGCTAACGTCACTATTTTAAAATATATGTTGCTGTGGGGCTAACATCACGGTTATAGAAAATATTTTGTTGTGGGGCTAACATCACGGTTATAGAAAATATTTTGTTGTGGGGCTAACATCACGGTTATAGAAAATATTTTTTTGTGGGGCTAACAACATGATTATAAAATATGTTGTGGGGCTAACGTAACGGTTATAGAAAATATATTGTTGTGGGCTAACAACACGATTATAAAATATGTTGTTGTGGGGCTAACGTCACAATTATAAAATACATGTTGTGCTTAGTCACGATTATAGAAAATATGTTGTTGTGGGGCTTATGTCATGATTATAGAATACATGTTGTTGTGGGGCTAACGTCACAATTATAGAATACATGTTGTTGTGGGGCTAACGTCACGATTATAGAACATATGTTGTTGTGGGGCTTATGTCATGATAATAGAATACATGTTGTTGTGGAACTAACGTCATGATTATAGAACATATGTTGTTGTGGGGCTTATGTCATGATTATAGAATACATGTTCTTGTGGGACTAACGTCACGATTATAGAACATGTTGTTGTTGGGCTTATGTCATAATTATAGAATACATGTTGTTGTAGGACTAATGTCACGATTATAGAACATCTGTTGTTGTGGGGCTTATGTCATGATTATAGAATACATTTTTTTTTTGGCTAACGTCACGATTATAGAACATGTTGTTGTGGGGCTTATTTCATGATTATAGAATACATGTTGTTGTGGGGCTTACGTCACGATTATAGAATACATGTTGTTGTGGGGTTTATATCATGATTATAGAATACATGTTGTTGTGGGGCTTATGTCATGATTATAGAATACATGTTGTTGTGGGGCTAACATCACAATTATAGAACATATTTTGTTGTGGGGCTAACATTATGATTAAAGAATACATGTTGTGGGGCTTATGTCATGATTATACAATACATGTTGTTGTGGGGCTAACGTCATGATTATATTATACATTTTGTTGTGGGGCTTATGTCATGATTATAGAATACATGTTGTTGTGGGCTAACGTCACGATTATAGAACATGTTGTTGTGGGGCTTATGTCATGATTATAGAATACATGTTGTTGTGGGGCTAACGTCACGATTATAGAACATGTTGTTGTGGGGCTTACGTGATTATTATAGAACATATGTTGTTGTGGGGCTAACGTCATGATTAAAGAATACATGTTGATGTGGGCTTATGTCATGATTATAAAAAACATGTTGATGGGGGCTTATGTCACGATTATAGAACATGTTGTGGGGCTTATGTCATGACTATAGAATACATGTTGTGGGACTAACGTCATAATTATAGAACATATGTTGTTGTGGGGCTTATGTCATGATTATAGAATACATGTTGTTGTGGGGCTTACGTCATGATTATAGAACATATGTTGTTGTGGGGCTTATGTCATGATTATAGAATACATGTTGTTGTGGGGCTAACGTCATGATTATAGAACATATGTTGTTGTGGGGCTTATGTCATGATTATAGAATACATGTTGTTGTGGGGCTAACGTCACGATTATAGAACATATGATGTTGTGGGGCTTATGTCATGATTATAGAATACATGTTATTGCGGGACTAACGTCACGATTATAGAACATATGTTGTTGTGGGGCTTATGTCATGATTACAGAATACATGATGTTGTGGGGCTAACGTCACGATTATACAACATATGTTGTTGTGGGGCATATGTCATGATTACAGAATGCATGTTGTTGTGGGGCTAATGTCATGATTATAGAACATATGTTGTTGTGGGGCTTATGTCATGATTACAGAATACATGTTGTTGTGGGGCTAACGTCACGATTATTGAACATATGATGTTGTGGGGCTTATGTCATGATTATAGAATACATGTTCTTGTGGGACTAACGTCACGATTATAGAACATATGTTGTTGTGGGGCTTATGTCATGATTATAGAATACATGTTGTTGTGGGACTAACGTCACGATTATAGAACATATCTTGTTGTGGGGCTTATGTCATGATTATAGAATACATGTTGTTACGGGACTAACGTCACGATTATAGAACATATGTTGTTGTGGGGCTTATGTCATGATTATAGAATACATGTTGTTGTGGGACTAACGTCACGATTATAGAACATATCTTGTTGTGGGGCTTATGTCATGATTATAGAATACATGTTGTTACGGGACTAACGTCACGATTATAGAACATATGTTGTTGTGGGGCTTATGTCATGATTATAGAATACATGTTGTTGTAGGACTAACGTCACGATTATAGAACATATGTTGTTGTGGGGCTTATGTCATGATTACAGAATACCTGTTGTTGTGGGGCTAACGTCACGATTATAAAACATATGTTGTTGTGGGGCTTATGTCATGATTATAGAATACATGTTGTTGTAGGACTAACGTCACGATTATAGAACATGTTGTTGTGGGGCTTATGTCATGATTAGAGAATACATGTTGTTGTGGGGCTAACGTCACGATTATAGAACATATGTTGTTGTGGGGCTTATGTCATGATTATAAAATACATGTTGTGAGGCTAACGTCACGATTATAGAACATGTTGTTGTGGGGCATATGTCATGACTATAGAATACATGTTGTTGTGGGACTAACGTCACGATTATAGAACATGTTGTTGTGGGGCTTATGTCATGACTATAGAATACATGTTCTTGTGGGACTAACGTCACGATTATAGAACATGTTGTTGTCGGGCTTATGTCATAATTATAGGATACATGTTGTTGTAGGACTAATGTCACGATTATAGAACATCTGTTGTTGTGGGGCTTATGTCATGATTATAGAATACATATTTTTTTTTGGCTAACGTCACGATTATAGAACATGTTGTTGTGGGGCTTATTTCATGATTATAGAATACATGTTGTTGTGGGGCTTACGTCACGATTATAGAATACATGTTGTTGTGGGGCTTATATCATGATTATAGAATACATGTTGTTGTGGGGCTTATGTCATGATTATAGAATACATGTTGTTGTGGGGCTAACATCACAATTATAGAACATATTTTGTTGTGGGGCTAACATTATGATTAAAGAATACATGTTGTGGGGCTTATGTCATGATTATACAATACATGTTGTTGTGGGGCTAACGTCATGATTATATTATACATTTTGTTGTGGGGCTTATGTCATGATTATAGAATACATGTTGTTGTGGGCTAACGTCACGATTATAGAACATGTTGTTGTGGGGCTTATGTCATGATTATAGAATACATGTTGTTGTGGGGCTAACGTCACGATTATAGAACATGTTGTTGTTGGGCTTACGTGATTATTATAGAACTTATGTTGTTGTGGGGCTAACGTCATGATTAAAGAATACATGTTGATGTGGGCTTATGTCATGATTATAAAAAAACATGTTGATGGGGGCTTATGTCACGATTATAGAACATGTTGTGGGGCTTATGTCATGACTATAGAATACATGTTGTGGGACTAACGTCATGATTATAAAACATATGTTGTTGTGGGGCTTATGTCATGATTTTAGAATACATGTTGTTGTGGGGCTTACGTCATTATTATAGAACATATGTTGTTGTGGGGCTTATGTCATGATTATAGAATACATGTTGTTGTGGGGCTAACGTCATGATTATAGAACATATGTTGT
Source organism: Panopea generosa (assembly GCA_029582155.1). Taxonomy (NCBI): domain Eukaryota; kingdom Metazoa; phylum Mollusca; class Bivalvia; order Adapedonta; family Hiatellidae; genus Panopea; species Panopea generosa. The sequence goes on along the minus strand of CM055896.1, from coordinate 19,723,394 downwards.
TGTGGGGCTTATGTCATGATTATAGAATACATGTTGTTGTGGGGCTAACGTCACGATTATAGAACATATGATGTTGTGGGGCTTATGTCATGATTATAGAATACATGTTATTGCGGGACTAACGTCACGATTATAGAACATATGTTGTTGTGGGGCTTATGTCATGATTACAGAATACATGATGTTGTGGGGCTAACGTCACGATTATACAACATATGTTGTTGTGGGGCATATGTCATGATTACAGAATGCATGTTGTTGTGGGGCTAATGTCATGATTATAGAACATATGTTGTTGTGGGGCTTATGTCATGATTACAGAATACATGTTGTTGTGGGGCTAACGTCACGATTATTGAACATATGATGTTGTGGGGCTTATGTCATGATTATAGAATACATGTTCTTGTGGGACTAACGTCACGATTATAGAACATATGTTGTTGTGGGGCTTATGTCATGATTATAGAATACATGTTGTTGTGGGACTAACGTCACGATTATAGAACATATCTTGTTGTGGGGCTTATGTCATGATTATAGAATACATGTTGTTACGGGACTAACGTCACGATTATAGAACATATGTTGTTGTGGGGCTTATGTCATGATTATAGAATACATGTTGTTGTGGGACTAACGTCACGATTATAGAACATATCTTGTTGTGGGGCTTATGTCATGATTATAGAATACATGTTGTTACGGGACTAACGTCACGATTATAGAACATATGTTGTTGTGGGGCTTATGTCATGATTATAGAATACATGTTGTTGTAGGACTAACGTCACGATTATAGAACATATGTTGTTGTGGGGCTTATGTCATGATTACAGAATACCTGTTGTTGTGGGGCTTACGTCACGATTATAAAACATATGTTGTTGTGGGGCTTATGTCATGATTATAGAATACATGTTGTTGTAGGACTAACGTCACGATTATAGAACATGTTGTTGTGGGGCTTATGTCATGATTAGAGAATACATGTTGTTGTGGGGCTAACGTCACGATTATAGAACATATGTTGTTGTTGGGCTTATGTCATGATTATAAAATACATGTTGTGAGGCTAACGTCACGATTATAGAACATGTTGTTGTGGGGCTTATGTCATGACTATAGAATACATGTTGTTGTGGGACTAACGTCACGATTATAGAACATGTTGTTGTGGGGCTTATGTCATGACTATAGAATACATGTTCTTGTGGGACTAACGTCACGATTATAGAACATGTTGTTGTTGGGCTTATGTCATAATTATAGAATACATGTTGTTGTAGGACTAATGTCACGATTATAGAACATCTGTTGTTGTGGGGCTTATGTCATGATTATAGAATACATATTTTTTTTTGGCTAACGTCACGATTATAGAACATGTTGTTGTGGGGCTTATTTCATGATTATAGAATACATGTTGTTGTGGGGCTTACGTCACGATTATAGAATACATGTTGTTGTGGGGCTTATATCATGATTATAGAATACATGTTGTTGTGGGGCTTATGTCATGATTATAGAATACATGTCGTTGTGGGGCTAACATCACAATTATAGAACATATTTTGTTGTGGGGCTAACATTATGATTAAAGAATACATGTTGTGGGGCTTATGTCATGATTATACAATACATGTTGTTGTGGGGCTAACGTCATGATTATATTATACATTTTGTTGAGGGGCTTATGTCATGATTATAGAATACATGTTGTTGTGGGCTAACGTCACGATTATAGAACATGTTGTTGTGGGGCTTATGTCATGATTATAGAATACATGTTGTTGTGGGGCTAACGTCACGATTATAGAACATGTTGTTGTGGGGCTTACGTGATTATTATAGAACATATGTTGTTGTGGGGCTAACGTCATGATTAAAGAATACATGTTGATGTGGGCTTATGTCATGATTATAAAAAACATGTTGATGGGGGCTTATGTCACGATTATAGAACATGTTGTGGGGCTTATGTCATGACTATAGAATACATGTTGTGGGAATAACGTCATGATTATAGAACATATGTTGTTGTGGGGCTTATGTCATGATTTTAGAATACATGTTGTTGTGGGGCTTACGTCATGATTATAGAACATATGTTGTTGTGGGGCTTATGTCATGATTATAGAATACATGTTGTTGTGGGGCTAACGTCATGATTATAGAACATATGTTGTTGTGGGGCTTATGTCATGATTATAGAATACATGTTGTTGTGGGGCTAACGTCACGATTATAGAACATATGATGTTGTGGGGCTTATGTCATGATTATAGAATACATGTTATTGCGGGACTAACGTCACGATTATAGAACATATGTTGTTGTGGGGCTTATGTCATGATTACAGAATACATGATGTTGTGTGGCTAACGTCACGATTATACAACATATGTTGTTGTGGGGCATATGTCATGATTACAGAATGCATGTTGTTGTGGGGCTAATGTCATGATTATAGAACATATGTTGTTGTGGGGCTTATGTCATGATTACAGAATACATGTTGTTGTGGGGCTAACGTCACGATTATTGAACATATGATGTTGTGGGGCTTATGTCATGATTATAGAATACATGTTCTTGTGGGACTAACGTCACGATTATAGAACATATGTTGTTGTGGGGCTTATGTCATGATTATAGAATACATGTTGTTGTGGGACTAACGTCACGATTATAGAACATATCTTGTTGTGGGGCTTATGTCATGATTATAGAATACATGTTGTTACGGGACTAACGTCACGATTATAGAACATATGTTGTTGTGGGGCTTATGTCATGATTATAGAATACATGTTGTTGTGGGACTAACGTCACGATTATAGAACATATCTTGTTGTGGGGCTTATGTCATGATTATAGAATACATGTTGTTACGGGAATAACGTCACGATTATAGAACATATGTTGTTGTGGGGCTTATGTCATGATTATAGAATACATGTTGTTGTAGGACTAACGTCACGATTATAGAACATATGTTGTTGTGGGGCTTATGTCATGATTACAGAATACCTGTTGTTGTGGGGCTAACGTCACGATTATAAAACATATGTTGTTGTGGGGCTTATGTCATGATTATAGAATACATGTTGTTGTAGGACTAACGTCACGATTATAGAACATGTTGTTGTGGGGCTTATGTCATGATTAGAGAATACATGTTGTTGTGGGGCTAACGTCACGATTATAGAACATATGTTGTGGGGCTTATGTCATGACTATAGAATACATGTTGTTGTGGGACTAACGTCACGATTATAGAACATGTTGTTGTGGGGCTTATGTCATGACTATAGAATACATGTTGTTGTGGGACTAACGTCACGATTATAGAACATGTTGTTGTGAGGCTTATGTCATTATTATAGAATACATGTTGTTGTGGGACTAACGTCACGATTATAGAACATATTGTTTTGGGGTTTATGTCATGATTATAGAATACATGTTGTTGTGGGACTAACGTCACGATTATAGAACATGTTGTTGTGAGGCTTATGTCATTATTATAGAATACATGTTGTTGTGGGACTAACGTCACGATTATAGAACATATTGTTTTGGGGTTTATGTCATGATTATAGAATACATGTTGTTGTGGGGCTAACGTCACGATTATAGAACATGTTGTTGTGGGGCTTACGTGATTATTATAGAATACAGGTTGTGGGACTAACGTCACGATTATAGAACATGTTGTTGTGGGGCTTATGTCATGATTATAGAATACATGTTGTTGTGGGACTAACGTCACGATTGTAGAACATATGTTGTTGTGGGACTTATTTCATGATTATAGAATACATGTTGTTGTGGGGCTAACGTCACGATTATAGAGCATATGTTGGTGTGGGGCTTATGTCATGATTATAGAATACATGTTGTTGTGGGACTAACGTCACGATTATAGAACATATGTTGTTGTGGGGCTTATGTCATGATTATAGAATACATGTTGTTGTGGGGCTAACGTCACGATTATAGAACATATGTTGTTGTGGGGCTTATGTCATGATTATAGAATACATGTTGTGGGGCTAACGTCACGATTATAGAACATATGTTGTTGTGGGGCTTTTGTCATGATTATAGAATACATGTTGTGGGACTAACGTCACGATTATAGAACATATGTTGTTGTGGGGCTTATGTCATGATTATAGAATACATGTTGTTGTGGGACTAACGTCACGCTTATAGAACAAATGTTGTTGTGGGGCTTATGTCATGATTACAGAATACATGTTGTTGTTGGGCTAACGTCATGACTATAGAACATATGTTGTTGTAGGGCTTATGTCATGATTACAGAATACATGTTGTTGTGGGGCTAACGTCACGATTATAGAACATATGTTGTTGTGGGGCTTATGTCATGATTATAGAATACACGTTGTTGTGAGGCTAACGTCACGATTATAGAACATATGTTGTTGTGGGGCTTATGTCATGATTATAGAATACACGTTCTTTTCGGGCTAACGTCACGATTATAGAACATATGTTGTTGTGGGGCTTTTGTCATGATTATAGAATACATGTTGTTGAGGGGCTAACGTCACGATTATAGAACATATGTTGTTGTGGGGCTTATGTCATGATTATAGAATACATGTTGTTGTGGGGCTAACGTCACGATTAGAGAACACATGTTGTTGTGGGGCTTATGTCATTATTATAGAATACATGCTGTTGTGGGGCTAACGTCACGATTACAGAACATCTGTTGTTGTGGGGCTTATGTCATGATTATAGAATTTATGTTGTGGGACAAACGTCACGATTATAGAACATATGATGTTGTGGGGCTAACATCACGATTATAGAATACATGTTGTTGTGGGGCTAACGTCACGATTATAGAACATATGTTGTTGTGGGGCTTATGTCATGATTATAGAATACATGTTGTTGTGGGGCTAACGTCACATTTATGGAATACATGTTGTGGGTCTAACGTCACAATTATAGAATACATGTTGTGGGGCTAACGTCACAATTATAGAACATATGTTGTTGTGGGGCTAACGTCACAATTATAGAACACATGTTGTTGTGGGGCTAACGTCATATTTATAAAATACGTGTTGTGGGTCTAACGTCACAATTATAGAATACATGTTGTGGGGCTAATGTCACATTTATAGAATACATGTTATTGCGGGGCTAACGTCATGGTAATATAATACATGTTGTGGGGCTAATGTCAGGATTATAGAATATATGTTGTTGTGGGGCTAACGTCAGTTATAGAATACATGTTTTGGGCTAACGTCACGATTATAGAATATATGTTGTTGTTGGGCTAACGTCATGAATATAGAATACATGTTGTTGTGGGGCTAACGTCATGTTTATAAAGCCCGTGTGGTTCCGGCTAAGAATAGAATCACTGTCGATCTCTGCAGAGGGGTAAGAATCCTCCGAATGGGTGTCATGTTCATTTTATCATTTTTTTGTCATGTTCACTATTTTGGTTAAATTATCAACCCCTGTGTGGTTCCAGGGAGCGATGACTGATGGCAAGAATAGGATCACTGTGGCTAAAGAAGGGACAAATTGAGTAATACGATAGAATTTGCTGAAACTCTGCAGTTCTGCAAGTATCAAGGTTCTAGGTTGATTCTGCATATTCATTTGTTGATGTATTTTTTTAAATCTGTATGTTAATTTGTTGTTTTGTACATGTATAGTGAACCTGGAGTGTTCTTTCCTCTTGGTGTCGAATAACCTATAATGTGTTGGTACCCGTAAAACCCTATTCATTCATTCATTCATTCATGGTTATAGAATACATGTTGTTGTGGAGCTAACGTCATGATTAAAGAATACATGTTGTTGTGGAGCTAACGTCATGATTATAGAATATATGTTGTTATCATTTGTTGATGTATTTTTTTTAATCTGTATGTTAATTTGTTGTTTTGTACATGTAGAGTGAACCTGGAATGTTCCTTCCTCTTGGTGTCGAATAACCTATAATGTGTTGGTACCCGTAAAACCCTATTCATTCATTCATTCATGGTTATAGAATACATATTGTTGTGGAGCTAACGTCATGATTATAGAATATATGTTGTTATGGAGCTAACGTCATGATTATAGAATATATGTTGTGGGGCTAACGTGATGATTATATAATGTATGTTGTTGTGGGGCTAACGTGATGATTATAGATAACATGTTGTGGGGCTTACGTGATGATTATAGAATACATGTTGTTGTGGGGCCAACGTGATGATTATAGAATACATGTTGTGGAGCTAACGTGATGATAATATAATACATGTTGTTGTGGGGCTAACGTGATGATTATATAATACATGTTGTTGTGGGGCTAACGTGATGATTATAGATAATATGTTGTTGTGGGGCTTACGTGATGATTATAGAATACATGTTGTGGGGCTAACGTGATGATTATATAATACATGTTGTTGTGGGGCTAACGTGATGATTATATAATACATGTTGTTGTGGGGCTAACGTGATGATTATAGATAATATGTTGTTGTGGGGCTTACGTGATGATTATAGAATACATGTTGTGGGGCTAACGTGATGATTATGTAATACATGTTGTTGTGGGGCTAACGTGATGATTATAGAATACACGTTATTGTGAGGCTAACGTGATGATTATATAACACATGTTGTTGTGGGGCTAACGTGATGATTATATAATACATGTTGTTGTGGGGCTGACGTGATGATTATAAAATACATGTTGTTGTGGGGCTAACGTGATGATTATAGAATACATGTTGTTGTGGGGCTAACGTGATGATAATAGAATATATGTTGTTGTGGGGCTAACGTGATGATTATATAATACATGTTGTTGGGCTAACGTGATGGTTATAGAATACATGTTGTTGTTGGGCTAACGTGATGGTTATAGAATACATGTTGTTGTGGGGCTAACGTGATGATTGTAGAATACATGTTGTTGTGGGGCTAACGTGATGATTATAGTATACATGTTGTTGTGGGGTTAACGTGATGATTATAGAATACATGTTCTGGGGCTAACGTGATGATTGTAGAATATTTGTTGTTGTGGGGCTAACGTCATAATTATAGAATACATGTTGTTGTGGGGCTAACGTCATGATTAAAGAATAGATGTCGTTGTGGGACTTATGTCATGATTATAGAATACATGTTGTTGTGGGGCTAACGTCATGATTAAAGAATAAATGTTGTTGTGGGGCTTATGTCATGATTATATAATACATGTTGTTGTGGGGCTAACGTCATGATTAAAGAATACATGTTGTTTTGGGGCTAACTTGATGATTATAGAATATATGATGTTGTGGGGCTAACATGATGATTATATAATACATGTGGTTGTGGGGCTAACGTGATGATCATAGAATACATGTTGTTGTGGAACTAACGTGATGATTATAGAATACATGTTGCTGTGGAGCTAATGTCACGATTATAGAATACATGTTGTTGTGGGGCTAACGTGATGATTATACAATACATGTTGTGGAGCTATCGTCATAATTATAGAATTTTTGTTGTTGTGGGGCTAACGTCATGATTATAGAATACATGTTGTTGTGGGGCTAACGTCACGATTATAGAATACATGTTGTTGTGGGGCTTTCGTGATGATTATAGAATACATGTTGTGGAGCTAACGTCATGATTATAGAATATTTGTTGTTGTGGGGCCAACGTCACGATTATTGAATACATGTTGTTGTGGGGCTATCGTCACGATTATAGAATACATGTTGTTGTGGGGCTTACGTGATGATTATAGAATACATGTTGTGGAGCTAACGTCATGATTATAGAATATTTGTTGTTGTGGAGCTAACGTCACGATTATAGAATACATGTTGTTTTGAGGCTAACGTCATGATTATAGAATATTTGCATTCGTTTGGGGAAAAAAGTCGGCAAATTACGCTAGCACTCTTCCTTGCTCAAGAACACCACACATAGCCGTGGTGTGAGATCGAATCCACAACTCTCCGAGCCTGCTTCTGATGCTCTAACACTAGATTACACACTCTACACATTCATTTCGCAATATATTTAGGGGACCAGACAACAAAATGTATTGCTGTTTACCGTTACTGAATGCAACCCAGTATCAGCAAGTCATGTGATATATAACACTACCATAGTTTAGTTTCCGTCTGGTATCGAATGACAGCATAATGTATGTACCCAAGGTTTGCTTAAGTCCATATACCATTTTAACTCTGATTGGCCGGTTCGTTATAAGGACCTTATATCAAGGTCTCTATAATTCCTTGCTCATATTATGTTCCAATTCTATATGGAGTCTTGGTGCATACGCTCATATTAAATACCACTACTATAAGGAATGTTGGTCCACACGCTCATATTAAATACCAGTACTATATGGAATGTTGGTCCACACGCTCATATTAAATACCAATACTATAAGGAATGTTGGTCCACACGCTCATATTAAATACCAAAACTATATGGAATGTTGGTCCACACGCTCATATTAAATACCAATACTATAAGGAATGTTGGTCCACACGCTCATATTAAATACCAATACTATAAGGAATGTTGGTCCACACGCTCATATTAAATACCAATACTTTATGGAATGTTGGTCCACATGCCCATATTAGATACCAATACTTTATGGAGTTTTTGGTCCACATGCTCATATTAAATACCAATACTATATGGAGTTTTGGTCCATATGCTCATATTAATTACCAATACTATATGGAGTTTTAGTCCACATGCTCATATTATGTACCAATATGTTATGGAGTTTTGGTCCACACAATCATATTAAATACCAATACTATATGGAGTTTTTGTTCACATGCTCATATTAAATACCAAAAATATATGGAGTTTTGGTCCACATGCTCATATTAGATACCAATATTTTATGGAGTTTTGGTCCACATGCTCATATCAAATACCGATACTATATGGAGTTTTGGTCCACATGCTCATATTAATTACCAATACTATATGGAGTTTTGGTCCACATGCTCATATTAATTACCAATACTATATGGAGTTTTGGTCCATATGCACATATTAGATACTAATACTTTATCGAGTTTTGGTCCACATGCTCATAATAAATACCAATACTATATGGAGTTTTGGTCCACATGCTCATATTAATTACCAATACTATATGGAGTTTTAGTCCACATGCTCATATTATGTACCAATACTTTATGGAGTTTTGGTCCACACAATCATATTAAATACCAATACTATATGGAGTTTTTGTTCACATGCTCATATTAAATACCAATTATATATGGAGTTTTGGTCCACATGCTCATATTTTTTACCAATACTATATGGAATTTTGTCCACACGCTCATATTAAATATCAATGCTATATGGAGTTTTGGTCCATATGCTCATATCAAATACGAATACTATATGGAGTTTTGGTCCACATGCTTATATCAAATCCCTATACTATATGGAGTTTTGGTCCACTTGCTCATATAAAATACCAATACTTTATGGAGTATTGGTCCACATGCTCATATCAAATACCAATACTATATGGAGTTATGGTCCACATGCTCATATTATGTATCAATACTAATATGTAGTTTTGGTCAACATGCTCATATTAAATACCAATATTTTATGGAGTTTTGGTTTACATGCTCATATTAAATACGAATACTATATGGAGTTTTGGTCGACACCCTCATACTAAAAACCAATACTATATGGAGTTTTGGGCACACGCTCATATTATGTACCAATACTATATGAAGTTTTGTCCACACGCTCATTTTATGTACCAACACTATATGGAATTTTGGTCCACATGCTCATATTGAATACTAATGCTTTTTGGAGTTTTTGTCCACATGCTCATATTAAATACCGATACTATATGGAGTTTTGGTCCCCACGCTCATATAATGTACCAATACTATATGAAGTTTTGTCCACACGCTCATATTATGTATCAATGCTATATGGAATTTTGGTTCACATGCTCATATCAAATACGAATACTATATGGAGTTTTGGTCCACATGCTCATATCAAATACCTATACTATATGGAGTTTTGGTCCACTTGTTAATATTAAATACCAATACTATATGGAGTTTTGGTCCACATGCTCATATCAAATACCAATTCTATATAGAGTTTTGGTCCACATGCTCATATTATGTATCAATACTTTATGGAATTTTGGTTTACATGCTCATATTATTTACCAATACAATATGGAGTTTTGGTTCACATGCTAATATCAATAACCATTACTATATGGAGTTTTTGTCCATATGCTCATATTATGTACCAATACTATACGGAGTTTTGGTCCACACGCTCATATTAAATACCAGTACTATATGGAGTTTTGGTCCACATGCTCGGATTAGATACCAATATTTTATGGAGTTTTGGTCCATATGCTCATATTAAATACCGATAGTATATTGAGTTTTGATCCACATGCACATATTAGATACCAATTCTTTATGGAGTTTTGGTTCCTATGCTCATATTAAATACCAATACTATATGGAGTTTTGGTCCACTTGCTCATATTAAATACCGATACAATATGGAGTTTGGGTCCATATGCTCATATTAATTACCAATACTATATGGAGTTTTGGTCCACATGCTCATATTATGTACCAATACTTTATGGAGTTTTGGTCAACACAATCATATTAAATACCAGTACTATATGGAGTTTTTGTTCACATGCTAATATTTAATACCAATAATATAAGGAGTTTTGGTCGACATGCTCATATTAATTACCAATACTATATGGAGTTTTGTCCACACGCTCATATTAAAGACCAATACTATATGGAGTTTTGTCCACATGCTCATATCAAATACCAATACTATATGGAGTTTTGGTCCACATGCTCATATTAAATACCAATACTGTTTGGAGTTTTGTCCACATGCTCATATTAAAGACCAATAGTATATGGAGTTTTGATTCACATGCTCATATTAAGTACTGACACTGTATGGAGTTTTGGTCCACTCGCTCATACTAAATACCAATACCATATGGAGTTTTGGTCCACATGCTAATATTAAATACCAATATTATATGGAGTTTTGTCCACACGCTCATACTAAATACCGATAGTATATGGAGTTTTGGTCCACATGCTCATATTAAATACCGATACTATATGGAGTTTTGGTCCACATGCACATATTAGATACCAATACTTTATGGAGTTTTGGTCCACATGCTCATATTGAATACCAATACTATATGGAGTTTTGGTCCACTTGCTCATATTAATTACCAATACTATATGAAGTTTTGGTCCCCATGCTCATATTATGTACCAATACTTTATGGAGTTTTGGTCAGCATGTACATATTAGATACCAATACTATATGGAGTTTTGGTCCACATGCTTATATTAGATACCAATACTATATGGAGTTTTGTCCACACGTTCATATCAAATACCAATACTATATGGAGTTTTGGTCCACACGCTCATACTAAATACCAATACTATGTGGAGTTTTGTTCACACGTTCATATCAAATATCAATACTATATGGCGTTTTGGTCCACATGTTCATATTAAATACCAATATTTATGGAGTTTTGGTCCACATGCACATATTAAATACCAATACTATATGGAGTTTTGGTCCACACGCTCATACTAAATACCAATACTATGTGGAGTTTTGTTCACACGTTCATATCAAATATCAATACTATATGGCGTTTTGGTCCACATGTTCATATTAAATACCAATATTTATGGAGTTTTGGTCCACATGCACATATTAAATAACAATACTATATGGAGTTTTGGTCAACATGCTCATATTAAATACCACTACTTTATAGAGTTTTATCCACACGCTCATATTAAATACCGATACTAATGGAGTTTTGGTCAACATGCTCATATTAATTACCAATACTTTATAGAGTTTTATCCACACGCTCATATTAAAGACCAATACTATATGGAGTTTTGTCCACATGCTCATATTAAATACCAATACAATATGGAGTTTTGGTCCACATGCTCATATTAAATACCAAAACTATTTGGAGTTTTGTCCACACGCTCATATTAAAGACTAATACTATACGGAGTTTTGGTCTACATGCTCACATTAAATACTGATACTATATGGAGTTTTGGTCCACACGCTCAAATTAAATACCAATACTATATGTAGTTTTGGTCCTCATGCTAATATTAAATACCAATACTATATGGAGTTTTGTCCACACGCTCATACTAAATACCGATACTGTATGGAGTTTCGGTCCACACGATCATATTAAATACCAATGCTGTATGGAGTTTTGTCCACACGTTCATACTAAATACTGATACTACATGGAATTTTGGTCCACACGCTCATACTAAATACCAATACTATATAGAGTTTTGCTCACACGCTTAATACCAAGTACCGATACTATATGCAGTTTTGGTCCACACGCTCATACTAAATACCAATACTATATGGAGTTTTTTCGTCCACACACTCATATTAAATACCAATACTAGATGGAGTTTTGGTCCACACACTCATATTAAATACCAATATTATATGGAGTTTTGGTCCACACGCTCAGATTAAATACCAATACTATATAGAGTTTTTGCTCTCACGCTCATACCAAGTACCGATACTATATGGAGTTTTGGTCAACACGCTCATACTAAATACCAATACTATATGGAGTTTTGATCCACACACTCATATTTAATACCAATACTATATGGAGTTTTGGTCCACACACTCATATTAAATACCAATACTATATTGCGTTTTTGTCCACATGCTAATACTAAATACCAATACTATATGGAGTTTTGGTCCACACGCTCATATAAATACCAATAATATATGAAGTTTTGGTCCACATGCTCATACTAAAAGCAATACTATATATAGTTTTGGTCCACACGCTCATTCTGAATACCATTTCTATATAGAGTTTTGGTCCACATGCACGTTTACGGACAGGGCAGTCGGACGTAGAATGGCCTTAACAAAGTAATTTCACTTTCGTCGATATTGAGTTCCTTATAAATGAGGCCCTCACAGGGAGTGTCCCTGTTCTCTGGATCTCTTAAAGTAAGTTCCCCGAAAGTATTTTGTCCATGTTCCCCAGATCTCTTAAAGTATTTCCGCTGTTCCCTAGGTCTCTAAAAGTTTTAAACATAGTTCCCTGAAAGTATCAAATAGTGTTTCCTTAAGTAAAACGTCTACTATAATCATTTCTATTTTTATTTACACATCATCATAATAAGCAAAATCCATGTACTGTCTTCTTTTCCTTGTTTAAAATATTTATGGTTTGATCTTTCAGAGAAAAGGTGTTTTTTAAGTTTCCTTAAAAATGTGCTTGTAAGCCCTGTGGCAGGGAGCATTTGTGGTTCAATCACGCTTGTTCAAGAACTTCAAGAGTTTGTGGTTATACAAATGCTGTGAGAGTTTGGATAAGATTCTTTGAAAAAATGTGGGGGATACAGCTTCTACAAGAAAAGGGTTAACGGGTGGACGGTGGACAATTTACCACGACATAAGCCCTGCTGGCCTTTGGCAAGTGGAGCCAAAGAAGATATAGATGGAAGGACAGAAGAGACAAATAAAATTGAACAGCTGAACAGTTAAAAAGGCAATAGGCAATACATACACATAATAATTGACTTTATTGTGTAAACACGATGTAATAAAAAAAATAGATGCCGGGTAGGATTGGACACCAGTCTGTGTCAATATCATGATGATATTGTCACTATTAAGGAGGTCAAACATGACTTAAAATCTCGTCAAATCTGCTGACCATACATTGAGTTCTGGCCACTTGGGAACTGGGTATGTAAGCTGATGGTTGAACCTTGTTATCCTGATACAAAGCACGACACTCTTATTAAACAATGGAGGTTGTATGTTTATTAAGTGGGGACATTTAACTGACTCCACATACCTCTAATTATTGCCACTGATGATTCCTGTTATCAATCGTAGTATTGTTTTTAGTTTATATAAGCAGGTTCAAGGTGGAAGTGCTTGTATCCGTGAAATGTGGACTTTCGACATTTCAGTGGCCAATATTTTGTATAAAAGAAAATAGATACAGGTTCACAGAAAGTCTGATAGATACGAGCTAAGATAGGTTTACCTTTTGTGTTTGAGCTCTGCCTGTTTAAACATTTAACTTAGAAATTTCAGTGATCAATAAAATTGTAAAGTGTGCAAATTGAGACTTATTTCCAATTAATTTTGACACAAGTCCTTACGACCCGAAATTGACGATATTAACCACTTCACTATTCTGCCTTTAAGCATCAGTACTGTAAATATATTTTTGCTTGGAATTACCATCTATAATTTATTTCGGGTACATACCACTACGGGATGAAGTTGTGCAGGGGCCCAGACTAACACGAAGCTGTCAAAGCTGTTTCAAGCAGTCGACATCTCATTTTAAATTATGATCAAATATAAAAAATGTACATAAAATCAGTGACTTAATTACAGAGACTGACAGGCTAATAGCAATATACTGTCCGCGGCACTTTTAGTATTTCTATAATAACTCTTCGAATCTTTGTCTGAATTTAACAAATTTGGTGACAAAGTAAAGCTGATAAAAATGATGGCCAAATCCAATTATCAATTATTTAATATTTTTTTCTTCTGAATTTAAATTATTACGGATTGAACTCGAAATATGTTGAAATATCACGAAAAAAAAAGAATTTTAAACAAAAAACGGTAGTCTTGATTTTACAAATACATGTACCATGTACGTTTAAACAAAACACAATCAAAATAGAAATATTAGGTAGAAAGATGAAGCCATAAGTTTTCCATCGGTGGCGAAAGTTTCATATTGATATTTATTGAAGTCGTTTTTCTTATTTCAAAAATGGGCTAAAAAAGAAAAAAATGATAACACAAAAAAAAACTTATTGTAAAATTCTTCATTTCCTTCAATTGAAAAAAGAAAAAAAATAATCTCCCAAATCAAGCCCTTTCTTTTGATACCATAATCACAAAAATATGCTGTTTGATTTTGAAGGATGTGTGTTTCCATGATGTGGTCTAGTAGTAAAGCACCGAACCCGTGATCGGAGGGTCGTGGGTATTTCAATCCTTCGCCACGACTATGTGTGGTGTCCTTGAGCAAGACACTTTTTCCACATATGCTTAGTACTGGTTATACCAGGAAGACTTCGAGTGTGATTTGTTTAAGTCGTAAGAACTTGTTTCACCATCGAAGTAAAATAAATAAGTTCAAACTAAACTAGAAAAAGTCAAAATATGCCACCTGAAATTTAGAAAAGTGCCTCCAGTTGTCTATCTCTGTTTATATGTCTCTGATAAAATTGATCAAATTAGGTACTTTTTTTCATTAAGGACAATATTCATAGATCTCTAAAATTATGCCTTTGATTACTGGATATCTGAAAGTAATGGCCAATGTTCCCCAGATCTCTGAAAATAAATGGCCATGTTTTCCAGATCTCAAAAAAAAACCCGGGAGGGCCTCATAAATAAGTCCGGTAGCTTGCATTTGGACCAGAACACCATGCATTAATTGTTATATTATTACGAGTAAATTCAAATAGTACAAAAAATCAAACTTGATCCAATTTGGGTATGTCACACCCTTTGGACCATTCGGTTTTATATTTGGCCAGTCCTGGTCCGTATAGGCCTACTAATAAATTGACCGGGTGACGTCATACTGAAAAAAAGAAGGAAATATATATAAGCAGTTATTGTTAGATTTCTCTTATCTGTAAAGGTCGTTACATAAATAGATGACCGTATCTGGTGTAACTGTTATCTTAGATAAAATCTAATACATGTTATAAAACTTCGACAAAGCTGTTTTCTTCTTTCTGCAATAAACATGTTTACAATGTTGAGTTTTGTCGTCTGCGTTTTGTTTACACTTTCACACGGACTTCTGGAAGATGGGTCGGAATTCAACGTGGAAGACAAAATACAAGAGATGTCTCTGAAAATACAACAACTCGAACAATCTATCACGACTTTACAAGCTCAAAATGGTATGGCGGTATTTTTGCATTTGGTTAGTGAATGTTTAATTTAAAATTGTTTGTTTATATGTAGTTTTCTTTTTATATATGTATAGTTAAGCATGAGTCTACAAAATGTATAGTATGCCATGAGTGTATCAAATGTTTAGTTACCATAAACATACCAAATGTATAGTTAGCCATGGGTTTATCAAATGTGTAGTTAGCCATGCGTTTATCAAATGTATAGTTAGCCATGAGTTTACTAAATGTATAGTTAGTCATGAGTTTACTAAATGTATAGTTTGTCATGAGTATATCAAATGTGTAGTTAGCCATGCGTTTATCAAATGTATAGTTAGCCATGAGTTTACTAAATGTATAATTAGTCATGAGTATATCAAATGTGTAGTTAGCCACGAGTATATCAAATGTCTACTTAGCCATGAATATATCAAATGTGTAGTTAGCCATGAGTATTTCAAATGTGTTGTTAGCCATGTGGTTACCAATGTGTAGTTAGCCCATGAGTGTATCAAATAAGTAGTTAGCCATGTATAGTTAACTATGAGTTTACTAAATGTATATTAACCATGAGTATATCAAATGTATAGTTGGTCATAAGTGTATCAAATGTATAGTTAGCCATGTGTGTATCATTGGAGCAATATAAACAATCACTTCTGTAACATAAACAACCACTGCTCGTGTAACATAAACAATACATCGTTAAACATTAACAACCAGTCGTTAAACAATCACTTGTGTAATATAAGCAATTAGTCGTTAAACATAAACAATTAGTTCGGTAACATAATCAATTGGTCATCTAACGTAATCAATTAGTCCGGTAACATAATCAATAAATCGTCAAACAATCACTTGTTTATCAAAAAGCAATCCGTCGCTAATCTCGAGTTACATAATTAATTAGTCGTTAAACAGTCACTCGTGTAACATTATCAGTAAGTCATGTAACACAAAAAATTAGTCGTGTAACGTATTCAATTAGTCATGTAACACAAACAATTAGTCGTGTGACATAAGAAATTAGTCGTGTAACATAATCAATTCGTCCGGTAACATAATAAATTAGTCGTGTAACACAAACAATTAGTCGCATAATTTAATCAATTAGTCCGGTAACATAAGTATTTAGTCATCTAACATAATCAATTAGTCGTCCAACATAAACAATTAGTTGTCTAACATAAACAATTAGCTTTTAAACATAAATAATTTGTTTTCAAACAAGCAATCGTGTAACATAATCAATTAGTCTTTAAACATAAACAATGAGTCGTAAAATATCCACCCGTGTAACAAAAAGCTATCCGTCGTTAATCAACCACTTGAGTAACATAAGCAATTAGTCGTTAAACGATAAGTCATGTAACACAAACAATAAGTCATGTAACATAATTAATTAGTCGTGTAACATAATTAATTAGTCGTCTAACATAATCAATAAGTCGTCTTACATAAACAATTAGTCGTTATACATAATCAATCAGTCGTCAAACAAGTACTCCTGTTGCATAAACAATTAGTCGTTAGAATAAACGATCAATCATCAAACAAACACTCGTGTACCATACTTAATAAGTCGTTAAACATGAGCAATGCGTCGTCAAACAACTAGTCGTGTAACAAAAAGCTATCCGTCGTTAACCAACCACTGGAGTTACATAAGCAATCAGTCGTTAAACAATTAGTCGTCCAACATAAACAATTAGTCGTCCAACATAATCAATAAGTCGTCCAACATAAACAATTAGTCGTCCAACATAATCAATTAGTCGTCTAACATAATCAATAAGTCGTCCAACATAATCAATTAGTCGCCCAACTTAAACAATACGTCGTCTAACATAATCAATTAGTCGTCCGACATAAACAATTTGTCGTCTAACATAACCAATTTGTCGTCTTACATAAGCAATAAGTCGTCCAACACAAACAATAAGTCGTCTAATATAAACAATTAGCAGTTCAACATAAACAATAAGTCGTTAAACATAAGCAATAAGTCGTTAAACAGTTACTTATTAAACATAAACAATAAGTCGTGTAACATAATCTATAAATCGGGTAACATCATCAATTACTTCTCGAACATAAACAATTAGTCGTCCTAAATAAACAATAAGTCGTTTAAAATAATCAATCAGTCGCCAAACAAGCACTCGTGTTACATAATCGATTAGTCGTTCAACATACATATATAAGCAATGAGTCGTCAAACATCCACAACAGCCATTCGTGTAACATAATCAATGAGCTGTGTAACATTAACAATTAGTCGTGTAACATAAACAATTAGTCAACTAACATAAACAATTAGTCGTGCAACATAATCAGTTAGTCGTGTGACATAATCAATGAGTCGTTAAACATAATCAATTAGTCTTCTAACATAAAAAATTACTCATCTATCATTATTAGTGAGTCGTCTATCATAATCATTAGTCGTGTAAACTAAACAATTAGTCGTGTAACATTATTAGTCGTATAACATAATCAATTAGTCGTGTAACATAATTAGTCGTGTAACATAATCAATTAGCTTCGTATCATAATCAATTAGTCTTGTTACACTATTAGTCGTGTAGCATAAACAAGTATTCGTGTAGCATTATAAGTCGTGTAACATAATCAATTAGTCGTTATACCTAAACCATTAGTCGTGTAACATTATTAGTCGTGTAACATAATCAATTAGTCGTGTAACATAATCAATAAATCTTGTTACAATATTAGACGTGTAACATAATCAATAAATCTTGTTACAATATTAGACGTGTAACATAAGCAATTAGTTATGTAACATAAACAATTAGTTGTGTAACATAAACAATTAGTCGTGTAAAATAAACATTAGCCTTGAAACATTATTAGTCGTGTAACATAATCAATTAGTCTTGTAACATAATCAATTAGTCGTGTAACATTATTAGTCGTGTAACATTAACAATTAATCTTATAAAAAGAAAAAAGTCGCCGTTAAGATAACCAAGTAATTATGTAACATAATAAAATAGTCGTCGTAACATTATTTATTATATACAATTTGCTAACTGACACAAATTATTAATCTGCTAACATTAGCGTTTTCCAAAATTTGCAAACACAACCGCTCCTGAACTACAGCTAGACAGTTTGTTGTGATTTTGATATCAAAAGAACCATAATTAGTCGTTTAACTTATAAACAATTAGCTGTTAGATAAAATCAATTGCTTTGTTACAAGAGTAATAAGTCGTTAATGGACGTCTATCAGAATTTCTCATAATTTGAAAATTGGCTTAAAACATTTTTTTCCCACAATATATACTCACTGACCACGTATTGCCATAAGGATATCTATTTAAACATGACAATATAAATACACGCCCAGATTAACATAAATAACAAGTAGTAACCGGAAGTGGTTTGACGGAAAGCGAGCTTAATCCCGTCTGTTATTCTGGCGGGGGAAAAAGGAAACACGGACATCGGAATACATCGATTACATTGTCGTTTTTACCGCATGTAAAATCTATGACTCCGCCACCCTTATAAAAAAAGATAGTGATTTTCCTAATACTGAAGTTGACATAGTATGACTCTGTGACTGGTTGTTTCGTAATGAACCGTTTTAATATTCAATTCTTTTTAACCCCAACTGTTTCATAACGTTTTACTGCATACGCATTAGGGTCCTCCGTGGCCAAGTGGTATAAAGGGGCCGTCTCATGGTCACTTATCTCTCACCGCTAAGGTCGTAGGTTCGTGTCCCGCTCGCTCAAGAGAAAGTTTTCCAGTTACTTGCGGAAACTCCGGACGGTGAGGTTTTACTTAGCTTCCTTCTAAGGTCTTCCATCACCAATAAAACCGGATATATCATATATACTCAGAAACTAGTGCGTTCAACATGGCGTTAAACCCCATTAAAAACACACCCAAAATGCACATTAGATATGCTCTCTCCAAATACATCTGACTTATTTCATATTAATATCTGTAACACCTACTGAGTGTGACACATTACTAGAATATGCAATTATGTTTATATCATGTAAAGAGAAAACTAAAGAGAGTAAATTACTTAAAACGCAGTTATTCATTGATTTTAATATGGTAATTTATGTTTGCCGTCATATACTTTAAATGTCATTGTTGGCCTGAGGTAAAATAAATGAAATAAGCATGCTCAAACTATTCTCACTTGTAATTTCAGCCGCTGGTGCCAAAGGACCAATCGCCTTCAATGCCGGGTTGTCTAAAACAATTCCGGTTCTCGGATCCCACCAGCAAATAGTTTTTGACAGCGTTCTGACCAACATTGGCAATGCCTACAGTCCATTACACGGCCACTTCGTTGCACCAGTGAAAGGGGCCTATGCTTTTTTCGTCACTCTTACCAACATACCACGTCATTCTGTTAGTGCCCAACTTATGAAAAACGGACATGGCATCAGCAATGTGCTGGCGCATGGCGCCCCTTCCGATTCTGGACTGTACGTAACATCGTCGATTGCAACCATAGTTCAGTTGGAAGCGGGTGACGAAGTATGGGTGCAGAATGAACATGCATACACAACAGTGGAGGAGTTAGATGGCAGTTGGTCGTATTTCTCTGGCCATCTTATCGGCACCATGTAATTGGTTTTACTTATTCGTTTGTTTATTGTGTTTGCAGGACATCGCTTTGAGTAAGCATATTATTAAGTCATTAACTTATTTTCACATTGTATATATGATCCGCACCCAAGGATGAAATGATCACGTGAGTCAAATATTGTTATGGCAGTCATATGCCACCACAAATTTCCGATAAAGGATGCCTTCAAAGCCTTCACCGTAGTTACGCAAATTTCCTAAAACGAAACGACAAATCACAATGCATACGGAGGCGGCTAAATATATAGTTAAACGACATTTAGGCCTAGTGGCTAAGGTGTCCGCATCGGGAGCCCGAATCCCGGTGGAAGCACTTGTTTGTTCTGATCTGATAAGACCGGTGACTCACCCAGCAGTTAGTTAAATTGAGGGGTAACCTGACAAGGATAGCTTTCGGAAAGTAACTGTGTACAAACGTGTCTCATAAGTCCATTGTGGCTGTGTCCTTCAATACTGAGGAGTGACACTATAATAACCAAACACTTTACTACTTCTAACGGCTACATATTTAAAATGTTGCACAGCAGTTTTTATAAACTCGTATGTTATACACTCGTATTTTATACATTCGTATTGCATACACTCGTATTTTATACATTCGTAATGCATACATTCGCATTGTATACACTCATATTGCATACATTCGTATTGCATACTTTCGCATTGTATACATTCGTAATGCATACATTCGCTTTGTATACATTCGTATTGTATACATTTGTATTGCTTACAGTCCTATTGTATACATTCGTATTGTCTAGATCTACATTCGTATTGTATAAATCTACATTCGCATTGTATACATTCGTATGCATAAATTCATATTGTATACAAATATATAAATACTCGTTTTTGAGCTAAAGTAAACGTGAGAGAGTCCTATCTAAAAAGATAAGTTAGAATTTTGTTTGATTTTTGATTTTCGTCTTTCTATATTTAAGTATGCAACTCTTCAATATTGGAGGCTGAACATGTAAGAGTTTAGGTAAGATTCATGCGAATATCGAAAACCAAACACGCATATCAAAGTCACATCAGCTGCCCCTTAAATGACTTATTTTATTGCTCGATACGATATCATTTGTCTCATTTAATTTATTTTTTTTCTTAATTATTTATATCTGCCGTCTTGTGAGATTCAAACATGCTTTACAATGATACATTGAACTAAACAGAATGATACAAAGAAAGTGGACTGTTTAATACTGTCGAGCAGACTTATTGAGGATGGTATGAAAAGGAACTTACGTTTAAAACATCATAATAAAGTGATTGGAGCGAGCGGGACTGTAATGTAGAATCTTAGAGAAAAGACACGTGCAACTTGATGTCACATTATAAGTCAGTTAAATTACGAGTATATTGCGAAACAAATTATTACACAATAGGCAAATCACGGCCGGAGTCTTCTTAGTTAGAACCCGTACTAAGCATATGCGGATAAAGCGTTTTGCTCGAGCACACCACACGCAGCCGTGGCGTGGGATCGCACCCACGACCCCCCGATCCTTGTTCGATGGCTACCACTAGACAATGCATTCTTCATATTTATTATATGGTTTAAAGAGGCATGATCTATAAGTCAGATATTTTTAGGATAAAATATTTAACACTGATTATTTAAATGTCATCATATAAATAAAGTTATTTTATGAACTTTTTGTTCAGAAACATGTGTTCTTTCCTGCTTCTGTAATGCGTGTTTTACAGTCAGAATGTTCTTGTCAATTAAATCACGTCCCGCGATTAATTCAACATCAACACCTATCCTAAATCACGTGCCCAGAATGAATGCACAGACAAATTATCAAAGGCACGACGGAATCATTTTAATTTACATAGCACATGAGTGAGGAGAAATAACGAATTGAGGGAGTTAATATAAGACAAGACATGAGAGGAGTAAACAAAATGAAAATAGACAAGACATGACAAAACATGCAACCAAAAAAATCAAATAACAAGATAGTATAATGCAACATGCAGCAGACAAGACATCACAAGACAACCCCTCTGACAATACCAGGAAGGCTGCCATATGAAGACATCAGAATAACACGAATTGTCTAAGGCATAACAGGGATTTAAGTCATACATCGCTGACATACACGTTATTTAGAGCAATAACTATTTGGTAATTTGTACAGCTGCAGTTACGTTTTTATTGGAAACAAATTATGGAAATACAAAAACACGATCTCTTAAACAAATGCAAGCTTTTATTCAGAGCATACTTTTTTAATACAGCAAAATAACTAAATCACAAGCATCATGTTAACAATAAACGTTTTTTTTTTAAATCTGATTTGTGCATTATAAAACAATGTAGAGAAAGCCTCAAGAAGTCACGATGGCCAAGGTGATGGCCTGGGTGACGATTTTTATGTCCCCCTCGAACACGTCCAAATTTTTTTAGGACCAACTTGTTAAAATCCGAGTGGAAGCTCGAACCAGCCTTGAGTGAAGAAGAGAGTATAGGTAGGAAACACTGTATAAAGAGGAAGGAAACAGGACAAAACAAACAACAACAATCTCTCTTTTTTATTAATGTTTATCAACTCTTGTTTACTATGTAATGCAACCATTACGTATATTTTATAACACTCACGTGTAATACAACCTTGAACGTCTTTGATTGGATGCTAAATTGGATTGATAAATATGTGTTTTAGTTAGAATTATTTTTTAGGCCAGACTCACACATCTCGTTATGGTTATTCAGCCTATGAAGGGGTCTGCATATATTTCCTTTTGTAAGTTACTAACTTGAATTTTTATCTGTATGTTGTAACTGTGATCAATAGAATCTGACACTTGCTGTCAATTCATACAGAATTTCATTAAACTCGTCCAGGAAAAGTGCTTTTTCCTGACCTCGTTTAATTATATTCTGTATAAAATGACGAGTGTCAGATTCTATTGATCTCAACCTAGTTTTAAAAATGTTGGAAAATATCCTGATATATACTTACACCCCTTGACTATCTGCCGTGAGTTACCTCCCTTGTCAAGCACATGTCCTTGCCAATAAGAAACAATATCGGCCTTATCGTCGTGCGGATAAACACAATAATGGGCACGACTGTTCTGCGGATAAGAAAAATAATGTGAACGACTGCACTTCATCATACCATTTTTTTCAAGTTACATAGGTTTCTTCCAGACTATGTACAGTTGGATCATTTCGTGAACATAAAATATATTAGGCGAGACCTCATTAAATCAATTACAAAGAATATCCTTTTATATCGCAATATTACACACAATTTATTCCAATGTTGTGGGAATAACATAACTGACTGCAGGAAGCAGTTTCACGTAAAATCTTTTAAAAAATTGTTCAGTTTTGGACGATTCCAGCGGGATGATAGAATTGTATTCGTTCTTTTGCGATGGGAATAATCAGATGCATAAAAAATGGCGTATTTTTAGCAACAGACAAGGGGACAGAACAAGGAAAAAATACCGTAATTTCGTCATTACTTACTATTTTTGTGAGCACATACAGGAGGAAATGCTTTACTATCACTTTAAAGAGGCCTCACCTATACCGCAGACATGTTGTCGATCTTAGCAATAAAACTGCACATTTATATCAAACATCATATATTATGGATAAACTGCTCAATAACTTCTATTGTGATTATCTCTGTAGTGCAAAATTATTTATCTTTGTTGACCAAATACTGTATCTCGGCCCACGCTAAAGTCACTCGTTGGCCAGTATCGGGTTATGCAAAAACGTTGAGTAATGAAACGGAAAATGTTGACGTGTGTATTAACGAATTTTTCATAAATAAGATAAACTACAAGGATGAAATCAACCATTATCTTCGATTTTGTGCTTCAGTTAAGTTTCCATCGTTTACTAAACAGAAAGTTATTGGAGAATGCATAACAAAAGATTTAAGTAAATTAATCATATTTTATTGTTTAGTTTGGCATTGTTTGGCCACGGCTCAATATGTCGGGCTACCATCAACTACAAATGGGCAGCCCTTAAAACAACAAATATATACAATCCCCTTCAAGGGCAAATAGTTCATATCAATCATACTCCCCTTCATGGGGCAAATATTTACACACTCCTATGAGAATCACACCATAAAGCGTATGCCTCTCAATAACCATCACCTATCCGCTAGGGATAGCTGCAATTATTTGTGATGCAACTTTAACCTCACGAAAAAAGAGCTTTGATCATTCTCATGTCGTAAAACATGTTACTGTATTAAAAGCCACAAACCGTGACTGAACACACGCTTCTTCATTCCTAGAAATGGTTCGAATTGGGACAGAGTTACTTCGTGTGAAATGGAACTGCCATTAAGTCGATGGAAACAGTTTCACGTAAAACACGTCCGTTGAGGACTGGACGATTCACAATTACTTTGAACCAAATGAATGAGGTTTAATGGCGTACCAACACAATATAGGTTATTCGACACCAACAGGAAGGAAGATTCCAGGTTCCCTCTACATGTAAAAACAACAAATTAGCATACAGATAAAAACAACAAATAAATATACATAATGAACCTAGAACCTTGATACCTGCAGAAGCGCATAGTTTCAGCAATATTATATTGTTTTACTCAAATTGTCGCTTCTGACGACATGCACGAGCCACAGTGATCCTATTCTTGCCATCACTCATATGGCTCCACGGAACAACACAAGGGTTAGTAATTTAACCACAAAAATGAACATGACAAAAAATTATAAAATGGACATGACACCCATTCGGAGGATTCCTACCCCTCAGCAGAGATCGACACTGATTCTATTCTTACCCAGAACCCAAGGCCATTTTGAAACAAAGACCATGCTTGGTAAATTGCTAACCCCGGAGTATTATACTGATTTGTATTTGGGTAAGAAAAACAAATAATCTTGATAATCGTTTGACTTTACTTGCACGGAATTGCCAGACTAGGAATTAACTGTAGGTCTGCTGGACTAATGTCAGTTCAATTAAACATTTTTTTAAATGTTATTCAACCTCCAGTTAGAATGTATTACACGATACATTTAGGAAACAAGTCAACGGTTTTATACTTGGCCCGTTATGGTCCTACTAATGCATTGGCCGGGTGACGTAATATCGAACGAACAAGGAATTGTATAATCTTAATATTATTAGCAGATATTGTTATATTTCTCTTATCATTAAAGGTTGTTACCTAGATAAAGAGGCCCTCCCAGGGGTTTTGGGGATCTGGGGAACATACCAATTGTATTAGGGATCTGGGGAACATTGGCCATTACTTTCAGGGATCCAGGGATTAAACGCCTACTTTCAGAGATCTAGAGAAAAGTGACCTAATATAAAAAAATTCGTAAGTGCTCAATTGTTTGCATAATTTGTATAATTGATAATACTATACCTTTAAAATGTTTGCTGCTTTGGAAGATTTTTGACAGTTTTAATCACAGAGAGACTCTAACATCAGTGAAGATCAAATTTACTGTTGAATTGCAAGCTTTTGTACAAGGATGATCGATGATGATGTGTGTATCTTTAGTGAAAAATGAAACCAAATATGTCATAAACGAAGACTATTATCGTTATGATTGTCCCCGTAAATGGGGACATATGACAATTCTGCTAGAACTCAAAATTACAAGGAATGTGACACCGTCAGAGCTCATTTACATCAATGGACACATTGTTTGTGTGAAGTGGGGAGAGAGGCAATGTTCATTTGCAGTTGTCTGTCTGAGGCCGGTCTGATATACAGACTGACATAAAAGAGTCAAAGCTTTAGTTAGTTTTCCATCAGGACCCTTTCAATCCCTTCCAGTGCATTGCAGATGAGACTGAAAAGTACATTTCACCTGCAGATATCCTCTGTCCTCTCCAAATAAGTCGAACACGATTTTATTGAACTTGATTATGAGGATTGCATGTATATTCAAACAACCATTACCAAGACGTTTGACGTTCTCACAAGCACAGAGACAAAATATGTAGAGGGTGAGCCTGATCTGCATACAAATGAAGAACCTTGTAGAAGGTAAGAAAGGACGAAGAAAAGAAGACAGCACACAAGGATTATGATGACGTGCAATTGTTTAGAGAACACTATAGTAGGTGTTTTTCTTAAGGGGTCAATAATTAATACGACCAGGAAACATTTGGAGATCTAGGATACAGTGGAAAAAAATACTTTTAGAGATCTAAAGAATATGGAAAAATACTTTTTGGAACTTTGACAAATACTTTCGGGGATCTGAGGAACAACGGCCATTACTTTAAGAGATCCAGGGCCTCAAAAAAGGACAGTATCTCCATATATAAGTGATATATTAGATAAAACCTTATTACATATATTAAAATCTCGACAAAGCTGTTTGCTCCTTCTTCACCAAACATGTTTACAATGTTGAGTTTTGTCGCCTGCGTTTTGTTTACACTTTCACACGGGTTAGTGGCAGAGTTCAACATTGAAGACAAAATACTAGAAATGTCTCGGAAAATACAACAACTCGAACTATCAGTTTCGACTTTACAAGCTCAAAATGGTATGGCGGTTATTTTGCATTTGGTTTGTAAATGTTTTATTTAAAATTGTTCGTTTATGTGGTTTTCTCTTTAAAGCTCGCTCAAAGGCGAGCATAAGTAGTCTATCAAATGTGTAGTTAACCATGAGTATATCAAATGTGTAGTTAACCATGAGTGTATCAAAGGTATGGTATGCCATGAGTTTATCAAATGTACAGTATGACACGAATATATCAAATGTGTAGTTAACCATGAGTGTATCAAAGGTATGGTATGCCATGAGTTTTTCAAATGTACAGTATGACACGAATATGTCAAATGTGCAGTTAACCATGAGTATATCAAATGTGTAGTTCACCATGAGTGTATCAAAGGTAGAGTTTACCATAAGTTTATCAAATATATAGTATGACACGAATATATCAAACTTAAAGTTAGCCACGAGTTTATCAAGTGTATAGTATGCCATGAGTATTTAAAATATGTAGTAACCCATGAGTTTATTAAATGTATAGTTAGCCATGAGTTTATCAAATGTATAGTTATCCACGAGTTTATCAAATGTATAGTTAGCCATGAAAATATCAAATGTATAGTTACCCACGATTTTATCAAGTGTATAGTATGACATGAGTATTTTAAAGTGTAGTAACATATGAGTATATCAAATGTATAGTTAGCCATGGGTATATCAAATGTATAGTTAGTCATGAGTACATCAAAATCAAATGTATAGTTGGCCATTTTTATATAAAATTTATAGTTGGTAATGAGTTTATAAAATGTATAGTTAGCCAAGTGTTTATCAAATGTATAGTTAGCCATGAGTTTATGAAATGTATAGTTAGTCATGACTTTATCAAATGTCTAGTTAGTCATGAGTTTATCAAATGTATAGTTGGTCATGATTTTATAAAGTGTATAGTTAGCCATGAGTTTATCAAATGTATAGTTAGCCATGAGTTTATCAAATGTATAGTTAGTCATGAGTTTATCAAATGTATAGTTAGCCATGAGTTTATCAAATGTATAGTTGGTCATGAGTTTATCAAATGTATAGTTGGTCATGAGTTTATCAAATGTATAGTTAGTCATGAGTTTATGAAATGTATAGCTGATCATGAGTTTATCAAATGTATAGTTAGCCATGAGTTTATCAAATGTATAGTTAGCCATGAGTTTATCAAATGTATAGTTAGCCATGAGTTTATCAAATGTATAGTTAGTCATGAGTTTATCAAATGTTCAGTTAGCCATGAGTATATCAAATGTATAGTTAGCCATGAGTACATCAAAATCAAATGTATAGTTGGCCATTTTTATAGAAAATTTATAGCTGGTAATGAGTTTATGAAATGTATAGTTAGCCATGAGTTTATCAAATGTATAGTTAGTCATGAGTTTATCAAATATATGGTTAGCCATGAGTTTATAAAATGTATAGTTAGTCATGAGTTTATCAAATGTGTAGTTAATCATGAGTTTATCAAATGTATAGTTGGTCTTTAGTTTATAAATTGTATAGTTAGCCATGATTTATCAAATGTATAGTTAGCCATGAGTTTATCAAATGTATAGATAGTCATGAGTTTATAAAATGTATAGTTAGCCATGAGTTTATCAAATGTATAGTTGGTCATGAGTTTATCAAATGTATAGTTGGTCATGCGTTTATCAAATGTATAGTTGGCCATGAGTTTATAAAATGTATAGTTAGTCATGAGTTTATCAAATGTATAGTTAGTCATGAGTTTATCAAATGTATAGTTAGCCATGAGTTTATCAAATGTATAGTTAGTCATGAGTTTATAAAATGTATAGTTAGTCATGAGTTTATCAACTGTTCAGTTAGCGATGAGTATATCAAATGTATAGTTAGCCACAAGTAAATCAAATGTAGGGTTAGCCATTTTTATATTAATGTAAAGTTAGCCATGAGTATATAAATGTATAGTTAGCCGTGAGTATATCAAATGTATAGTTAGCCATGAGAATATATATGTATAGTAAGCCATTAGGCCTAAAAAAAAAAAGATGTTTTTTTCCGGTTAACCGTCCGACCCTATATTTTAACTGCCGACTCAAAAGTTTTTATGTCCAAAAAATTGGCATCGCATTTCGCGCTCTTTTTGGTGATTTTCACAACGAAGTAATTCTTACGCACCGGCGCGCTGTGTCGTTTAGACGCTCGTAATCTCATTATAAAATAATCACTGCATACGCTTAGGCGATATAGACTCACAGAAACGGTGCAATGTATAATTTTTGCGAAGACAGTATAGCCTATATCAAACATCTTCCTCGGTTTATTATAGCCACTTCAGATTTCAGATTCATATCTGAAATTGAGTACTATTTAAAAGATATATTACTTTCACACCACTACCCCCAAAATGACATATATAATCATGTAATAGAAACTAACAAACTCATTCATTTTGATGTTCCATTTAATAAAGGAGTGTGGTAACGACAAAAAAAAATCCCTACCTACCGACCCATATTGATTTGGGCATGTAACAGGAAACAAACCTTTTTTATTTTTTAGGCCTTAGTATATAAATGTATAGTTAGTCATGAATATATCAATTCCACAGTATGCCACATATACATGAGAAAGGACATGTGTAAATCAGAGTTTATAGTGTATCATGGGTAAAATTTTCAGTGGGCTTGTTATGTCATGAGTATATCAGAGTGTGTTATGCCATGATAAGAACACATGGTTTAAGTACATGTTTATATTGCTCGGTTATAACTATCAGTCACGAGTACGTCGGGGTTGACAGTGTGTCATGGTTATGAATTATCGTTATTATTAATTAAAGCCAACACTATTACACTTAATTTGTTCTCTGAAACAGTTTGTATATATATATATATATATATATATATATATATATACATATACATACATATACGTACATAAACAATTATACACAAACACATATACACGCACATACATACAAATAAATAAATTAGTATTGAATTAATGTATTGTAGTATATTTCATACAGCAATTATTCGAAATCTCAATTAAATATTATATTAAATTTGCGGAAGAACGACACATTTAAATATACATGTACATAAATTCTACTTGACAAAATCAACAACAACAAATAGCAACAACAGAAATATGTGTATACTGAGTTGTTATATGTGAGTTATTCGTCCATGGTTATACAGAATACGAGGTATTCAAAGAATATGCTGTACAATTTTCTTAATATTACCGGAGGAGAATTAAATATCAACAGTTCTGGATAGCACGTCGGTGTCATCAGTGTCAATCATTCACAAACACAGTTGCATAATCAATTCATGAAACGGTCAGATCAATCCATTGTTAGTTAAAATCAGTGAGTCACGAGCTGATTAATTTTGAACATTGCGAACGAAGATAACAGTTTAAAAGTCACATGTATAGTTGTCAAAAGAAACGACGGTGAGTTTTTCTAAGCAAAAGCGTCCAATTTGGATGGTTTTCTAACAACAGAATGAACATCAGCGTTCGGTTTAACGTATATTCGGCCATCATAGGTCCATGCATGACGTATCGGTTCATCTTTCACTAGTTGCTTTACTTTCTGGAATAAATTATTGCTCTGAGAGAAGTTAAGTCATCATTAACAAATACCTTACGATACGTGTCGTTGATTTTTAAATTTGCTCTGCACTTGCACAAATGACTCCGGGCACAGTATGTGGAGAATTTTTACATTTAATGCTCTGAGTTTGTTCAAACTTGGAGTTTTGCCAACAGTGTGCGAGCTGTCAATGTCTGTTGGGAGAATGTCCGTCTTGTTCACTGATGCAATCTTTACAACATCATCTGTGACTTCTGTGGTCAAATACGGCACACCAACTATGCGCAAGAAGTTGCGTCGACTGTATTTCTCGGCTGCTTCAATGGCAAGTTCAAGTGCTTCAACCTTTTCGTTCAAACATTTTACAGAGAGCATTCTCAGTTCCAAAGTGTTCTATTTTCTTATTTAAAGAAAGTGTGACGCCCTCAACAACTGATTTAACTAAGGGCTTAACTTCTGAGCTAGTAGTACATTTTATCATGTTAGATATCTTCTCCATGTGAATTTCAGCCAGATGAACAGCAGACTATTCAGCATGTTCGTTATAATTTTCTGGATTTATTTCAGAGTCAATGAAAGGTGACGTGAGTTCTCTTCTCTTTGAATTTGAATTTCCATCGGATTTCAAAGGTGTTGATGTGCTGCCCGGTTCCATGTCTAAAATGGTGTGACATAACTTTTGCCGGACAGCATAGATTTGAATTTTCTCGAGCGTGCCGTTCGCGAAGATTGGAATGTAGGCCTATACGTAGGGGTCAAATAAAGATCAAAGCTATGTTTAAGCTTAACGACTGTCAGATATAGAACTAGTACTCACGATTCTGAAGATAAAATCTTTCAAAACCTGGTATGATACACAAATTTAAAGATCAAAATTATCCTTATTACATCATTTATTTTGCAAATAGCATTCCCTGTTTCGCTTCGCAAAAGCAAAATGCGACATATTGATCACGCGACTAATCACGTGCCTATACTCGCTGACCCCGTATTGCCATAAATATATCTATTTAAACATGGCAAAATTATATTTTGAAAATAGATTTCCCAACTTGTCCTATACGTCCAGGTTAACAAAAATATTTAGAAATAACCAGAAGTGGTTTAACGGAAAGCTTGGTAGGTCCCGTCTATAATTCTGGCGAAAAAAAGGAAACACGAATATCGGAATACCTCGGGCCACATCAAATTGATTCCGTGGTCGTTGGTTTTATCGCATGTAAAAGCCACAAAGAACACTTACCTCTCACCGCAAAGATCGTAGGTTAGAGTCTTGCTCGCTCCATACACTTTATGTGAGACAGATTTATTCTAAGATCGTCCTCTACTAATAACACTGGATATGCCATATTTAATCGGAATTGTATTTGAAATTACGTTAAACCCCATTAAAACAGCAACAACAAAAAAACACATTCCCATTAGATATGCGCTCGTCCAATAAGTTTTACCTATTTCATATTAATATCCGTAACAACTACTGAGTGTGACACACTACTAGAATATGTAATTTTGTTCATATCATGTAAAGAGAAAACTTGAAAATTACTAAAATCGCAATTATTCGTTGATTTTTATATGGCAATTTATGTTTGCCGTCATATGCTTTAAATGTCATTGTTGGCCTGAGGCAAAAAAAATGAAATAAGGCCTAAAAAAAAAAAAGGTTTGTTTCCTGTTACATGCCCAAAACAATATGGGTCGGTAGGTAGGGATTGTTTTTTTGTCGTTACCACACTCCTTTATTAAATGGAACATCAAAATGAATGAGTTTGTTAGTTTCTATTACATGATTATATATGTCATTTTGGGGGTAGTGGTGTGAAAGTAGTATATCTTTTAAATAGTACTCAATTTCAGATATGAATCTGAAATCTGAATTGGCTATAATAAACCGAGGAAGATGTTTGATATAGGCTATACTGTCTTCGCAAAAATTATACATTGCACCGTTTCTGTGAGTCTATATCGTCTAAGCGTATGCAGTGATTATTTTATAATGAGATTACGAGCGTCTAAACGACACAGCGCGCCGGTGCGTAAGAATTACTTCGTTGTAAAAATCACCAAAAAGAGCGCGAAATCCGATGCCAATTTTTGGACATAAAAACTTTTGAGTCGGCAGTTAAAATATAGGGTCGGTCAGGTAACCGGAAACAAACATCTTTTTTTTTTTAGGCCTAAACATGTTCAAACTATTCTCACTTGTATTTCAGCTGCTGGTGCCAAAGGACCAATCGCCTTCAGTGCCGGGTTGTCTAAAACAATTCCGGTTCTCGGATCCCACCAGCAAATAGTTTTTGACAGCGTTCTGACCAACATTGGCAATGCCTACACTACATTACATGGCCACTTCGTTGCACCAGTGAAAGGGGCCTATGCTTTTTTCGTCACTCTTACAAACGTACCACATCATTCTGTCAGTGCCCAACTTATGAAAAACGGTTATGCCATGGCCAATGTGCTCGCGCATAGCGCTCCTTCCGACTCTGGACTGTACGTAACATCGTCGCTAGCGATCACGGTTCAGCTGGAAGCAGGTGACCAAGTATGGGTACAGAATGAAGGTATATGGTCAGTAGTGGAGGAGTTAGATGGCGGTTGGTCGTATTTCTCTGGCCATCTTATCGGCACCATGTAATTGATTTTACTTATTCGTTTCTTTATTGTGTTTGCAGGCATCGCTTTGAGTAAACATATTTTCAAGTAAAAATTATTTTCACATTGTATATATGATCCACACCCAAGGATCACATGACTAAAATATTGTGATGACAGTCACATGCTACCACAAATTTGCGATAAAGAATGCCTTCAAATCATTTATCAGAGTTACGCACATTTCCAAAAACTAAACGACAAATCACAATGCACGTGGAGGCGTGGTCAATACATATTTAAACGTCATTAAGGCCTAGTGGTTAAAGTGTCAGTCTCGGGAGTCCGAATTCCGGTGTAAACACTTGATTTTCGGATCTGATGCGACCGGTGCTCAACCAGCAGTTAATTAAATTTAAGGGTACCGAATTCTAACAGTCTAACGCCTGGCAATGATAGTTTTCGGGAAGTAATTGTGTACAACATGAATATGTCGAATAAGCCCAATGTGGGTGACACTATATAATAAACAAACACTTTACGCATACTGGCAACATCTAGAAAACGTTGCATAGCAGTTTTTATAAATTCGTATTGTATACATTCGTATAGTATACATTCGTTTTGTATATATTGGTATAGTATACATTCGTTTTGTATATATT
This sequence comes from Panopea generosa, assembly GCA_029582155.1. NCBI lineage: Eukaryota > Metazoa > Mollusca > Bivalvia > Adapedonta > Hiatellidae > Panopea > Panopea generosa. The sequence goes on along the minus strand of CM055896.1, from coordinate 19,689,312 downwards.
GGTATAGTATACATTCGTATTGAATACATTTGTATTGTATAAAATCCTATTGTATACATTCGTATTGTATACATTCGTATTGTATAAATTCCTATTGTATACATTAGTATTTTAAACATTCGTAGCCCGTGTGGTTCCGGCTTAGAATAGAATCACTGCCAGTCTCTGCAGAGGGGTAGGAATCCCCCGAATGGATGTCACGTTCATTTTATCATTTCTTGTCATGTTCACTATTGTGGTTAAATTATCAACCCTGTGTGGTTTCAGGGAGCCATATGCAAGAATAGGACCACTGTGGCTCATGCATGTCGTAAGAAGCGACAATCACCGCATAACCAACACCTCAAGAGATATTAGTTGCCAGGCAATGTGAGTAGAGCCACCATCCTTCCAGTATTGATCATATGCTTGCTTTTTTAAAAGACAAAGTCCGGCCGAGAATAAAATCAATTGTATATAGCGAAAATCGAATAACGTTTTTGATTGGTTGAATCAAATCGGACTATCTCGGAGATTTCCATAGTATTTCAAAAGAGTATAGGTTGGTTGTTTATTTCTATATTCATTATTATCTATGACAACGATCTTGTACATGAAAACTGCCATGTCTTCCGTCTGAATAGATATTTTTAAATTTTATTATAATATAACTATCGCAGAGGTGTGTTTGTTTCAGCCAATCAGATCTTACTTCCAAATCAGAGCGTTTCTTCCGCACAACTTGTCAAGACGTTTGTCTTTAAGAAATGCAAGCGTCGCATATGATCAAGACTACCGTCCTTCCGCAAGTAACTGGCAAACTTTCTCACATCCAATCAAAATCGTTATCCGATTATCGATAAAAAAAACTTATGATTTCCCGATACAACTTGTCAAGACGTTTGTGTTTTAGAAAAGCCACGATCAAAACTCATTATCTTGACGAAATCCATAAATTCACCCCAGATGCACACGGCTGGTGTGAGAACTCTTCGATCCTGAGTCTGTTGATCTACCACTAGACCGTAAAGTTAAAAAAAAACACAACAAAAAAGTACAAAAACAGACAATATGCAAACTTTCATTTGTTGTCGGTGACATATATAATACTTACAACATTTGGATTTAGCCATTGGTCGACATTAGCACACCATATCATACAATTCAATGATTACATATCAAATGTTTAGCGGGGTATATCACACAATTCAATTGTTCAATTATTAAAACACGTCCTTGTAAATTGCTGACCTCACACACATGCGATTACAACTTAAAAAAAAATATGATTATTTCAGTTACATTGACGTCAAAATTACTAGAATTTGTACTAATACTTGAATGTATTAGTCAGAGTTTGAAAGTTATTGTAACCCTGCCCTCCATATGTGAAACATACAACACCACTCACCAACCTCCCATTAGCACCGGCTTTAGCGGCATCTATTGCCAACCAACATTGAATGAGTTCCATGATTCCAATAATAACACTGGCAAGACAATATTCTAACGGTCTTAGATCTGATCAAAACTTGCATATCATATGTTTTCAATGCAAAGGTTGAGTTACACTTGTCGATAATATTATTTCTGACTGGTTAAATGTCATTTGAGGACATATAACTTTGTACAGACAAGACAAGATAACTTGTTAATATGTGCATATATTGCTTCTGAACAACATGTGGTCGTAACTAGATCGCGGTTACAGTTGTCGTTGGCAATGGGTTATTTATGCTATTAATAGCGATTTCAAAAAAACAATTCTTTCACATACTATGTCCCATTTTCTTTAAATAAACAAATGGGTATAATGACGAAACTATAAAAGTAGAAAATATAACAAAGGATAAAACATTTATTCATTGATATACTGATATAATAAAAATAATAATTATCACTTTACATTCATGCTATACAAATGTTTGTAACATGATGAACGTTTTATCTGAGGTATATAAATGGCCTAAAAATATATTTTACGATCGTTGTTAATATTGATCATGAGGTCAACCAAAACCGCAGTTGTACTCTTACAATTGCTTAAACACCGGTCGTGGAGGATTGGGCGCTTTTCCTATTTTCTTACATATTTCTTATCTACTGCTGCTGTTACTTTTATAATCTTCAACTTTCTCCAACTATGTTTCTTGTTATCTACTATCAACCTCTCTTCATTCTCATACTTACTTGGTTATTCCAATCCTGTTATCTTTGCTTCTTTCCATGCTGACTTTATTCTTGTAGATTAATTCTTGTAATCTTTTTTTCATTCAATGCTGACTTCTTTATTGTAATCAGTTATATTTTCCATACTTGCTTGGTTCTTGTAATCTTTGTTACTTTCCAAACTAACTTCAGTACTACATTCTTGTTTTCTTTTCATGTTTTCATCATTCATATTGTCTTTGTCTTCCTATATATATTCAAGGGCTATAGCTTCCTTGCTAATTTGTATAATTGTTTTACAAATGAATTCATTCTTACTATCTTTACTTCTCATTTCAACTTTTTTATTTTTTTTTTTCATTTTGCATTTAAAATATATATGTCAGCTCGGAGACAATTGATTGGAACTTTTTCCATGAATAAATACAAATATATCTAGACTATCTGGGAGATTGGTATGGCAGATTACACCAATTAACATCAAGCTGTTGATCTGTTATGATGACCTAACTAACCATGTTCATTATATGGACTGAAATTGAATTACTGTCAGTTTAAAATTTTGGATATCTTTTTATTATTCGCTGAAATATTAAATACATTCCGTCTGATAAAAAAAAACATGACGGTGAGCTACTTTTTGTGGAATCATAAGCGCCGTGCATAACAGATCGTACGAATTTTTTCGTGATAGACCCATGAAATATTAGTCGTGGCCAGATCTTGCAAAATGAACGAAAATCTATTTCGAGTGGTCACAAGGGCTACGACACAATTAAAGATGGTTTGGCGATGTGGACGCGACAGAAAAAAATATATGTCGTGAGTGTGTCGCAAGTCAGTCGTGAGACAGTTGTGGGACCATCGTGAGTTGCCGGACATTGTCGGAGGGGCTGGTTTTCACGCAAAACTGCCGCACAACAGTTGTGGGTCTCCCGACTATACGAGGTCCGAGCTATATACCACTCAAAAACGAAAATAATTTGCAAGACTAACGCACGACAGACTTGCTATGTTGTGCAAGGCCTCTTACAACATATCATATTCGTGAGACAATCTTGCAACTGTCACACGACTGTCTTGCGACAATCGTGAGACAGCCGTAGGACAATGGTGCGACAGTTGTAAGATTGTTGGACTAAAACAATTTCTTCTGATACTCACGACAAGATATTTATCGCACGACAGTCACAAGACAAGACTGCCATAGGACAGACTCACGACAACCACAAGACCACAAAAAATCGCAGAACAATAAAGGTGAATGTCCATCTTTGCCTCACGATGCTCATAACTTCGTAGGACTGTTTTGCGACGCCCCCGACGTCCCACGATTTGCCCAATTTAATCTCTGTATACCAAATCCCTAAAATTGTTTGACAAAACGCTAAGTTGGGCCCTTCTGAGTGCCCATGGCAAGTTTAGTGATGATCTGACCAAACACGAGACAGTGAATAATGACAATCAGCAATTTATGGCATATATGTACGACTCCTGTTACAATAACAACCACATGTTTACCAAAACGACATGCTTAATCACTTTGTGCTAAATTTAAAAAAAAAAACGTAGTACTACATATCTTTTATTTTTCGCAGGATTCTGCCATTTGTCAAGTTTTGTTATTTTAATTGCACAAAGACTAATGATGACGTGTACTGTCCCTTTATTGCACTCCGTTTCGCCGCAACAGTTTGGAAGTGAAAACTTTTCAGCAACAAATTGCGTTGGAAGGAAGCATATATTCTAAGGATCGTGGAATAAAACGCATTTTTGTATTTTTGTTGACATCATCATCATCAAAGGTCGTCATAATCATCATTATTTATGATTATAATCATCATCATCATTTTTATCATCACAACCAGTTTCATCTCCATCATCATTTTTATCACTATCACCACCATCAGCATTATCATCGTTATAATCATTATCATAATTATGGCCATGATGGTGTTGTGATTAATTATCATCAACTTGATCAGTGATGAATCTTTCTCCATTTGACATAATTACATTGATTTTTATTTTATTTTTCTAGACAATATCGTTTCCTTATATTTTCTTATTCATGGGACGAAAAAAACGTTAGATTATCATCTATACCGATTTACGGTTGGATGTGCGCATATCCAACACATTCTATGCTTTCTGCATAATCAATGCACGTTCTGCTACTATTTTAGCTCAATAGTGAGCTAGTCTGATTGCTTGTTGTCCGTCATCTGTCATCCGTTAATGTTTTCTTAATATGCACTGTAGTACCAATACTTTTAATTAGAATTTTAACAAATTTATATAGTAGTTATATAATCACAATATCTCGGATAAGTTCTTGAACTGGTATAATCGGATAATTAATTTCAGAGTTATGATCCTTAAAACATAAAAATGTACTATTTGACCATGTGTGTACTATCGCACCTGTATTATAACTTTGATCTTCACCAAACTGTCACTGTAGTTATATAAATAATATCTCATACAGGTTCGTTAACTGGTCAGATCGGATACACTATATCGGAGTTATGGACATTGAACCGTCAAACGTGCACTATTTCACATGCAGTGTGCTTTTACACAGTAATTATATAACCATGAAACCTTTGACAAGTTCTTAACTGGTCAAATGGGGTTTTGTAATGAATGTTGGATGTATGGCCATTGCGTCTTCAAATACCGATTTACTCGACATTGTGTGCACTCTAGCACCCGCAGTTTTCATTTGATCACCGTCAAACTTACATTGTATTTATGTAGCCGTAATATCTCGGACAAGTTGTTGATCTGGCAAAATATGATAATTAATGTCAAAGTTACGCTGATGTTGTGAGCTTTCTAGCATCTTCAGCTTTTATTTTAAATAAACTTACACAGTAGTTATATAACCAAAATATCTCTGACGAGTTCTTACACTGGCCAAGTAGGATAAATAGTATTGGGAGTTGTGAAAAATTGTGTAACTTGGCGATGTTTGCGATCTAGATAGAAGTCGCAGTTTTCATTCACCAAATTTACACAGTAGTTGTATAGTATAACCGAAGAATCTCGGATGTATATCAATGACCAAATCCGTAAAACTGTTGGGTGGGGTTTTGACCCTTGAATTATCAGAAACTGCGTCTTTTTACCTTGTGTGCACTCTAGCACATGTAGCGTTTATAAAATTTAATCTTCTTCAAACTTGCACAGTTGTTGTATAACCATAATATATCTGACAAATGTTTGGACAAACTTGTATTTATGTTTATTGCTTTGATCTGAATTGCAAATACTGAAGCCGGGCTGTGCAAACTCAATCAATAATACGTTTGACCGACATCCAGGAGTTGTGAGTTCGAATCCCCGTCTGGCCACAAACTCTGTAATGATTAGCCGTGAACTTTGTTCCACAGACATAAATATCTCACCTCTGACTATGTGGGGAAGTAGTCAGTAACTTGCAAAGATAAGGTGTGTATAGAGCTGGATTACCGGTTAGCCAATCCCATGAACGTCGATTAGGTGCGTTGGCCGCCGTAATGAATTGGAGACGGTTTCACCAAACATCTCAAGCTGAGATTTTCTTTAACCAAATAGCTTTTGAACTCAGTACACATTTTATAACCACACATAATCGAAATAAAAAAAAGGTAAATGATAACAAATATCGATGTAAAAAATGTCGTATCATTAATCTCCTTGTAAGTTATGAACTTTTATCCTGTAAAAGTACTCTTTGTTTGAAGTGTATAATCTAATGCAGAATTCTTCATTCTTTAAAAATATGCGAGTCCTTTGTGGTCGAAATGGCTCGATGTGCTGTCTCAATACCACTTACCATTGATGTCGTGTACCCGAGCCCAGCCCGACCCAAAACAACTTTGAGGATATTTGCCTGTTACTTGCGGAAGTATTGATTTTCTACTAAGATTCATGTTTATACATGTAATCTGTCACCGATACAACTGGTTATATATATATATATATATATATATATAAATAACCTGTAATGTGTTGAAAATGGCGCTAAACCCGTCACCAGACAGACGGTATCTTTATTAATTATGTCGGACTTTTATAATAATATGTGACGTAAAGAAATAACAACACCAAATGAAAACTCGGTGCCAAGTTTATTATTTTATGAAAGGTTTCTCAAAATGCACAGACAGATGTGTTAAATGGTCAAACATTGTAGATAAACGTATTAACAAATGGTCGAAATTGTATATAAACTTGTTAGTAATGGCCAACATTTTTAAGTAAACGTGTTAAGGTCCAACAAATGTTGTGAGATTTAATTGCCAATTACAAACAGAAACGATTAAAAACACTTAAAACGTTTATTTAGTATATGCACTGTTTTTTTTTAATTATATATAGAATCAAAATATGTACAAAGATTATGAAAGCCGAAAAGGCAGAAAATATATTTACAATAAAATAACTTAATACAACTTAAATATTTAACAAAAACAATAAACTATATACAGTCGGTCAGTCGAGTCAATGTTGCCAATGTCATTTGTGTAAAATAGCGTACAATGTCAAGGCACGTGTTTGTCAATGTTATAGCAAGACGGACAACCGGCAAAGGGTTCTTGTTCTTGTAGACGGACAACCGGCAAAGGGTTCTTGTTCTTGTAGACGGAAGTAGGCAAGAATACACACTGTAACCTAGAAATACATTGACAAACGTTAGCATAATTGTAGCATAATTGTACATAATCGTGTTATCAACAACTTTAGACTTCACAATCAAGGAATGGAGGATACCAGACTAGATTTCGTGTATAAAAGTGACCATCACCAAGAATAAAACCCAGCGCCTTAAACCACACGGCCAATGAGGACTCTAAAACCAATAGTATCTCTTCCATTTGAGCCAATGCAATGTTTCCGTGTATAAAAGTGACCATCACCAAGAATAAAACCCATACATCTTAATGAATATGGAACCTTATGTTTATCAACGTGTTGAGGATGCAAGACAGTATTCCATGTAAAAATATGAATTTAACGTAAAATGAAATCCAATAGATCTTAATGAATAATGCCATTTTCAACACATGGAAGGTTATATACGGCATATCAAGCTTTAATGGCGGAGGAATACTTCAAAATGAATCTGAGTAGAACCACCGCCCTTCTGCAAGTAACTGGCAGACTTTCTCACATAAAGTGTTTGGAACGAGCGAGGTTCGATTCGTTAAACGACAGTGCCTTAAACCACTCGGCCACGATGGACTTTAAAACCAACAGTATACCTTCCTTTTGAGCCAATGTTGTCTAAATGTGTAAAACAAGAGAAAGATCAATAGTATACCTTCCAGTGGAGCCAATGTTGTCTAAATGTGTAAAACAAGAGAAAGATCAATAGTATACCTTCCATTGGAGCCAATGTTGTCTAAATGTGTAAAACAAGAGAAAGAACAATAGTATACCTTCCATTGGAGCCAATGTTGTCTAAATGTGTAAAACAAGAGAAAGAACAATAGTATACCTTCCATTTGAGCCGATGTTGTCTTAATGTATGAAACAAGAGAAAGATCAATAGTATACCTTCCATTTGAGCCAATGTTGTCTAAATGTATAAAATAAAGGGAAAACAATAGTATACCTTCCATTTGAGACATACATTATAGTATACAGTACAGCTGACTCAGCGCTGTATATGAGTACTAACTATCTTAAGTAGAAAAAAAACACTATGCCTCTAATTTGAATCAACTTTGTATAAATATATAAGACATCTTAAAAACCATCATCATACATCACATGTACCAATACTAATATTATACCGTCCGTTTGAGTCAATGCGCTATATACTATTTTTGACGTATAAAAATAACTTGCAAACCAACAAATCATACCTTCCATTTGAGTCAATGAAGTACACAACGTAAAAAAACTAGCAGCATAGTTTTCTTTGAGGCAATCCTGTATAAATGTATTAAATATCTCGAAAATTAACATTATGCCTTCAACCCGAGTCAATCCTGTATCAATGTATTAAATATCTCGAAAACTAACATTATACTTTCCATCTGAGTCAATCCTGTATACATGCATTAATCAACTCGAAAACTAACATTATACATTCCATCTGACTCAATTCTGTATAAATGTATTAAACAACTCGAAAACTAACATTATACATTCCATCTGAGTCAATCCTGTATCAATGCATTAAACAACCCGAAAACTAACATTATACATTCCATCTGAGTCAATCCTGTATAAATGCATTAAACAACTCGAAAACTAACATTATAACTTCCATCTTAGTCAATCCTGTATAAATGCATTAAATATCTCGAAACCTAACATAATACCTTCCATCTGAGTCAATCCTGTATAAATGTATTAAACAACTCGAAAACTAACATTATACCTTCCATCTGAGTCAATCCTGAATAAATGTATAAAACAACTCGAAAACTAACATTATACATTCCATCTGAGTCAATCCTGTATAAATGTATTAAACAACTCGAAAACTAACATTATACATTCCATCTGAGTCAATCCTGTATAAATGCAATAAACAACTCGAAAACTAACATTATACATTCCATCTGAGTCAATACTGTATAAATGCATTAAACAACTCGAAAACTAACTTTATGCCTTCCATCTGAGTCAATCCTGTATAAATGTATTAAACTAACTCGAAACCTAACATTATACCTTCCATCTGAGTCAATCCTGTATAAATGTATTAAACAACTCGAAAACTAACATTATACATTCCATCTGAGTCAATCCTGAATAAATGTATAAAACAACTCGAAAACTAACATTATACCTTCCATCTGAGTCAATCCTGTATAAATGTATAAAACAACTAGAAAACTAACATTATATCTTCCATCTGCGTCAATCCTGAATAAATGTATTAAAGACATAAGACTTATGTCTTATGTATTAAACAACTCGAAAACTAACATTATACCTCCATCAATCAATCCTATATTTATACACGGTAAAACAACAATATCCCCTTCAGTGTTGTATCAATTGAAAATCTAGCATAATACCTTCCATCCGAGTCAATCCTATATCTATCAATATATAAAAGAAGTCGAACACTGTAAAACAAACAATATACCGTTCAATTTGTATCAGTTGAAAATCTAGCATTATACCTTCCGTTTGAGTAAACGTTTGATGCATTGATGTCAACTATAACAGTATAAGAACGTATAAAACCATCATAATGTACACTATCAAAGTACAAAATATTAAAATTTAGAAAACTAGCATAAAGTCACCAATATGATGTAAACTATAACAGTACAAGAAAGTAAAAAAAATAGCATAAAGTCACCAATACGATGTCAACTATAACAGTACAAGAACGTAGAAAACTAGCACAACGTCGCCAATTTTATGTAAACTATAACAGTGCATGAATGTAGAAAACTAGCATAAAGTCATTAATATGATGTAAACTGTAACAGTACAAGAAAGTATAAAAAAAAACTAGCATAAAGTCACCAATACGATGTCAACTATAACAGTATAAGAACACTAGAAAGCTGGCACAAAGTCACCAATATGATGTTAACTATAATAGTACAAGAAAGTAGAAAACTAGCACAAAGTCACCAATATGATGTAAACTATATCACAGTGCAGGAAAGTAAAAAAAAATAGCAAAAAGACACCATTACGATGTAAACTATAACAGTACAAGAAAGTAAAGAACTAGCATAAAATCCCAAATATCATGTAAACTATAACAGTACAAGAAAGTAGAAAACTAGCATAAAGTCCCCAATTTGATGTAAACTATTACAGTGCAAGAAAATAGAGAACTAGCATAAAGTCATCAATATGATGTAAACTATAACAGTGCAAGAAAGTAAAAAACTGGCATAAAGTCATCAATATGATGTAAACTATAACAGTGCAAGAAAGTAGAAAACTAACATAATGTCACCAATATGGTGTAATCTTTAACAGTACAAGAAAGAAGAAAACATAAAAGCATAAAGTCACCAATGTGATGTAAACTATAACAGTGCAAAAAAGTAAAAAACTAGTACAACGTCACCAATTTGATGTAAACTATAACAGTGCAAGAAAGTAGAAACTAGCATATAGTCACCAATCTGATGTATACTATAACAGTACAAGAAGTAGAAAACTAGCACAATGTCACCAATTTGATGTGAACTATAACAGTACAAAAAGTAGAAAACTAGCACAAAGTCACCAATCTGATGTAAACTTTAACAGTACAAGAAGTACAAAACTAGCACAATGTCAACAATTTGATGTGAACTATAACAATAGAGAAAGTAGAAAACTAGCATAAAGCCATCAATCTGATGTATAAACTATAACAGTACAAGAAAAAAGAAACTAGCAAATGGCAATAATCTGATGCAATGATATAAACTATAAAACTATCAGAAGGTTAAAAAACTAGCATAAAGTAAACAGTATGGTGAAGTGATGTAAACTATTCTATAACAATATTAAAATGTAGAAAACTATTATGAAGTCACAAATATGATGTAAACTGTAACAGTACAAGAAAGTAGAAAACTAGCATAAATCCACAAATATGATGTAAACTATAACAGTACAAGAAAATAGAAAAACTAGCAGAAAGTCACCAATATGACGTAAACTACAACAGTACAAAAAGTAAAAAAAGTAGCATAAAGTCACCAATACGATGTAAACTATAACAGTACAAGGAAGTAAAAGCTAGCATTAAGCCACCAATATTATGTAAACTATAACAGTGCAAGAAAGTTGAAAGCAAGTATAAAGTCACCAATATAATGTAAGCTGTAAAAGTACAAGAAAGTAGAAAACTAGAATAATATCACCAATATAATGTAAACATAACAGTACAAGAAATAAAAAGCTAGCATAAAGTCACCAATATGATGTGAACTATAACAGTACAATCAAGTAAAAAACTAACATAAAGTCACCGAATAAAGTAAAGTATAAAAGTACAAGAAAGTAGAAAACTAACATAAAGCCACCACAGAAGTTTTAGAAAGTAAAAAACGAGCCTAACTGCATTATAATATGCATTATCGTCATTAATTTGAGAAACTGCTGCTATAATACGTGAAATATCAATCTGCATTTATGTCATCAATCTGAAATTGAAAATATGAAACAGTGAAAACTCTACATAAATGTAACCAATTGGAGGCACTACTATGAGCTACAATGTCCGTCTCCAACCACCAGGACAACACACGCTGATTGGTAGTCTTACGCCATTTTCAACACATTTACAGGTCATATATGGCATTCAGATTTATTTTGTAAAGGGAATACCTCACAATGAATCTAAATAAAACTCTCTTCGTCCACAATTAACTGACGACGGTGAAAGTAAAGTGATCCTGAGACGGCGGCTAGTATACCACCTGGCCTCCACAGAACCCAATGCCAACTGAAGTTTAGGGAAATATGAATGTACAGCCTATTGACCAATCGAAACACCGTTGTTATCGGTAAAGCAAAATTACAGTATTCCAAACAGAAAAACTTTATCCGAGACAGTTTGACACCGTTGATATCAGAATATCTGTAAAGCAAAATTACAGTATACATGTACACAGAAACCTTTATCCATGACAGTTTGGCACCGTTGTTATCAGACTATATGTAAGGCAAAATTACAGAATACACAGAAAACCTTTATCCATGACAGATGAATAACGTTGTGAATCAGAATATCTGTATGGCAAAATTACAGTATACATGTACACAGAAAACCTTTATCCATGACAGTTTGGCACCGTTGTTACCAGACTATTTGTAAGGCACATTTACAGAATACACAGAAAACCTTTATCCATGACAGTTTGACACCGTTGTTATCAGACTAACTGTAAGGTAAAATTACAGAATACAAAAAAAAACTTTATCCATGACAGTTTGACACCGTTATCAAAATATCTGTATGACAAAGTTACAGTATACATGTACACAGAAAACCTTTATCCATGACAGTTTGGCACCGTTGTTATCAGACTACCTGTAAGGCAAAATTACAACATACACAGAAAACCTTTATCCATGACAGTTTGACACCGATGTTATCAGAATATCTGTACGGCAAAATTACAGTATACATGTACAAAGAAAACCTTAATCCATGACAGTTTGATACCGTTGTTATCTGAATATCTGTATGGCAAAAGTACAGCATACATGTACACAAAAAACCTTTATCCATAACAATTTGGCACCATTTTATCAGAATATCTGTCTGGCAAACACAAAACCTGTATCCATGACAGTTTGACACTGTTATCAGAATATCTGTATGGCAAAATTACAGTATACATGTACATAGAAAACCTTTATCAATGGCAGTTTGACACCGATGTTATCAGAATATTTGTAAGACAAAATTACAGTATACATGTACACAGAAAACCTTTATCCATGACAGTTTGACACCTGTTGTTATCACACCATATGCAAGGCAAAATTACAGAACACACAGAAAACCTTTATCCACTGACAATCTGACACCGTTGTTATCAGACTACCTGTAAGTCAAAATTACAGTATATATGCACACAGAAAACCTTTATCCATGACAGTTTGAACACCGAATGTTATCACACTATATGCAAGGACAAAATTACAGAATACACAGAAAACCTTTATCCATGACAATTTGACACCGTTGTTATCAGACTATCCTGTAAGACAAAATTACAGTATACATGTACACAGAAAACCTTTATCCATGCCAGTTTGACACCGATGTTATCAGAATATCTGTAAGACAAAATTACAGTATACATGTACACAGAAAACCTTTATCCATGACAGTTTGGCACCGTTGTTATCAGACTATCTGTAAGGCAAAATTACAGAATACACAGAAAACCTTTATCCATGACAGTTCGACACCGTTGTTGTCAGAATATCTGTATGGCAAAATTACAGTATTCGTGTACACAGAAAACCTTTATTCATGAGAGTTTGACACTGTTATCAGAATATCTGTAAGGCAAAATTACAGTATACATGTACACAGAAAACCTTTATCCATGACAGTTTGACACCGATGTTATAAGAATATCTGTAAGACAAAATTACAGTATACATGTACATAGAAAACCTTCATCCATGACAGTTTGGCATCGTTGTTATCAGACTATCTGTAAGGCAAAATTGCAGTATACAGGTACACAGAAAACCTTCATCCATGACAGTTTGACACCGCTGTTATCAGAATATCTGTAAGACAAAATTACAGTATACATGTTCACAGAAAACATTTATCCATGACAGTTTGAAGTAAATATAAACACGTTTCTGAAAATATTAATCCATAAACCGTATCACAGAATCAATTAAAAAACTGCTTTTATTTCTCTGTAAAAGAACATGGATGCAGCAAACTGACACAACCTTTACTTTACTCAAACGCTCTAAGGTAGGGCTTCATTCATGGGTCCCCACTCTGGCTCTCAAGCAGAAGTATACGCAGACAAGTGTATACATGTACATATAAAACTTTTATCCATGACAGTTTGAAGTAAATATAAACATATTTCTGAAAATATTAATCTTTGAACCGTATCACAGCACCAATTTACAACACTACTTTCATTTCACTATAAACGAACACAAAGCAGTAGACTAACAAAACCTTTACTTTACTCAAACGCCCTAAGGTAGGGCTTCATCCATGGATCCCCACTCTTACTCTTGTGCAGAACTATACGCAGACAGTTGTAACTTCTCGTCTGCTCCCTCTTTCGTCTGCACTGGAGCAACTGTAGACCCTTACCTGTGAACTGCATCATTATATCTTTCTTTTCCCTCTCTTCTTTCGCTTTCAACACTCTCTGTCTCTCTAACTCCTCCGCCCTAGACCATCTCTCTTCCTCTGCTTTCTGCACCGCCATCCTCGCTTTCTTCTCGCGTTCACGTAGCATCCGCCTTACATTCTGTCTGGCTTCCTTCCTTCGTCTGTCAGTTACACACCTGTAGTCTATAACAACTTCCTCCAGAGGGAACCAGTCTACCTCTTCTTTCTCAGTCAGACGTAGTCTTTCTAACCTTGTTGCCAATTCGTCAAGCTCATCCTGAAAAACACTTTTATCATACTTGAAAAACTTTTTATCATTGTTCAAACTCAATCTACTAAACCTCTGAATGACTGTGTTCAAGTCTTCCTGAAAACCGTCGTCAAGTTCTTTCGTGAGTGTTCGTCTGTTAATGTCAAGGTCACGGTCAGTGTCAACAGCATACTTACCAGATCTGTAGCGGATAAACGCTTCCGGGACAAATTCAGATACTCCTGAAAACAGAAAATATTAAAATGTTATGATTAAGAGTGACTGACTGACTGACTGACTGACTGATATGAATGAATGAATGAATGAATGAATGAATGAATGAATGAATGAATGAATGAATGAATGAATGAATGAATGAATGAATGAATGAATGAATGAATGAATGAATGAATGAATGAATGAATGAATGAATGAATGAATGAATGAATGAATGAATGAATGAACAACTGAATGAGCATATTTGGGTATTACGCTGTACCAACACAACAAAAATATGTTTAAAATGAATAAATTAATAAGAAGAATTTGATAATTGTAGAACTGCAGTTTTTTAGCAAATGCCACGCAATATATATTCAATGATTCGAGGTGCATACTTCCTCAACCAATAATCAGATGTGTGTGATCTTGGTATCAAAATAAAGGGATTGGTAATGTCTTTGGATGATTGTTTGTTCTCTTTTTAGTTGAAAAAAAAAATGATTTTACAGTTATATTAAGTGATAATTTATGTAATTCCAACCTTTTTTAAATCAAGAAATAAACCGAATTTTTAAATAAGTTTTAGACTAAATGCATCACCAGGTACACGTATCTTAGCGCTATACTAGTATATATGACGGTACTAAGAGTGATCAGAATCATAGATCGCTCATGCTTTGTGTTAAATGTTTGCTGTACATTATGGCTATCTTTTACTGTGGATGTGCCTTACTTATTATTGTTTTAAGATAACCATGTTTTTTGAATGCTTGTTATATGTCTACATGTGTATTTGGGAAATAAAATAACAAAGGCATAATCATATCATAACGAATGTACAGGCCGTTTACAGGCCGACACGAAGTCAAAGATCAAATGACTCTGTGTCAAAGACTAGAACCGCGATGTATGGCAACCGCAGCTTTTCATACACTGCTCCGACACTATGGAACGCTCTTCCAATAAATATTAGAGGTGCTGAGAAACTTGAAACGTTTAGACGTGTTAAAAACTCTCTTCTTTGTACAACACTTTGAAAACTAACCGAATAATCTTATCTTAACTGTTTTTAATTTTTTATTTTTCAATTTTATTTTATTTTATTTTTTTTTATTTTCATTTTTTTGTTTCTTTTAAATTTGTTTAGTTTTGTCTTATGTTGTTGTTTCTGTATTTGTTGAATGTAAGCTGTAACGCTCTTTTGAACGTGCTATACGCATGAAAAGAGTGCTATATAAATGTGGTATAATAATAATAATAATATTATTATTCTTAAAACGCACAATTCTTACACATATCGGATAATTTGAAATGAACTGAAAAGTCACATTTTATTTGGTATGCATTACTTTAAACCAGAACGTGTTTATAAGCTAGAGTTATAATGGATAGTACATTCATAGCGATATAATGTTTCTGTAATGCTCCAAAGGGTGAATTCGAGTGTCAATTTTATGAGCTGGCTATTTAATTTGTTACAAAGCACATTTAGCTATAATTAATGCATTATACAATAAAGCAGATCCGTGCTTTCTGGAAAATACATATTCTCAAACTGGTAGAAATGTGGCCAGATATAGTATATGCCTCCAGTGAGAAATAAGATATAAAGTAAGATATGTAAAATAGAAAAGAAAGTCACCTTTGATCACTGTGGCGGGTGAATGTTTGCCACGGTGAACAGAGAAGAAAATCTTGAATCTGCCAGAGGCGCTATAGAACAAAAGAGAGATAGAACGGTCGTGTAACAGGTCTGTATTTAAAGAAACTATCAATGTTATATCATAAAGACAGTTACAGAGTCACTGCGTGAGATATTGTGTAAGAAATAACCAAGGTGCGGGAGCGGAATGATAAGCGGACGTTACCATCACTTAATTACCCTCATGGCATTCATATAAAGACAAACAATAATACTTTGATGTTAAGAAGTCTTCAAGACCTGTTAACTTCCGGGAAATCGGGAGTCACTATTGATGGTCAAACAGAGATGAAGTAATGCACAGAGAATACGTATGACTGTCATTCTGGATTACAACACTATACGTAATTACTGTTCTTTAACATTATCTCCGATTAAAGCTTCACGTCTGGAGGAATTATAATCATACCCTACTGTACACTGATATGAGACTATACCACTTACGTTGAAATATTACCCAACACGCAGCAACTAACATGCTAATCGAAAAAAAATCGAGAGATTGTAGAACACGTATTCGTACAAAAATTGTGACAATGGAGAAGACAATTTATTTAAAGTATCAAGTGTGCGGGGTTGTTGTTGTTTTTAACAAATTACATTTTTTTTTTTAAATTGCTTCGCCTTCATTGTTTATTAAAATTAAATATATAAATAATTTTAAGTAGCGAATAATTGTTGGTTTCAGTGAATTATAATGCTCACGAGTCAAATGTGATATTTATTTTATTATTGAAAACCATACATTATAATTTCACTATTTTAAACAGTGAAATTATCAAAAATAATTCGCTGAGAAATCTCTGTAGTTCGCCAAAACACAACTTATTTTAGTATTGTTTGGTTGATAGTCATATTCTCGATTAGAAGGTTGGTTGATCGCCGTCATCTTAATCATAGAAAATGTTTTTACAAAGCACAAAACAGCCATTTAGTGTATTGAGATATAGAGTTTCACTTTTAATGGTAAAAACACGTTTTATTTTCTTTAGAAGAAGAAATATCATATCATTATTCTATTTTAGGGGAAATGAAAATCTGCTTTTTTACTTACACAAATGCGACAGCAACAAGTATCAACAATGGCACAATCCTGAAATATACATGTATAATACAAGTTAAGTTTTGTTTAACGTCATTTTTATACCATCGAGGATAACAGATGATCAGTTAACTATACCATTCTTTCCTGGAATACTTGGATATTAACGAGTTCTCGAGCACAACCATATCCGAAAGTAAATGATAACTTACCAACTTGAATCAGTGTTGACAGACGAATGAAAATGTGACACAAGTGTCGTATATACCGGGGGTTCGAACTTACGAACCCTGGAATGATAATCGAACGCGCTGACTGAGCTAACCGTACCCGGCTTAAATTTAAGAACTTTTTACTTGTTCATTAACTTATTCATTAACTCAACGGAATTTCAAGAGAAATGTGTTTGATGAAATTATAAAGAAAAATAATTGAATTGATTGCTTTATTTTAAAAATAAAACAGATGTAATATTTCTGCATACTCCTGTGGATGAAAATGTATCTGTATTTCAAATTAAAAATGGCGGGTTGTAGTGGAATTATCGTCTTGCAAGTGGACAGAATTGTATGGCAACTTCACAGATATTAATGCCCATGTATGCATCAGTATATAACATTCTCCAGATAAGAATTTCTTCTAATGAGCATTTTACTTCTTTAATTAGAAAACAATGATTATTTTAAAAATGTTAAATGTAAAATATGAACTTTTGATCAATACATTTGAATTCGATAATAGAGAATACGATATACTAAACTAAATGCCTACTTACATAAACTTGAGAACTTAACTTTAATGTATGTCAATGTCGTCAGCCAAACACAGTACAAAACTATCTCTTGCACTGAGAAAACTACTCCCATTGAAAGAGATGAAACAAAATCGAACCACTGAGCTGACAAATCTGTAAAAATTATTCAGCTTCCGAGTGATTTAATTGCTCAGTCTGAACGATTTAATAAAAAAAAGTAAACTACGGAGTGGGTGTAAATATACCTGAAGGAATTACTGAGGAAATGACCGAGAGACCACTGACATTATGGCAGTGGACTAAATATGAAAATCAGTAAATTATATTTCAGCAGTAGCGAGTGTCCCGTTAAGAACTCTTTTGAAATAGAGCAATAAAATAATACAAAATACTGACATCCGAAATTTACTGTTTAGTGCGCTTATTTTTAATGTTTTATTTTAAACGGCATTGATGGAATAAAAATATAAACTGTCAATCAATCAATTAAGCAGTTGTTTTAATGATAACTATAATTATTTGTTTTTCAAATGTTGATATATGGAGTAAAATATCAACTGTTTATCCACCAGTTGAAATGTTGTTTTAGTGGTAAATAACATGATCTGTTCTAATCCAAAATCGGTTAAATACTCTTGTAAATATCCCCCAAACTAGTGGGCAAAAAAAGTAAAAATATTGGCGTAGCCGTATGTGACAATTTTCAAAAAGAAAAAAAAAGAAATCTTGAATTAATATGTGGCAGATTCACTATTTAGAAATGTTGAGAGTGTTATCAAAACTTTCATCAGTTGTTTGTTTAAAACTTATTTATTTTACTTCGATAGTGAAACAAGTTTTTACAACTTAAGGCAACTCACGCTCAAAGTCTAGCTGGGTACAACCAGTACTGTAAGCATATGCGAAGAAAGTGTCTTGCTCAGTGACACCACACATGGCCGCGGCAGAGGATCGAACCCACGACCTCCGACCATAGGTCCAATGCTCTGCCACTAGACCACGCGCTCCACATCAGTCGTTGCAATCTATCCAAGTGCTTGATGTTTTAGCAAATAAAAGATTGCATTGGCATTGCATATTGAAATTAGTTTTTTTGTTGTTATTGTTTTACTTAACCAATTTCTAAAAGTAAACTTTTTTTATACCGTTGAGATTTATTAATCTCCTGATTTGTATATATGTCACGAAAATTATATCATATGCATACGTCTTTTGCTAACAGACGATTATAAGTCTCAATATTTCCTTTGCAATTTTTTATCGCTTCCTTCTGTAAAAAAATAGCTGTCTTAGTTTCGATCCCTCCATACCGTGGGTCTGTTCTGGATCCACAGGTATATTTTATTAGTAGTTTCTTTATGAATTTGCTGTTAATTAAATGTGTTACAATTTAAAGTTAAACAAATACCCCACCCACGCGGATTTTACATAACACTACAAAATTACTTAATCGAACATGAAAAATAACACAAAACATTTAATTATTATGACCATCAATTCATTGAAGTATACATACAAGAGTTGGACAAAGTCCAGATGTGCGACGATCTCCGATAATGCCATGTTTTCACTTTTTTGAGAGCGTGTTTCCTTTCAGACAAGCACAATCAAGCTACAAAATGTAACTAATAGTAACGGCACCGGAAGTTGACGTTGTCATTACGGCACGCGCGACGTTGTTATGTTAGCGCGTGAAGCATTGAGGCGCCACACGGGAATGTTAACAATAGTTTGAAAAACAAATAACATTTTAAACACTGTTTTTAAACTGATAACGATCAAAGGCGTATTCTATTTTTCTTTTTTATCCCCTTATCCACAAATAAAACAATACAACAATAAAATCATTTTGAAATCGTTAAATATGTAAAACAATATAGATCTTTATACAATAAATAAGATAACCAATGGGACGAGTATGCAGCATATATTCTGTGACTTTTATACGTTTGCATGCAGTCCACTAAGCTGGGAACATTTGTTTCATTTTTACAACGTTGTAATCTTGAGACAAAGCGTGATAGCATTTGGCAAACACTTTTGCATCGGTTTAATAGTCTAGGAATTATCATAAAATAGATGACTTAATTAAGTGGGCAAACGGGTGTAACTTCGCAGAAAACAATGTGTAGGAACAGTTAGGGGGGGGGGGGGGGGGGGGGGTTACTATGAAAAAAAAATCAGCTTGACTGTCGTAGGTGTGTTTGATATACATTATATTAGAGGGGTTTTACTATTTTTCTTTTTTTTCGGGGCCTGCTTATCGTTATTATTAACATTGATTATACAGTTTTAAAACCAAATACATGTAATGTGTTAAGGTTTGTTCACTTCAATAAAGGAAAAATTGAAGAAGCACAGGGGTAAGTTTTTTTTTGCATTTTTATTTGTTTGATTTTCAGGGAAAAAAATAGGAAGCTACGCCACTGGCAAATGCATAAATTCCTAATGTATGTATTCGTATTGTATAAAGTCATATTGGTTAAATTCCTATTGTATGCATTCATATCATAAATTATACAGTCGTGTAGCATACATTCATATTGTATACATTCGTGTAGTATGTACAGTTGTATTGTATACATTCGTATAATATACATTCGTATTGTATACATTCATGTAATATACATTTGTATTGTATACATTCGTATAGTATGTACATTCGTACTGTATACATTCGTATAGTATACATTCATATTGTATACATTTTAATTTTATACAGTCATATTGTATACATTCGTATTGTATAAATTCATTTTGTATTCATTCGTATATTATACATTCGTATTGTATACAGTTTTTATTTTATACAGTCGTATTGTATAAATTCCTTTTGTATACGTTTGTACTTTATACATCTGTATTGTTTAAACTCCTATTGTATAGATTCGTATTGTATAAATTTCTATTGTATACATTCGTATTTTATAATTCGTATTGTATACATTTGTACTATATAAAATTTTTAGGGGTCGCCAACACGACAGAAAGACATTACAACGGATTTTACACGACGTACAACACACCAAAGCGACAAATAGACCGTTTGGCGTGTTGTTGTTCTGGTGGGGCGCCGACACGACAACCTGCCAAAATGAAAAATAGGCCATTTGGCGACGCGATAGAATAGATTGCCAAACCGAAAACTCATCACCCGCCACAACGATATTGTTTTGTCGCATAAAATCTGTTATTTTGACGTCCTGTCGTGTTGGCAACCTACAAAAATGCAAAAAAAAAACGGCATTTGTTGAGCGTTTGTGTTTTCGTGTCGGGGCACCGCCAAAACAACAACACGGCATAACAGAAATCAGCCACAATAGCTACACATGATTGACATGTACAACCACGCCCCAATCATCACATCATAAAACAAGACTGTGTGAATAAAAGTGAACATTAAAAGCGAAATAGTCAGAGTTTAAAAACTGTTTAAACTTATTTATTTTATTTAGAATGTTAAACAATTTAGTACAATTTAAACAAATCGCACTCAAAGCCTTCCTGGGTAGAATCAGTATTGAGATATCTGGATCAAGCGTCTTACTCAGTGACAGCACAAATAGCCGAGGCAGAGGATCGAACCCACGACTCTCCAATCCTGAGTATGTTGCTCTACCACTGAACCACTAAGTTAAAAAACACAGTAAAAAAATACAATAACAAACAAGATGCAAACTTTCATTTGTTGTCGCTGACAAAATTTATACTTACATCATTATGATTTAGCTATTGGTCGACAATAGAACACCATATCATATAATTCAATGATTACATATAAAGTGTTTAGCGCGGTTTATCACACAATTCAATGATTACATATAAAGTGTTCAGCACGGTTTATCACACAATTCAATGATTACATCAAGTGTTTAGCGCGATTTATCACACAATTCAATGATTACATATAAAGTGTTCAGCGTGGTTTATCACACAATTCAATGATTACATATAAAGTGTTCAGCGCGGTTTATCAAACAGTTCAATGATTACATATAAAGTGTTCAGCGCGGTTTATCACACAATTCACTGATTACATATTAAGTGTTCAGCGCGGTATATCACACAATCCACTGATTACTTATCAAGTGTTCAGCGAAGTATATCACACAATTCAATGATTACATATAAAGTGTTTAGCCCGGTGTATCACACAATTCAATGATTACATATAAAGTGTTAAGCGTGGTAAATCACACAATTCAGTAATTACAAATAAAGTGTTTAGCGCGGTATATCACACAATTAAATGATTACATATCAGGTATAAAGCGCGGTATATCACACAATTCAATGATTACATATTAAGTGTTTAGTGCGGAATATCACACAATTCAATGATTACATATAAAGTGTTAAGCGCGTTTGGTCACCGTTTGCCTTTATAAACAGAATAAACACGTTTAACCGTGCTGAACGTAGCCCAGGCCAGCAGGTGCAGTCTACACTGCGCACAGCGAAAGGGTCGTTGTCATAACTCTTGTAAAAGTTGACTGATTTTGACAAATATAGAACTTGACCTGTATTTTATAAGTATAAATTAACGTGCCAAATATTAAATTAAACACATAGACCTTTTTAAATATTATTTATTGAAAGCCATTTACCAAATAGTAAGTAAAAACGGGGCCATAACTCCTGTAAAAGACCGACGCTGACAAATATCGAACTTGACCTGTATTGTTATAACTATACAGCTATACAGCATGTCTATTAAATACATAGACAGTTTCAGGAGTATGTAATCCAAAACCAAATTAAAAGGACGGATGAAAAGGGGCGTCTTCTAATGCCTCTTCACTATTATTCGAATGACGGGTTAAAGACAAACAGGACACATCAGCTTTGAACAGACCTGAAAGAGTATTCAATATCTTTCTGCAACAATGGAGTCCAAACGTTTGTATTTCAATGTAAAAGTTGTATTGTTCTTTTCATCTAAACCCCTGATGTGATTATATTTATTTAGAAATATACTGTCACTGTTTTGAATCTCAGCAGATCCTCGGTTCTAAGAAATATAGTGAAATCTTGGATTGAGATAACTGGAATCTTGGGTTGGGTTATATGAAATCTTGGGTTTGGGTATGTGGAATCTACGGTTGAGGAATGTGGAATATTCGGTTGAGGTATATGGAATCGTGGGTTGAAGTATGTGGAATCTTGGGTTGGGGTAAGTGGAATCTACGGTTGAGGTATATGGAATCTACGGTTGAGGTATGTTGAATCTTGGGTTGAGGTATGTGGAATCTTGGGTTGGGGAATGTGGAATCTACGGTTGAGGTATGTGAAATCTTTGGTTGAGGTATGTGAAAGTTTGGGTTGGGGTATGTGGAATCTTGGGTAGAGGTATGTAGAATTTTTGGTTGGGATATGTGGAGTCTACGGTTGAGTTGTATGTGGAATATACGGTTGAGGTATGTGAAATATTGGGTTGGGGTATGAGGAATCTACGATTGAGGTATGTGTAATATTGGGTTGAGGTATGTGGAATCTTGGGTTGGGGTATGTGGAATCTTGGGTTGGGGTATGTACAATCTTGAATTGGGGTATGTGGAATCTTGGGTTGAGGTATGTGAAATATTGGGTTGAGGTATATGAAATCTTGGGTTGAGGTATGTGAAATCTTCGGTTGAGATATCCTTATCTCGACCATATTTCCTCATGGAAGATTCTTAATTTGAAATGTAAAAAATTGATTTTGCAAGAAATATTGCTTGTAGATTCTGCAATGACACCGATACATGTATGCAGAGAAATTTAAATTCGGATATCCTGCATTTCTTAAATAATTATCTTCTAACTCTTCACATTGTAAATTTGTTACTGAGAAGAAATCATCATTTGGAAAGCAGAGATTGTTTGTGGTTGCTTGGAATGCTTCAACTGTAGAATTTAGATACAAATGAAATTGAACTACTGTCAGTTTAACTTATTGTGTCTTGTTTATTATTCGCTGAAATATTATGTACTTCCGTCTGATAAAAAACATGTGAGCCACTAGTTGTGAAATCATAATCTCTGTGTACTCAACCCCTAAAATTGTTCGACTAAAAACTAAGTTGGGCCCTGCTGAGTGTCTGTGTCAAGTTTGGTGATGATCTGACCAAAAACAAGACGGTGAATAATGACAATCAGCAATTTATGGCATATATATAGGACTTCTGTTACAATAACAACCACATGTTTACCAAAACGACATGCATAATCACTTCGTGCTAAATTTCGAAAAAAATATCTCTTTTTTTATAGAATGACCCGGTGATAATAAAACATGTTATATACTTTATCCGTTGCGATAGCAAACATTTTTGTCTGTTCCATCAAGACGTGCATCACACTCTACCTTCATGCAAAGTTACATATACCTAAATATCTTTTATTTATCGCAGGATTATGCCAACTGTCCTGCAAATTTAGTTATTTGAATTGCACCAAGACTAAAAATGACGGGTACTGTCCTTTTATTGCACTCTGTTTGGAAGTGACTACTTTTCAGCAAAAATTGCGTTGGAAGGAAGCATATATTCTTAGGATCGTGGAATAAAACGCATTTTGGTATTTTTGTTGATCATCATTATCAAGGTCGCCATAATCATCATTATTTATGATTATAATCAACATTATCATTTTTATCATCACCACCGGTTTTATCTTCATCATCATTTTTATCACTATCACCACCATCAGCATTATCATCATCATCGTTATAAGCATTATCATAATTATGGCCATGATGGTGATGTGAATAATTATCATCAACATGATCAATGATGAACTTCTCCATTTGACACATTTATATTGATTTTTATTTAATATTTCTAGACGATATCGTTTCCTAATATTTTCTTATTCATGGGACGAAAAAAACGTTAGATTATCATTTATACCGATTTACGGTTGGTGTGCGCATGTCGAACACATTTTTTGCTTTCTGCATAATCATGCAAGTTCTGCTACTATTTTAGCTCAATGTGAACTAGTCTGATTGCTTGTTGTCCGTCATCTGTCGTCCATTAATATTTTCTTAATATTCACTGCAGCACCAATTTTTTATTTTTTATTAGAAATTCAACAAACGTCTATAGTAGTTAAATAACTACAATATCTCGGACAAGTTCTTGAACTGGCATAATCGGATAATTAATTTCAGAGTTATGGTCTTTGAAACATAAAAATGTACTATTGACCATGTGTGTACTATCGCACCTGTATTATAACTTTGATCTTCACCAAACTGTCACAGTAGTTATATAAATAATATCCCATACAAGATCGTTTACTAGTCAGATCGGATAAACTATATCAGAGTTATGGGCATTGAACCGTCAAAGTTGCACTATTTGACATTGAGTGCTCTAGCACCCGCATTTTTTTCTCATTTACACAGTAATTTTATTACCATGAAACCTTGGACAAGTTCTTGAACTTGCCAAATTGGGTATTGTAATGAATGTCGGATGTATGGCCATTGCGTCTTCAAATACCGATTTATTTGACATTGTGTGCACTCTAGCACCCACAGTTTTCATTTGGTCACCGTCACCGTCAAACTTACATCTATTTATGTAACCGTAATATCTCGGACAAGTTGTTGATCTGGCAAAATATGATAATTAGTGTCAAAGTTACGCTCCCTGAATTGTTAAAAAAATACATGTATTTGATGCTGTGGGCTTTCTAGCATCTTCAGCTTTTATTTTAAATAAACTTACACAGTAGTTATATAACCAAAATATCTCGGACGAGTTCTTACACTGGCCAAGTAAGATAAATAGTGTTGGGAGTTGTGAAAAATTGTGTAACTTGGCGATGTATGTGCTCTAGATAGAAGTCGCAGTTTTCATTCACCAAATTTACACAGTAGTTGTATAGTATAACCGAAGAATCTCAGATGTATATCAATTGACCAAATCAGTAAAACTGTTGGGTGGGGTTTTGACCCTTGAATTATCAGAAACTGCGTCTTTTTACCTTGTGTACACTCTAGCACGTGTAGCGTTTATTAATTTAATTTTCTTCAAACTTGCGCAGTTGTTGTGTAACAACAATATATCTGACAAATGCTTGGACAAACGTGTATTTATGTTTATTGCTTTGATCTGAATTGCAAATATTGAAGCCGGGATGTGCAAACTCAATCAATAATGTGTTTGACCGACATCCAGGAGTTCTGAGTTCGAATCCCCGTCCGGCCACAACCTCTGTGGTGATTTGCCGTGAACTTTGTTCCACAGACATAAATCTCTCACCTCTGACTATGTGAGGAAGTAGTCAGTAACTTGCAAAGATAAGGTGTGTATACAACTGAATAACCGGTTAGCGGATTCCGTGAACGACGATTAGGTACGTTGACCGCCGTTATCATCGATGCAAATAAAGTTGTATCATCATGATTGTGTGCGCGAGTAAACTACGATTCATTTTATTCTGTAAAAGTACTCTGTGTTTGAAGGGCATAATGTAATGCAGCATTCTTTATACCAAACAGGTTGAATTCTCCATTCTTTCAAAATATGCGAGTCCTTTATGGTCGAGTGGCTCGAGGTGACGTCTCAATATCACTTGCCACTCACTATTGAGGTCGTGTTCTCGAGCCCAGCCCGACGCAAAACAACTTTGAGGATGTTTGCCTGTTACTTGCGGAAGTACGGGTTTACTACTTATATTCATGTTTATACATCTGGGGTATTCTTTCACCGACACACCTGGTTGTATATATATAATCTGTAATGTGTTGAAAATGACGCTACAGACGGTATCTTTATCAATTATATCGGACTTTTATAATAATGTGTGACGTAAAGAAATAACAAAACCAAATAAAAACTCAGTGCCAATTTATTATTTTTATGGAAGATTTCTCAAAATGCACAGACAGATGTGTTAAATGGCCAAACATTGTAGATAAACGTATTAACAAATGGTCAAAATTGTAAGTAAACTTGTTAGTAATGGCCAAAATTTTAAGTAAACGTGTTAAGGTCCAACAAATGTTGTGAGATTTAATTGCCAATTACAAACAGAAACGATTAAAAACACTAAAAACTTTTATTTGGTATATGCACTGTTTTTTTTTAAATTATATATAGAATCAAAATATGTACAACGATTATGAAAGCCGAAAAGGTAGAACATATATTTACAATAAAATAACTTAATACAACTTAAATGTTTAACAAAAACAAAATACTCTATACAGTCGGTCAGTCGGATTCAATGTTGCCAATTTCATTAGTGTAAAATAGCGTACAATGTCAAGGCACGTGTTTGTCAATGTTATAGCAAGATGGACAACCGGCGAAGGGTTACGGCTTCAGTTCCTGTAGACGAAAGTAGCCAAGAATACACTGTAACCTAGAAAAACATTGACAAACGTAAGCATACTTGTACATAATCGTGTTATCAACATCTTCAGACTTCACAATCTAGGAATGGAGGATACCAGAATAGATTTCGTGTATAAAAGTGGCCAACACCAAGAATAAAACCCAGCGCCTTAAACCACATGGCCAATGCGGACTTTAAACCAATATTATCTCTTCCATTTGAGCCAATGCAATGTTTCCGTGTATTAAAGTGGCCATCACCAAGAATAAAACCCATACATCTTAATGAATACTGAACCTTATGTTTATCAACGTGTTAAGGATGCAAGACAGTATTCCATGTAAAATATGAATTTAACGTAAAATGAAATTCAATAGATGTTAATAAATAACGACGCAAATATAACTGTTTACGAGTGAACAATATTCAACTTTTAAACATACTATCTATACATTTGTTAATCCACTAGATGGGCCAGGTTGAATATCTCAGCCAACACAACACAGTCGCACCACGGTGATTAAACTCAGGCACAGCCTGCAGAAAGGTTAGTCATCAGTCACAGCTTAAATGAAATACAATAACAGATTAAACAAAGGGTTTTGGATTATCATTGTTTAAAGTTAATCATTCTAAAGATAGGATATTCTGTGATGATCTTTAAAAATATAATATATCAACTGAAACGTTTGATCACTTTCACCTACATTTAATTCGTTAAAGTCGAGGTTCAAGTTGTACATGTATACTTCAATGTACACTGCATGTACTTGTAAAACAGATAAAATACGACTTTAAAAATCCACGAACCAATGCAGTTGTTTAAATGTACAAAATAATAAATTGTATTTTCCACTTGAGTCAATGCAGTCAGTGTAAATGTACAAAACAAAAGTAAAGCCGATTTTCAACAAATGGAAGGTTATATATACCATATAAAGTTTTATTGGCGGAGGAATACATCAGAATGAATCTGAGTAGAACCAACGTCATTCCGCAAGTAACTTGCAGACTTTCTCACATAAAGTGTTTGGATCGAGCGAGGTTCGATTCGTTAAACGACAGCGCCTTAAACCACTCGGCCACGGTGGACTCTAAAACCAAAAGTATACCTTCCTTTTGAGTCAATATTGTTTAAATGTGTAAAACGAGAAAGATCAATAGTATACCTAACATTGGAAACAATGTTGTCTAAATGTGTAAAACAAAAGAAAGATCAATAGTATACCTTCCATTGTAGACAGTGTTGTCTAAATGTGTAAAACAAGAGAAAGATCAATAGTATACCTTCCTTTTGAGCCAATGTTGTCTAAATGTGTAAAACAAGAGAAAGATCAATAGTATACCTAACATTGGAAACAATGTTGTCCAAATGTGTAAAACAAGAGAAAGATCAATAGTATATCTTCATTTTGAGGCAATGTTGTCTAAATGTCTAAACGAGAGAAAGATCAATAGTATACATTCCTTTTGAGCCAATGTTGTCTAAATGTGTAAAACAAGAGAAAGATCAATAGTATACCTTCCATTGGAGCCAATGTTGTCTAAATGTGTAAAACAAGAGAAAGATCAATAGTATACCTTCATTTTGAGCCAATGTTATCTAAATGTGTAAAACGAAATAGATCAATAGTATACCTTCCATTTGGGGACAATGTTGTCTAAATGTGTAAAACAAGAGAAATATCAATAGTATACCTTCATTTTGAGCCAATGTTGTCTAAATGTGTAAAACAAGAGAAAGATCAATAGTATACCTTCCATTGGAGACAATGCTGTCTAAATGTGTAAAACAAGAGAAATATCAATAGTATACCTTCCTTTCTACGTGTGTAAAGCAAGAGAAAGATCAATAGTATACCTTCTTTTTGAGCCAATGTTGTCTAAATGTGTAAAAACAAGAGAAAGAACACTAGTATACCTTCCATTTGTGCTAATGTTGTCTAAATGTGTAAAACAAGAGATAGATCAATAGTATACCTTACATTTGAGCCGAGTTTGTCTTAATGTATGAAACAAGAGAAGATCAATGGTATACCTTCCATTTGAGCCAATGTTGTCTAAATGTATAAAATAACCGTAAAACAATAGTATACCTTCCATTTGAGACATACATTATAGTAAACATTACAGCTGACTCAGCGCTGTATATGAGTACTAAATTTCTAAAGTAGAAAATACCACTATGCTTTTATTCGAATCAACTTTGTACAAATATATAAAACATCTTCAAAACCATCATCAAACATTACATGTACCAATATTGCATACATGTATAAAACAAATTATAACCAATATTATACCGTCCGTTTGAGTCAATGCGCTATATACTATTTTTAATGTATAAAAAATATCATATCATACCTTCCATCTAAGTCAATGAAATACACACATAAAAAAGTAGCAGCATAGCTTTCATTTGAGGCAATCCTGTATAAATGTATTAAACAACTCGAAAACTAACATTAAACCTTCCACCCGAGTCAATCCTGTCTATGTAAATATATCAAACAAGTCGAATCTATACACGGTAAAACAAACAATATTTCGTTAAATTTGTGTCAGTTGAAAACCTAGCATTATACTTCCACCCAAGTCAAACCTGTATCTGTAAATATATCAAACAAGTCGAATCTATACACGGTAAAACAAACAATATATCGTTCAATTTGTATCAGTTGAAACCTAGCATTATACTTCCACCCGAGTCAATCCTGTTTCTGTAAATATATCAAACAAGTCGAATCTATAGACGGTAAAACAAACAATATATCGTTCAATTTGAATCAGTTGAAAACCTAGCATTATACCTTCCACCCGAGTCAATCCTGTCTATGTAAATATATCAAACAAGTCGAATCTATAGACGGTTAAACAAACAATATATCGTTCAATTTGTATCAGTTGAAAACCTAGCATTATACCTTCTACCCGAGTCAATCCTGTATAAATATATTAAACAACTCGAAAACTAACATTATACCTTCCATCTGAGTAAATCCTGTATAAATGTATTAAACAGCTCGAAAACTAACATTAAACCTTCCACCCAAGTCAATCCTGTATCTGTAAATATATCAAACAAGTCGAAACTATACACGGTAAAACAAAAATTATATCGTTCAATTTGTATCAGTTGAAAACCTAGCATTATACCTTCCACCCGAGTCGCATTATACCTTCCACCCGAGTCAATCCTGTATGAATATATTAAACAGCTCGAAAACTAACATTATACCTTCCACCCGAGTCAATCCTGTATCTGTAAATATATCAAACAAGTCGAATCTATAAACGTTAAAACAAACAATATATCGTCGAATCTATAGACGGTAAAACAAACAATATATCGTTCAATTTGTATCAGTTGAAAACCTAGCATTATACCTTCCACCCGAGTCAATCCTGTCTCTGTAAATATGTCAAACAAGTCGAATCTATACACGATAAAACAAACAATATATCGTTCAATTTGTATCAGTTGAAAACCTAGCATTATACCTTCCACCCGAGTCAATCCTGTCTATGTAAATATATCAAACAAGTCGAATCTATAGACGGTAAAACAAACAATATATCGTTCAATTTGTATCAGTTGAAAACCTAGCATTATACCTTCCACCCGAGTCAATCCTGTATAAATATATTAAACAACTCGAAAACTAACATTATACCTTCCATCTGAGTAAATCCTGTATAAATGTATTAAACAGCTCGAAAACTAACATTAAACCTTCCATCCAAGTCAATCCTATATCTGTAAATATATCAAACAAGTCGAAACTATACACGGTAAAACAAAAATTATATCGTTCAATTTGTATCAGTTGAAAACCTAGCATTATACCTTCCACCCGAGTCGCATTATACCTTCCACCCGAGTCAATCCTGTATGAATATATTAAACAACTCGAAAACTAGCATTAAACCTTCCATCTGAGTAAATCCTGTATAAATGTATTAAATAACTCGAAAACTAACATTAAACCTTCTACCCGAGTCAATCCTGACTCTGTAAATATATCAAACAAGTCGAATCTATACACGATAAAACAAACAATATACCGATCAATTTGTATCAGTTCAAATTCTAGCATTATACCTTCCGTTTGAGTAAAATATTGATGAATTGATGTCAACTATAACAGTATAAGAACGTATAAAACCATCATAATGTCACCAATATAATGTAAACTATAAAAGTACAAAATAATAAAATTTAGAAAACTAACGTAAAGTCACCAATATGATGTAAACTATAACAGTACAAGAAAGTAAAAACACTAGCATAAAGTCACCAATATGATGTAAACTATGACTGTGCAAGAAAGTAAAAAATGAGAATAAAGTTACCAATACGATGTCAACTATAACAGTACAAGAACGAAGAAAACTAGCATAAAGTCACCAATATGATGTAAACTTTAACAGTACAAGAAAGAAAAAAATAAGAATAAAGTCACCAGTACGATGTCAACTATAACAGTACAAGAACGAAGAAAACTAGCATAAAGTCACCAATATGATGTAAACTTTAACAGTACAAGAAAGTAAAAAAACTAGCACAAAGTCACCAATATGATGTAAACTATAACAGTACAAGAAAGAAAAAAACATAGCATAAAGTCACCAATATAATGTAAACTATAACAGTACAAGAAAGTAAAAAACTAGCATACATTCACCAATATGATGTAAACTATAACAGTACAATAAAGTAAAAAAACTATCATAAAGTCACCAATATGATGTAAACTACAGCTGTACAAGAAAGAAAAAAAATAAGCATAAATTCACCAATACGATGTCTACTATAACAGTACAAGAACGTAGAAAACTAGCATAAAGTACCAATATGATGTAAACTATAACAGTACAAGAAAGTAAAAAAATAAGCATAAAGTCACCAATACGATGTCAACTATAACAGTAGAAGAACGTAGAAAACTAAATAAAGTCATTAATATGATGTAAACTATAACAGTACAAGACAGTAAAAAGTTTGCATAAAGTCACCAATACGATGTAAACTTTAACAGTACAAGAACGTGAAAACTAGCATAAAGCCAATATGATGTAAACTATAACAGTACAAGAAAAAAACTAGCATAAAGTTACCAATATGCTGTAAACCATAACAGTACCAGAAAGTAAAAAAATAGCATAAAGTCACCAATACGATGTCAACTATAACAGTACAAGAACGTAGAAAACTAAGAAAGTAGAAAACTAGCATAAAGTCACCAATATTGTGTATAAATTATAAGAGTACAACAAAAGAAGAAAACTAGCAAATGGCAATAATCTGATGCAATGATATAAACTATAAAACTATCAGAAGGTTGGAAAACTAGCATAAAGTAAACAGTATGGTGTAGTGATGTAATCTAGTCTATAACAATATTAAAATGTAGAAAACTATTATTAAGTCACCAGTAGGATGTAAACTATAACAGAACAAGAAAGTAAAAAGATAGCATAAATTCACCAATATGGTGTAAACTATAGCAGTTCAAGAAAATAGAAAAGTAGCATAATGTCACCAATATGATGTAAGCTATATCAGTGCAAGAACGTAAACAAACTAGCAGAAAGTCACTAATATGGTATAAACTATAAAATTGTAAGAAAGAAGAAAACTAGAATAAAGTCACCAATACGATGTAAACAATAACAGTACAAGAAAGTTAAAGCTATCATAAAGTCACCAATATGATGTAAACTATAACAGTGCAAGAAAGTAACAAGAAATGTCACTGTTAAGTGCCACATGCCCCCAGAGTGGTCTGTGAAAAATAACAATATATGATATACTAGGTAGCGATGTATCCATGAATATTAAGAGTAAAAGAGTAATGGACTAATGTTTCAGACTAGACATGCAATTTCATGGGGGGGAGGGGGGTATATTAAAGCATGACCTTTACTTTTGTGCAACCTTAACCTTGACATCTGATGTAATGGTCTGGGTATTTCAACAGTTAAATGCAGGTGAAACAAGAAATCTCACACAAACTCAAAGTGTTGTCAAACAAACTGAAATTGTGACCTTGACCTTTGAGGTATGGGTGTGGGTCTTACTCCCGACACGTCGTCATGTTATGTTGATCATTTGTAGCAAGTACCAACAAAATCCATCTATTCATGACAAAGTTACAGGCCGGAAATTAAATACCGGACGGACGGACGGACGCTGCGATTACTATATGCCTGCAAAAAAATTCTAACATAAAGTCAACAACTTGATGTAAATTGTAAAAGTACAAGAAAGTAGAAAACTAGAATAATGTCAGCAATATGATGTGAACTATAACAGTACAAGAAATTAAAAAGTTAACATACAGTCACTGAATTATGTAAACTATAAAAGTACAAGAAAGTAGACAAATAACATAAAGTCACCACAGAAGTTTTAGAAAGTAAAAAACAAGCCTAACTGCATTATAATATGCATTATCGTCATTAATCTGAGAAACTGCTATAATACGTTAAACAGCAATCTGCATTCATGTCATCAATCTGAAATTGAAAATATTGAACAGTGAGAAACTCTACATAAATGTAACCAATCGGAGGCACTGCTTTGAGCTACAATGTCCGTCTCCAACCACCAGGACAACACACGCTGACTGGAAGTCTAACGCCATGTTCAACACATTACAGGTCATATATGGCATTCAGATTTATTTTGTAAAGGAATACCTCAGAATGCATCTAAATAAAACTCCCTTCGTCCACATGTAACTGACGACTGTGGAATTAAAGGGATCCTGAGACGGCGTCTAGTATAACTTCTGGCCACAACAGAACCCAATGCCAACTGAAGTTTGGGGAAACATGAATGTACAGCCTATTGACCAATAGAAACACCGTTGTTATCGGTAAAGCAAAATTACAGTATCAACGCAGAAAAACTTTATCCAATTTGACACTGTTGATATCAGAATATCTGTTAGGCAAAATTACGGTAAACATGAACACAGAAAACCTTCATCCATGACAGTTTGACAACGTTGTTTTCAGAATATCTGTAAGGCAAAATTACAGTATACATAGAAAACATTTATCCATGTAAGATTGACACCGTTGTTATCAGAATATTTGTAAGGCAAAATTACGAATATACAGAAAACCTTTATCCATGATAGATTGACACCGTTGTTATCGGAATATCTGTTTGGCAAAAAAACAGTATATATGTACACAGAAAACCTTTTATTCATGTCAGATTAACACCGTTGTTATCAGAATATCTGTATGGCAAAATAACAGTATACATGTACACAGAAAACCTTTATCCATGACAGTTCGACACCGTTGTTATCAGAATATCTGTAAGGCAAAATTACAGTATACATAGAAAATCTTTATCCATGTCAGATTAACACCGAGTAATCAGACTGTCTGTATGGCAAAATTAAAGTATACATGTACACAGAAAACCTTTATCCTTGATAGTTTGGCACCGTTGTTATCAGACTATCTGTAAG
The DNA here is from genome assembly GCA_029582155.1 of Panopea generosa. Taxonomy (NCBI): domain Eukaryota; kingdom Metazoa; phylum Mollusca; class Bivalvia; order Adapedonta; family Hiatellidae; genus Panopea; species Panopea generosa. The sequence continues at coordinate 19,654,577 of CM055896.1, read as the reverse complement.
GCAAAACTACAGTATACATAAACACAGTAAACCGTTATCCATGACGGTTTGGTACCGTTGTTATCAGAATATCTGTAAGGTAAAATTACAGAATACACAGAAAACCTTTATCCATAACAGTTTGACACCGTTGATATTTAAATACATGTATCTGTAAAACAAAATTACAGTATACATTTACAAAGATAACCTTGATCCATAACAGTTTGGTACCGTTGTTAGCAGAATATCTGTAAGGCAAAATTACAGAATAAACAGAAAATCTTTATCCATGACAGTTTGACAGCGTTGTTATCAGACTATCTGTAAGGCAAAATTACAGTATACATGTACAAAGAAAACCTTTATCCAATACAGTTTGGTACTGTTATTATCAGAATATCTGTAAGGCAAAATTACAGTGTACACAGAAAACCTTTATCCATGACAGTTTGAAACCGATGTTATCAGACTATCTGTAAGGCAAAATTACAGTATACATGTACACAGAAAACTTTTATCCATGACAGTTTGGTGCCGTTGTTATCAGAATATCTGTAAGTCAAAATTACAGTGTACACAGAAAACATTTATCCATGACAGTTTAAAACCGATGTTATCAGACTATCTGTAAGGGAAAATTACAGTATACATGTACAGAGAAAACCTTTATCCATGATAGTTTGGCACCATTGTTATCAGACTATATGTAAGGCAAAACTACAGCATACATAAACACAGAAAACCTTTATCCATGACGGTTTGGTACCGTTGTTATCAGAATATCTGTAAGGTAAAATTACAGAATACACAGAAAACCTTTATCCATAACAGTTTGACACCGTTGATATTTAAATATCTGTAAAACAAAATTACAGTATACATTTACAAAGATAACCTTGATCCATAACAGTTTGGTACCGTTGTTTTCAGAATATCTGTAAGGCAAAATTACAGAATAAACAGAAAACCTTTATTCATGACAGTTTGGTACTGTTATTATCAGAATATCTGTAAGGCAAAATTACAGTGTACACAGAAAACCTTTATCCATGACAGTTTGAAACCGATGTTATCAGACTATCTGTCAGGCAAAATTACAGTATACATGTACACAGAAAACTTTTATCCATGACAGTTTGGTGCCGTTGTTATCAGAATATCTGTAAGTCAAAATTACAGTGTACACAGAAAACATTTATCCATGACAGTTAAAAACCGATGTTATCAGACTATCTGTAAGGCAAAATTACAGAATACATGTACAAAGAAAACCTTTATCCACGACAGTTTGAAGTAAATATAAACATGTTTCTGAAAGTATTAATCCATAAACCGTATCACAAAATCAATTTTAAAAACTGCTTTTATTTCACTATAATAGAACACCGATGCAGCAAACTGACACAACCTTTACTTTACTCAAACGTCCTAAGGTAGGGCTTCATCCATGGGTCTCCACTATGAATTTTGAGCAGAAATATACACAGACAGGTGTATACATGTACATAGAAAACCTTTTTCAATGACAGTTGAACACCGATGTTATCAGAATATCTGTAAGGCAAAATTACAGTATACATGTACATAGAAAACCTTTATCCATGACAGTCTGAAGTAAATATAAACACGTTTCTAAAAAATATTAATCTTTGAACCGTATCACATAACTAATTTACAACACTACTTTTATTTCACTATAAAAGAACACAGAAGCAGTAGACTAACAAAACCTTTACTTTACTCAAACGCCCTAAGGTAGGGCTTCATCCATGGATCCCCACTCTTACTCTTGTGCAGAAGTATACGCAGGCAGTTGTAACTTCTCATCTGCTCCCTCTTCCGTTTGCACTGGAGCAACTGTAGACCCTTACCTGTGAACCGCATCATTATATCTTTCTTTTCCCTCTCTTCTTTCGCTTTCAATACTCTCTGTCTCTCTAACTCCTCTGCCATAGCCCATCTCTCTTCCTCTGCTTTCTGCACCGTCATCCTCGCTTTCTTCTCGCGTTCACGTAGCATCCGCCTTACATTCTTTCTAGCTTCCTTCCTTCGTCTGTCAGTTACACACCTGTAGTCTATAACAACTTCTTCCAAAGGGAACCAGTCTACCTCTTCTTTCTCAGTCAGACGTAGTCTTTCTAACCTTGTTGCCAATTCGTCAATCTCATCCTGAAAAACACTTTTATCATACTTGAAAAACTTTTTATCATTGTTCAAACTCAGTCTACTAAACCTCTGAATGACTGTGTTCAAGTCTTCCTGAAAACCGTCGTCAAGTTCTTGTGTAATTGTTCGTCTGTTAATGTCAAGGTCACGGTCAGTGTCAACAGCATACTTATCAGATCTGTAGCGGATAAACGCTTCCGGGACAAATTCAGACACTCCTGAAAACAGAAAATATTAAAATGTTATTATTAAGAGTGACTGAGTGATTGAGTGACTGACTGGACGAACGAACGAATAAATGAATGAATGAATGAATGAATACATTTGGGTATCACGGTGTATGAACAAAAAAAATTAAAATAAGGAAGATTCCTTAATGTACACTCTCCATGTTTAAAATGAATAAGAAGAAATAACTTTGAATTTGATTATTGCAGAATTGCAGTTTTTTTTTTAGCAAATGCCACGCAATATATATTCAATGATTCGAGGTGCATACTTCCTCAACCAATAATCAGATGTGTGTGATCTTGGTATCAAAATAAAGGGATTGGTAATGTCTTTGGATGATAGTTTGTTCTCTTTTTAATTGAAAAAAAAATGATTTTACAGTTATATTAAGTGATAATTTATGTATTTCCAACCTTTTTTAAATCAAGAAATAAACCGATTTTTTGAAGAAGTTTTAGACTAAATGCATCACCAGGTACACGTATCTTAGCGCTATACTAGTATAACCGACGGTACTAAGAGTGATCAGGATCATAGATCGTTAATGCTTTGTGTTATGTTTGCTATACATTATGGCTACCTTTTACTGTGGATGTGCCTTACTTATTATTGTTTTAAGATAACCATGTTTCTTGAATGCTTGTTATATGCCTACATGTGTATTTGGGAAATAAAATAACAAATAACAAAGGCATAATCATATCATAACGAATTATTCTTAAAACGCACAATTCTTACACACAATATCGGGTAATTTGAAATGAACTAAAAAATCACATTTTATTTGGTAACAGAACGTGTTGATAAGCTAGAGTTATAATGGGTACTACATTCAAATCAATGTAATGTTTCAAAGAGCGAATTCGAGTGTCAATGTTAAGAACTGGCTATTTAGTTTGTTGCACAGCATATTTATACAATAAAGCAGACATGTGCATTCTGGAAAATACATATTCTCATATTGGTAGAAATGTGGCCAGATATAGTATATGCCTCCAGTGTAGCCAAGAGAAATAAGATATAAAAAAGTGAGATGAAGTAAAAATAAAGAATAGAAAGCAACCTTTGATCACTGTGGCGGGTGAATGCTTGCCACGGCGATCAGAGAAGAAAATCTTGAATTTCCCAGAGGCGCTATAGAAAAAAGAGAGATAGAACAGTCGTGTAATGTATGTATTTAAGAAAGTATCAACGCACATGTATATACCATAGAGACAGTCAACAGGAGTCACTGCGTGAGATATTGTGTAAGAACTAACCATGGTGCGGGCGTGGAGGGACAAGCGGACGTTACCATCACTTAATTACCCTCATGGCATTCATATAAAGACAAACAATAATCCTTTGATGTAAAGAAGTCTCCAAGACCTGTTAACTTCCGGAAAATCGGGAGTATTTATTGATGGTCAAACAGAGGTGAAGTAATACACAGAAAATACGTATGACTGTCATTCTGGATTACAACACTATACGTATTACTGTTCTTTAACATTATCACCAATTAAAGCTTCACGTCTGTAGGAATTATAATCATGCCCTACTGTATACTGATGAAATTTTACCACTTATGTTGATATATTACCCAACACGCAGCGACTAACATGCTAATCGAAAGTATTAGAGATTGTAGAACACGTATTCGTACAAAAATTGCGGCAATGGCGAAGACGATTTATTTAAAGTATCAAGTGTGCGGGGCTGTTGTTGTTTTTAACAAATTACATATTAAATATTGTTGTTGTTTTTTTAAAAATTGCTTCGACTTCATCGCCGAATAAAATTTAAAAAAATAAATAATTTTAAATAACGAATATGTGTAGGTTTCAGTGAATTATAATGTTCAGTGTTCACGAGTCAAATGTGATATTTATTTGATATGTAAGCAATACATTATGATTTCACTATTTCAAACAGTGAAATTATCAAAAATAATTCACCGAGAAATCGTAAAAAAGCACACCTTATTTTAGTAGTGCTTTGAACTGTCTACCTGTTTCACTTTTAATGGTAAAAAACATTTTTTATTTTCTTTAGAAGAAGAACTATCATGCCATTATTCTATTTTAGGGAAAATGAAAATCTGCTTTTGTACTTACACAAATCCAACAGCAACAAGCATCAACAATGGCACAATCCTGAAATATACATGTACAATAAAAGTTAAGTTTATCTGAAACTTTAACGGCATGTTTATGCCATCGAGGGATAACAGATAAGTTAAACTAACACTCTTTCCTGGAATACTGGAAGGTTAACCAGTTCTCGAGCACACCAATATCTGCAAGAAAACGATTACTTGCCCACTTGAATCAGTGGTGACAGACGAATGACAATGGCGATGTCGTATATATCGGGGGTTCGAACTCACGACCCCTGGAATGATAATGGGACACAATGTCGTATGTATTGGGGGTTCGAACTCACGATCCCTCGAATGACAATGGGACACAATGTCGTATTTACCGGGGGTTCGAACTCACGACCCGTCGAATGACAATGGGACACAATGTCGTATATATCAGTGGTTCGAACTCACGACCCCTAGCATGATAATCAGACGCGCTGACTGAGGTAACCGTACCCGGATTAAAAGTTAAGAACATTTTACTTTTTCAATAACTAATTCAGACAAAGTTTCTATCAAAGGTCCTGCTATTTGAGAGAAGACGTACGGAGTATCTATGTTTTACATCAAGTTTGTGTAGTTTACATTACTTAAGCATCACCAAAACTATGCTATATTGAACTATTTCTAGGTATTAGCAACTCCGGTCATGTGGACCCAGCGGTAGTTCAAAAGAAATGTGTTTGATGAAATTATAAAGAAAAATAATTGAATTAGTTTAATATATTTTAATACATATTTTATAACTTATATTACAGATATTTACATCACATCACATGATAATACATACTTATATATAACATACGCAAATGGATTGAACTACAAGTTATAACAACATTAGTTACAGTTCTCTCCATATCATCAACATCAATATATTATGTATACCGGAATGAAATGTAATAACATTCATGATATAGGTTATAGTTTTAAATGAATACTATAAACTTGAAAAGAAGAAACACATAGAAATGTGAAAACAATGAAGGGGGAAATCCCCGCTTGATAAACTTGCCCTGTTGCCCATCACAATAGAAACCAAACAATCGCCCCACATACTGTTCAATTTAAAATTTCGACAGCCACGCGTAACATACTTTACTAATAAGTTAGTCGATTTGAAAACGTTGCGTGTTTTTAATATATTTTTGAAATTCTTGAAAAATAAATTAATTATGATTATTTGAGATATCTGGTGTGCCGTACAGCAATTGTCTTGTACTTAATGGGTGAAATTTACAAGTATTGGTAAAAAGTTGAAGCCTTTCATTCCTAAAAATGTTACACTTGAAAATAAAATGTTCTGCATCTTCAAATTCATTAATACTGTAACGCCTGTCAGGGCCGATATGTATAAACGAGGATTTTATAAGTAGATTATTGTACGTTGAGAAAAGAATAAATCAGTTTAAGGAGACATACGTTTTTAATGTATTTTAACAGTTAGTCATCAGGCATACGGTACAGTAGAGTTATAAATTAATACAACGTATATATTTCCAACTGAGTCCGGGTATTTTATATGGGGACCGTATGCTAAACGGTGACTAATTATTACCTTGCGTGGGAAAGAATCGTTGGAAATACCCAGTATGGCTCATTTATATAGGCAGATAATCTATCAGGATGGCGAAAACAACCAATAGAAACGCGAGTTTTAAATACTTGAACCAATGAAAACACGGATAGACTTCGATCCGTTCTACCAAGTCGATCAGTTTTCCGCCATCTTGATAGATATTTCAACGAAAACCATTTTTGTAACATGAAAACTATGGCAAATCTAAGAAATATATTGTCTGTTGTGGTCCTAATCAATACCTTGGAATACAAAGATGTGATTGATATAGGATGAGGTTAGGAAGTATATACGAGTTAGTACATAAATCAACCGATAGAAAACTATCGCGACTGAGGCGAGCGATAGACATTTGAAATCTAGCGCTTTCGTAACTTTTACAATAATATATGAACCAACTTATAAATAGTACTTGAACTTGAAATAATATTACAGGATCATACCGAAATGATTATATGTTAAACAATGAGTGGTGATTACTTAAGATTTCTTCAGGATATCCAGTTTCTCACAAATGAATGAGGAACGCTGAGATAACCGGAAGTGATAGAAATATTATCAAACAAAGGAAACAAATGGAAATCTAAAGTAATCATACACTACATTTGATAATAATTCATATACAATGTTGCGTTACATAATTGCGAATGGCTATTGCTCATGAAGTTGTGATTTAAATCTTATTTATGTTAATGGAATTATAATAGAAATGTCTTTCATGTCTATCGTGTCTATCAGAGTTCTATCAAGTCTTATAATATATCCTAACCTAGTATTTAGTGTTCATGAGGTTGTGATGGAAATTCTTATTCATATTTATTTATATTTAATGGAATCATGGTTAATTTATTTATCACACTTTTCCTAACTTACAAAAAAAAAAGATAAAAAAAAAACAGATTTAACCTGTGACGATACTATATTGTACAGAATCACAACCTCAGTTTGACATTGGCGTTGTCTATAACATTAATTAGGGGATTTGGAATGGTGTTGGCAGTCTTTAAAACTGAAACAAGGGCCTCGTCAAATGTTTGCCCTAAGGCAACCTTCCGTACTTGGCTGTAATTTAAGATCCTCATCCTTTGTCTTTCCGTCATAGCGGAGAATTTTCTGGTCATAGTTCCAGGTAATATTAAAAAGTTATATTTGTCTAGGATGTCTTCCAACGGCGTGGTTGGAAAACCAGAAGTGTCACAGTCCAGCAGATTAGCTGCATGCTCTGCTACCTGGAAACGCCGCTGACTGTCCATCAGTCTCCACCCAACTGGTGCCCAAGACACACTGTGTAACTGTCCTTGAAATGTTACCGTTGCTTCTCCAACCCATTGCCGGCGTCCTGGTGGAAGTAAAGGCATCCGTGCTGTTTTGAGCACCAAAATCGCTGCAGTAACGAGGGGCGAATCCACTGGCTCATTGTCCTGTGGCTGTTGGTGCGCCTGGTTTGTTTCTAGATTTCCAAGCCTTGGAAATGGGAACGGTAACTTGGGTGCCGGGAACGAAACTATGGCTCTGTAAAACACTCAGAAAACTCAAGACTTTCACTTATCTCACTTGCCAATTCTTGAAATCTTACAGTCTTCACTTCGACACCTAATCCAGGTTTCAACAGTATTGATCCTACTAACCGCTGTAGTTTAGTTATAATTATTATTGGCGTAATTCTGTTCAGCCTGAAATGAAAATGTTCCTGTTTCACCTGAACTGGAAATAGATACCCTTGGTCACTATCGGTGAGAGGACCAATCAGAATACTTATCTTTGGCCGAGTAGGGTTGTATGCCTCCATACTTAGGACTAGATCACCGCTTCGGGTCTTCCTCACGTAACGGGGTGCAGTCACCCCGAGTCCAACCGGACTCCCATTGTGCCAATGACTTACTCGGGCCATTAACTATAATGAGCCACAGTTTAAATGTGTTCTTGATGCTCTGGACCGTTGGAGAGTAAGCAGGAGCTGGTGTTATTAACCTTCTATAATCGTGTGTGAACACTGAGAAATAAAAACTCACACCTTCCGAGAAAGACTGAGGCGCCAAACTATCTTCCAGACCTGGATGTTTTAGCACTACATGTTTTTTTAAATCTCCGATTCGGTTGCTAATCTTTTCTTTATCAGCACACCAAGGACACACTTCCTTAAACCTAAGGTGTAAAGGTCCACCAACATGGTTTTTCAGGTCCTTCCTGGTCGCAAAGTGTTCCGGACAGAGCCAGCACTGCATAGCCATTCTGGAGAATAAAGATATACACATTTCAAGCGACTGTTTTTGACTGTATCTATATCTAACAGCCTATTATGCCCGATGACTAGTTAATGTTTGTCTTTATTTAACTCTGTTTTTTTTGTTGTTTTTTTTTGTTGTTGTTTTTGTGTTTTTTTTGTTGTTGTTTTTTTTTGTCGTTGTTTTTTGGTGTTTTTTTTTAAACACATAACTTTACCACAGTTAACATTGTTTTGGGTTTGTTTTTCCTGGGGGTGGATAATTTTTTTTTAATTTGAACGTATTTTATTATATTTTGTACTTTTCTTTTAATTCACAACATGCACAATATCTGCGAAATCAACTTGTTTAAGAAAATCAGTCGGATAATGGAATTTAAAAACGCTTAACCCATGATGATGGGAGAAAATGTAAACGCTCCAATCTCGTCCTGACTTAATATTTATTGATCCTCGATAGGCGAAACTGGGTAGCTAATTCAATCCCTAACCTAATTGAAATTACCAAGGCAGCGCTGCCCTTCTACATCTTTATCCATGGTAACTCTTGACAAGACATCACTGCGATCGATATGCAGTCGGACCACTATACTTCTGTAAATCATTTGTTTTCGCAGAATACTGCTATGCAGCATGGTCAATTCTTTTAGAGTTAGCCTTGTCCCATTTACTGCAGGACATATTAATATGTTCACTTTAATCATGCTAATAAGATGTTATTTTCCAGCCCCCATGTTTTCTATATTATATTTTACAAAACAAAACTGCAATTTAACTTTTTAAACATATTTTCTTCTTTCAGTTCTCAGTTACGCGTCTAAAGTTCACTTTAACTCGACAGTTTTAAACCATTTTGGAGTTGTATTACCCCTGTATATTGTTTAATTAAGTATGCCAGATCATCAATTCTTTTAAATACCAAGAATGGTCCTTTCCATTTAGGAACAAACTTGAAGCAGACACTGGCTTACTTCTTGGGTCATACAGCCAAACAGCCTGACCGGGTTCAATGATTTTCGATTTTGATTTTATATCATAATGTCATTTCCGATAGATAGCAGCTTTCTGGAGATTTTTCCGCGCCGTGTCATGGTCTGTTTTTATTTTCTCTTTCAGATTTTCTGCATACTGCCCCTCATCAGAGTTTATATTTGACTCTGGATGTCCAACCATGGCAGCCATTGGTAATATGACTTCCTGACCGAGTGTCATACGATTAGGGGTTATCCAAGAGCTTGAATGTGGAGAAGCGCGGTATGCCATTAGTGTCTGTGGCAGGTACATGTCCCACGCATTCAGTTGTTGGGAACAGAATGATGACCAAATGGTTTTAAGTGTCCTATTACTAACACTCTACAACTGAGTTTGCTTGGGTTCTCATCACTGAAGTTTTGACTTTTGTTATTCCCAAGACTTTGCACATTTCTTTGAAGAGATGTGATTCGAAATTTGAGCCACAGTCAGTAAGCACAACAAGAGGAACTCAAACCTAACTTCAAAGTTGTTAATAAATGCTTCTGCGACCGTATCAGCTTATTGGTTTGGGAGTGTCACAGCTTCAGTCCATTTGGTGAAAATGTCAGTTATCACAAGAATGTATCTGTTCCCTTTTTGTGTGATGGGAAGTGGACCGGTAATGTCTAGAGCCACTTTCTCCGTTGCTTCATTCACAGGATCATGACCTAAAGGGGCTCGTGTCGGTGGTGCTGTCTTCCTTGCTTGACACTTGACACATAACGAACAGTATTTCTGAACACATTCTTTCATTGCTGGCCAATAGAATTTCTGTTGAATACGGGTTACCATCTTGTCAGCACCCAGATGACCAGCTGACGGAATGTCATGATAAAAGTGCTTGTCGCAACTTTGATGGAACAATAAGCTGGAGAAAACCCTCGTTACAACTATCGTGCCACCGACGATGAAGCATATTTCCGTGGGTTTTAAGACGGTCCCACTGTCGCCAGAGTGTTTTTGTAGATGATGAATGTCTTGCTACCGATTCCCAACTCGGTCGCACTGTATTTTCGAGTGCTACCATAACAGGACCAATGTCCTTATCTTGAATTTGTAGTTGGTTTACTGAGTTTGGGTCCCACTCATCAAGCATGATAGGGTGCGGCTTTATCTGAGCTTCAGTGGCTGTCTGCATGCCCCTATTGGTAACCCGCACGCTTCTTTGCTGTGTATCAAGATTATTAATTACTGGAACATCAGACTCATTTAATATTTGCTCATTTTCATGCTCTTCAAGATTTTGTTTAAACTCAACTTCGTACCATTCTTGTCTTGAGCATGCCTTGCACAGGATTCTGGAGAGTGCATCTGAATTCTGGTGCAGTCTCCCTGGCCGATGAACTACAGTAATGTCATAACTTGAGACTTGTTCGAGCCATCGTGATATTTGACCTGTGGGTTTTTTCAAATTTCTGAGCCAACTTACTGCTGCGTTGTCTGTGCGATCGGTTATATGATGGCCAACAAGATATGGGTAGAAATGCTTAAGAGCCGCTACAACAGCATACAGCACTTTCCTAGTTATGCAGTATTGCAGTTCATGTTTTGATAGTGTTTTGCTCATATATGCTACCACACGCTCAGTTCCTTCCTGTATTTGAGATAGCACAGCCCCGATTGAATTGTGTGAGCTGTCTGTGTCAAGTATGTAAGGTTCACCGATGATGGGGTCAGTAAGCACTGGAGCAGATGTGAGTTTCTGTTTCAACATCTCGAACGCCATCTGACATTCATCAGTCCAATTGAATTTACGATTCTTCTCGCTCAGTCTATACAGAGGTTTGCAGATTTCACTGAATTTTTCAATAAACCGCTTGTAGTAGGCCACTAGACCATAGAAAGATCTGGTTTGCTTCGCTGTTTTGGGTACAGGCCAATTAACAATGTCCTTGATATTCTCTTGACATGTACTCACACCTTCGGCTGAAACTTGATGACCCAGGAAATGTACAGACGTTTGTAGAAAGACATATTTTGAAGGTTTCAGCTTTAACTTTGCATCGCTTAGTCTTTGAAAAACATGCTCCAGTCTCTTTAAATTATCGGTTACTGTTCTACTTGGTACAATAATATCGTCCATATATACCACACATTCCGTTCATTGGAGGCCACGCATAATGTCACCCATTAGTCGACAAAATATAAAGGGTCCTATTGCCATTCCAAAAGGCATGTGCACAAACTGGAACAAATTTACCTCATTAACTTGGCGATAGTCGACGCACATGCGTGGTGTTCCATCTTTCTTGGTTACTATTACCAGATTGCTACACCATTGGCTAATTGAAGGTTCAATGACACCATTGTCAAGCATGTTTTGTATCTCTGCTCGCTTAACTTCACGTTTAGCTAAAGGGAGCCTCCTCATCTGTTGTTTGACGGGCTCTGCACCCTGAATTATCTCAATATTGTGTTCAATTCTGTCGGTCAGTCCGAGATCGTTGGATGACTTCGCGAATATTCCTGTATACTTTACTAACAAGTTTTTAAGTAATTCCTTTTCAGATTCGCTGAGGCCAACACAACTTCTGTCATATTGATCTTGAAGAAAATCAGGTAGATTAGTTTATTTTGATTCATTTTCAATTTTTATCGATTCATCTTTATTTTTCACGTTAACCTGTGCACAACCGACTTGTTCTTTTATTTTTCCACTAAAGGATGAGCACACACCAAGTGCAGTTTTTGGATAAATAGTCACAGAGTTCTCGTTTACTTTTACAATGTTAAGTGTAACTGAACTATCATCACTAGTATTTACTAAACCTGGAATTAACTAGATTGACTGTTTCTGACTGACGGGTTCAACTAGAGCCAGAGTTTCAAGATGTTCTTTACTAGGAATTGTTACAGTAGCCTATGCACTAGAGTTACCAGGAATGGTGGTTTTCTCAGTAGCTAATACCCTGCAGACCATTGATCCTTTTCCTCCAAGCCAACATGGAATTTTATCCCCCTGTTTGGTTTGCAAAGCATATTTTTCATTGTCCACATCTTTTACATGACTAAACATAAAATCTTGTCCCAAAATACCATCAGGGGCTATGTCACACACTATCACCGGGTGAAAGTACTCAGTCTGTCCCAGTTTAATTACAAAGTTTGCAGTTCCCTGTACCTTAATTTCAGTACCAGTCACATCCTTCATGCATACGTTTCCCCTGTTAAAACTGGCCTTAATCCTATATCAATTTCTTCAAAAATTCTATTTGCTAAAAGAGTATTTGAAGATCCACTGTCAATTAACAAATTTATTTTGATATTCGATATTTCTGCACATGTGTAAAAACCATTGTCCCATTTTTCATAATTTTTGAAAGTTTATCCTATTTAACTTGTCTTAGTTGTTTTTCAGGTAGTCTAGGCCCTTCACTTGCCATCGACTGAGACCCTACTGAGTCGACGGCCGGCAGTTTTCCAATACTTCTTGAGAATTTGTGGAATTTGATGCTGGTTGTTGGTTCTGGTGTGCATTTTCACGCTGGTTGATTTTAAAATACTCGAGCGTGTTGCTGTGGTTGCCAGCGTCGAGGCTGGTACTGGCCTTGTTGACGGTTGTCTTGTCTGTCATTGTGTGGGCAGTTATACTGAACATGATCTTGGGACTGGCATTTGTAGCACCTGCACTGGTTACGATGACCCTATCCATTAAAGAGACCATTTTGAGCTTGGGAAAATTGCCTGACACAGTCTTGAAGCTGTTTCAGGGTTCTCTCAATGTTTGATCATGATGTAACTTGGGTCCCTGCACTCTGGTTATCTTCAATAGTGTGTTGATTGGTGACCATTCTCGCATACTGGTGTTGTTCCTCTGATGTACGAAAAACACCTTGATAGCATTTCTATGATACATACAGCATCTTCTATTGTTTTGCATTGTTCTGTCAGACATTTGTATTTGATCTCAGTTGGCACATATTTGTACAGTTGGTTCAATGCTATCATTTCTTGCGCGCTACGAATCTGGTTTCGAATCGCGACATCCACATAGGTTGCTGCCTAGCTTTACCAAACCTTTGTCCAAGATGGTATATAACTGTTCCATATGTTTCACGGTCAGCTCTCCGCATTGTCATGGCATAATTTTGAGCTTCTCCCCGAAGACTAGCTAGAAGTGCTAATGCCCTTTCTCTTCTATTCCATTGTCCAAGTTCAGCACATATTTCGAAAAGGCTTATGTAGGTTTCCCAATCTTCCTCACCAGTGAAGTACTGTGGCTTGATAGATAATGACCCACCCTTTGATCGCCCGCCTTCATATGGTGCTTGTACTGATGTTTCAATGGGAATTCCCAAGTGTTGAACCCTAGAGCGGTTTGAACAATTTTTTTCTTGGAGACGTGACCCCCTGTTCTCCGACTCTCGTTTGGTTGATAAAGGTCTGGAACTTCGTCATTACTTTCTACATCACTTTCCCAAAGGGGTTCTCCAAAGGTTCCTGATCTACACTCTGGTTATCGTCATCCATAATCTTGCCTTGATTTCTTACATTAAATATTACTTCATTATCAGAGTCATCCATTTTTGGCACTTGGAGAATAAACAATACTTTCAGTACCTTAGATACTTTGATTTCGTAACTAAACGAGATACGTTGACGAATAAACAGTGATCTGAGTCCGGATATTTTATATGGGGACCGTATGCTAAACGGTGACTAATTATTACCTTGCGTGGGAAAGAATCGTTAGAAATACCCAGTATGACTCATTTATATAGGCATAAAATCTATCAGGATGGCGAAAACAAAATAGAAACTCGAGTTATAGATACTTGAACCAATCAACACGGATAGACTTCGATCCGTTCTGCAAAGTCGATCAGTTTTCCGCCATCTTGATAGATATTTCAACGAAAACCATGTTTGTAACATTAAAACTATGGCAAATCTAAGAAATATATTGTCTGTCGTGGTCTTAATCAATACCTTGGAATACAAAGATGTGATTGATATAGGATGAGGTTAGGAAGTATATACGAGTTAGTACATAAATCAACCGATAGAAAACTCTATCGCGACTGAGGCGAGCGATAGACATTTGAAATCTAGCGCTTTCGTAACTTTTACAATAATATATGAACCAACTTATAAATAGTACTTGAACTTGAAATAATATTACAGGATCATACCGAAATGATTATATGTTAAAGAATGAGTGGTGATTACTTCAAATTTCTTCAGGATATCCAGTTTCTCACAAATGAATGAGGAACGCTGAGATAACCGGAAGTGATAGAAACTGAAACAAACGGAAATCTGAAATAATCATACACTAGATTTGATAATAATTCATATACAATGTTGCGCTACATAATTGCTCATGAAGTTGTGATTTAAATCTTATTTATATTAATGGAATTATAATAGAAATGTCTTTCATGTCTATCAGAGTTCTATCAAGTCTTATAATATATCCTAATCTAGTAATTTAGTGTTCATGAGGTTGTGATGAAAAGTCTTATTCATATTTATTTATATCTAATGGAATCATGGTATCAATATTTATCACACTACAAACACAAAACGGACTATCTCTTAGGTGGTTAATATATAGATGACCATTTAAGTTGCTGCAATTGTTCCTTAAACGAGCATGTTGAACTGGTAAGTATCTTTCTACAAACAAAAAGAATATGGGGACCAAAATTGAACCAAAATAAATCAATCAACAGGAATAGTAGATCTTGCTTTATACATCCTCTTGAATCATTGAGCTGACAATTCTTTAGAAATTGTTTAGCTTCTGAGTGATTTAATTGCTCAGTCTGAACGCTTTGATAAAATATGTATGTGCACCAGTAAATTACCCAGTGAGTGGAAATATAACTGGAGGAATTACTGAGAAAAGGACCGAGAGACCGCTGAGATTATGACATTGTACTGAATGTGAACACGAGTTAAATTATATTTCAGACAAAACACTGACATCTGAAATTTACTGTTCAGTGCATTATTTCAACAAAATGCTTTAATGTTTAACGACATTTATGGAGTAAAAATATAACCCCCCCCCCCCCCCAATATAGTAAAAATATTGGCGTATGTGACAATTTATTTAAAAAAAAAAAAAGAAAATTATCATTTCAAATCTTGAATTAATATGTGGCAAATGGCTCTATTTAGAAATGTTGACAGTGTTAGATCAATCTTTTCATCAGTTGTTAGTTTAAAACTTATTTATTTTACTTCGATTGTGAAACAAGTTCTTACTCTCGCTCAAAGTCTAGCTGGGTAGTATAAGCATATGCGAAAAAAGTGTCTTCCTCAGTGACACCACACATGGCCGTGGCGGAGGATCGAACCCACGAGCCTCCGATCATAGGTTCAATGCTCTACCACTAGACCACGCGCTCTACATCAGTTGTCGCAATCTTTCTAAGCGTTTGATGTTTTGGCAAATGAAAATATTGCATTGATTTTAAAAATCATTTTTGCTGTTGTTGTTTTACTCAACGGAGTAAAACATTATTTTTTTTACTGCTGAGATTTACTGATCTCCTGATTTGTATATATGCCACAAAAATTATATCATAAGTCATATGCTAACAGACGATTATAATTCTCATTATCTCATTTGTAACTTTGTTTCATATTTCCTTTCTGTAAATAAATGTCTGTCTTAGTTACGATCCCTCCACACCAGGATCATGGTATACTTTATCTGTAGTTAATGAATTTGCTGTTAATGAAATGTTACAATGTTACAATTAAAAGTTAAACAAATACCCCACCCACGCGGATTTTACATGACACTATAAAATTACTTATTGAACATGAAAAATAACACAAAACATTTAATTATTATGACCATCAATTCATTGAAGTATACATACAAGAGTTGGACAAAGTCCAGATGTGCGACGATCTCCGATAATGCCATGTTTTCACTTTTTTTGAGAGCGTGTTTTCTTTCAGACAAGCACAATCAAGCTACAAAACGTAACTAATAGTAACAGCACCGGAAGTTGACGTTGCCAGCAGAACACGCGCGACGTTGTTATGTTAGCGCGTGAAGCATTGAGGCGCCCCACGGGAATGTAAACAATGGTTTGTTTGAAAAACAAATAACATTTTAAGCACTGTTTTAAAACTAATAACGATCATAGGTGTATTTTGACTTTCTTTTCCAACCCATTCCCCACAAATAAAATAATACAATAAAAACATTTTGAAATCGTTAAATATTTAAAAAATATATAATTATAATAAAAAAGATTGCAAATGTGTGCTGAAAATATTCTGTGACTTTTATACGTTTGCATGCAGTCCACTACAAGATACAAGATACAAGAAACTTTATTTTGTGTCGGATTTACAAATATAAAACACTAACTGTAAAGCTATTTGCCGACAGTAAAAAAGATGGGACCATTTGTTTCATATTTACAACGTTGTAATCTTGGGACAAATTGGAACTCGAAATGTGATAGCATTGTGCAAACACTTTTAAACCGGTAAAATAATCTAGGAAATATCATAAAAATAGATGACTCAAGTCAAAGATCAATGCAAAATATTGGCGTAACCCTAGATGTTACAATTTTGAGGAGAAAAAGAAGAATTTTATTTTAAATCTTGAATTGATATGTAGCAAACCATTACGTCATTCTGTCAGTGCCCAACTTATATAACACGGACATGCCATTAGGAATGTGCTCGCGCATGGCACCACTTCTGATTCTGGATTGTACATAACATCGTCGCTAGCGACAAAGGTTCAGCTGGAAGCCAGTGACGAAGTATGGGTACAGAATGAACGTGCATTCACAACAGCTTAGTTTAAACTTATTTATTTTACTTCGATTGTGAAACACGTTCTAACAACTTAGACAAAACACGCTCGAAGTCTTCCTGGATAGAACCAGTACAAATCATATGCGGAATAAGGATTAGCATTAGCACATATCACATTTATAGCATATAAAGTGTTAAGCGTTGTATATCACACAATTCAATTGTGACATTTTCAAAACACGTCCTTGTTAACTGCTGACCTCACAAACATGCGATTACAACTTTTAACAAAAATAAACCTGATACTTATTTCAGTAAAATTGACGATAAAATTACTAGGATTTGTATTAATATTTGGAAGATATTATTCAGATTTTGAAGGTTGTTGTAACCCTGCCCCTCGCTTGACGCTCAGCATTTAGAGGATAGTTCTAGGTCTGGTCGGCCCGGTGTCAGTATTATGTGACTTGGTGGGATATCATACCATGTGTCTGCGGCATGATACTCCAGTGTGACAGCGCTTAGAATACTGTCTCAAGTAGACACCGTCGCGATATGACTGAAAAATTGTTGAAAGCGACGCTAAACATCATACAACAACAACAACTGCCCTCCGTATGAAACAGGCAACACCCTCACGTCAACTAACACCGACTTCAGCGGCATTCCAATAATAACACTGGCAAGGCAATATTCCAACGGTCTTAGAGCTGACAACGTACAATCAAAACATATATATCAATTGTTTTTAACGCAAAGGTTGTGCTACACTTGTCCATAATGTTATTTCCAGACTGGTTACATGTCTTTTGAGAACATATAACTTTGTACCAACAAGACAAGATAACTTTAAAAAGTTTAAATTTGTGTATATCCGACTTCTAAATTACTTGTGGCCGTAACTAGATCGCGATAACAATACCCGTGAAGTTGCCTTTGGCAATGGATTATAAATGCTATTAATAGCTATTTCAATATAAAAAAAACATATTACGTCCCTTTTTCTTTAAATAAACCAATGGGTATAATGATGAAACTATGAATGTAGAAAATGTAACAAACTATAAAACATTTATTCATTAATATACTGGCATGATAAAAATAATAATTATCATTTTATATTAATGTTATGCAAATGTTTCTAACATGATGAACGTTTTATCTTAGGTATATAAAATACCTAAAATATATTTTTTTTCGATCGTTACTTTATATTGCCGGCCGTTTACCAGTTAGGTGAATGGCCCTTATTTGAAATCCTCGGTCATGAGGTCAACCTTAACATTGGTTGTATTCTTACAATTGCTTAATCACCGGTCGTGGAGGATTAAGCGCCTTTGCTATTTCTTATCTACTGCTGCTCTTACTTTTATTATCTTCAATTTTCTTATTATCCACTATCAACCTCTCTTTGTTCTTCTCATACCTACATCTTTACATGCTGTATTCATTCTTATAATCTAGTTTTCCTTCCATATTTACTTTGTTCTTGTTATCTTTGTTTCTTTCCATGACTTCATTCTTGTAATCTATTTTTCTTTCCATACTTAGTCGATTATTGTTATTATTGTTTATTTCCAGACTAATTTCATACATCAATATTGTTATCTTAATTTCTTTCCATACTAACTTCACACTACATTCGTGTTTACTTTTCGTGCTTTCTTCATTCTAATCGTTGTTTATTTCCTATATATATATATATATATATATATATATATATATTCCAGCGTGCATTGTATACTGGTATATTGCAATAAGAATTTGGACAAAAGTAAGATGCTTATTTTACAATCACTCAGGATCATTACATGTACTAAAAGTCGAATCGCTACAGAACAATTGCAATATCCTTTTAATAGTTTTGCTTTCGATGGATTTTCCCTGCAGTCCCCATTTTTGGAACTTTGTTAAATTGGGGGATTTTTTATGCCCCCAAAACAATTTTTGGGGTGGCAAATAGTAATTGCAGAGTCCGTCCGTCCGTCCTTCCGTCCGGTATTTCGTTTCCGGCCTGTATCTTTGTCATGCATAGATTGATTTTGTTGATACTTGCTACAAATGATCAACATAACATGACGATGTGTCGCGAGTAAGACCCACACCCGTATCTCAAAGGTCAAGATCACAATTTGAATTTGTTTGAATACACTTTGAGTCTGTGTGAGATTTCGTGTCCGGCCTTTAACTTTGTCATGCATACATGGATTTTAATGATACTTGCTACAAATGATCAACATAACATGACGACGTGTCGCAAGTAAGACCCACACCCGTAATTCAAAGGTCAAGGTCACTATTTGAGTTTGTTTGACAACACTTCGAGTTTGTGTGAGATTTCGTGTCCGGCCTATAACTTTGTCATACATACATGGATTTTATAAATACTTGCTACAAATGATCAACATAACATGACGACGTGTCGCGAGTAAGACCCACACCTGTACCTCAAAGGTTAAGGTCACAATTTGAGTTTGTTTAATAACACTTTGAGTCTGTGAGATTTTGTGTCCGGCCTGTAACTTTGTCATGCATAGATAGATTTTAATGATACTTGCTACAATTGATCAACATAACATGACAACGAGTCGCGAGTTAGACCCATACCCGTACCTCAAAGGTCAAGGTCACAATTTGAGTTTGACAACTACTTTGAGTCTGTGTGAGATTTCTTGTCCGGCCTGTAACTTTGTCATGCATAGATGGATTTTAATAAATACTAGTTATAAATGATCAACATAACATGACGACGTGTTGCACTTAACACCCAAACTCCCATTTCAAAGGTCAAGGTCACAATTTAACTTTGTTTGACAACACTTTCAGTCGTTTTGACATTTCTTGTCCGGTCTGTCATCTATGGATAAATTTTAAAAACACTTGGCTCAGTTGATCAACATGACATAATTAAGTGTCGCATGTAAGACCCAGAACCTTTCCTCAAAGATCAAGATCACACTTTCAATTTGTTTGATATTGTGTGTCTGGTCTGTGACTTTGCCTTTAACTTGGCTCAATTTATCAAGCTGACATGACGACGTGTCATTAGTAAGACCTAGACCCATACCTCAAAGGTCAATGTCACACTTTTAGTATGTATGACAACACTTTGAATCTGTTTGAGATTTCAAGTCCGTCCTTTAACTTTATCATACATGGTTGGATTTCAAAAACACTTGGCTCAATTTATCAATTGATCTGTAACTTTGTCTTACATTTAGAGATTTTAAAAAAGCTTGACACAAGTGATCAGCATGTCATGATGATGTTTCAGCAGCATTTAACTGTTGAAATACCCAGAACATTACATCAGGTCAAGGTTACACAAAGGTTAAGGTCATGCTTTAATGTAAAAAACATGAAATTGCATGTCAAGTCTGAAACATCAGTCCATTACTCTTTATATCCATGGATACATCGCTACCTATTATAACATAATTATGTAATTATTTTTCAACGACCATTTGAGGGGCATGCGACACTTACCAATGACATTTCTTGTTTATTCAATTTCGATATATAATAAAAGATTAATAAGAAAAAAATCAAAATTATCTAAGAATAACAAGGCAGTGAACATTGAAAAGAACAATTATTCTGTATTTTGATGCAAAATATGTCACCTTCATGACATTTTAATTGTGAGCGGAGAGGTGATAAAAACTCAAAGATATAAATTTTATTTTCTATTACAACATCAAATGTAGAAACTCGAGCAACCAGCATATATTTGGTGTAGCCTTATTTAGCTACCATATCTGCTTTGGCTGACCGTGTGAGGCACGTTACAACAACACACAGGCATCATTTTAAATAAGAATATTCTGTATAAATGTACTATGTACTATGTCGTACTTAAACGGCGGGTGGTACCTGTCACAGTATGTTTTTACTTATGTTGTTGTCACCCAGTTAGCCGTAATACGATGTACTTTGCTTTCGATAAAACGTATTGGAAGCGTCAATATGGAACTAATAAATTACACGAAGAAGGCAGTCGGTATACATAAGTTTGCATCTCTTTGAAGGCACCCACAAAACTTGGGTGTGGAAGTACTCATATAAAACTAGAGTGTGGAAGTGCTCATTCTCATTTCATTTCACGTTTCTATCGAAATATCCTCGAAAGTTCTTTAAGACCCAAAAATATATCATTTCTTAATAATAATACATGTCACTGACATTAAATGTGCCTTTACTTTTTTTATTTCATGAAAATGCGCCAAAAATCTATTTCTCTTTCACCTGAGTGTGGAAGTACTCTGACAATTTTTAAACTCTTTTTTTTACTTTTTCGGAAAAAAAGTACGCTTGGTGCATAAAATCTAATACCGATGCTAAGTTTACTGTTGGGCGGGTACGGTTATCGTTATCCCGTGTCGATTGTTATAATATTAAAAAAGTAACAATGCATATCTTACCTGAAACGGCGTTGTTCTGGTGTGGTCAGCTCATTTGTGTACATTTTTATCACGTTGCAAAGTTTGTTTCCCGACCGTGGATATATCGAAGTAAAAAATTATTTTTATATGTATCGCAAGAGTATTCTAAGGTGCATTTTGGTTCTGCCGTTACGGGAAAAGGATGAAATTATCGATTAAATGTTATAGGGGTCGAAACCATAATCACAGCTGCACTTAAACATAGCGGAAGTTTCGTTTTTGTTCAGGAATGACTCGTTCAAGAAATGTTTGTGGAATTTTAGGCATAGTAACAACTAGGAAAACTGAACGAAAGTCAATGTTTTTCAACATCATTTACGTATTGATAGCACAGGGGTACGGAGCCCAGCAAGAATTAAAAAAAATATATACCCGACCCCCACCCCCCCCAAAAAATCAAAAAAAAACTCACTATATGCCCAACAATTGAAAACAAAATAATAAAAACACTTTATTATATATGGTTTGAAAGAGAAATGTATTGGCTTTCCAACAGTGTAGGGTTTTTTTTCGAGAATGTTACACTATCAAGTGTATTTTAAGCCGTTTCTTCATCGAGTGTGATTGACACAAACTCGGGGGACGGCCGAGTTCTATCCCTTTTCCATATCTATATATTCGTAAACAAATATATATATATATCATTTTGTTTTCAATTGTTGGGCATATAGAGTTGTTTTTTGTTTTTTTTTTATTGTTTTTTTGTTGTTGTTGTTGTTGATTTGTTGTTGTTGGTGGTGGTGTTGTCTTTGTTGTTGTTGTTGTTGTTGTTGTTGTTGTTGCTTTGTTTTGGGGGGAGGGGGAGGGGGTCTTTTCGTTTATATCTGTAATATTAAAAAAGGAAAGTAGGCTACATACCACCAAGGAATTTTAGAAGAAGCTGTCAAATTCCTTGATACCACCAAGGACTTTGCTTCTTCCATATTTTCTTGATATCACATCCAGCTATTTCCTTTAAAAACAATCTGGAGGGTTTTTTTGCAAAAATTTGAAGGGAAAACGCCAAATGTGTCACCAAAAACACTAAAATCCCCCTAGTTTTGTATGTGGGTGCTCATACAGCACTACAACGAACTGTTCACTGCCACCTTTACCTCGGGAACCAGTCTGGTGATCATGTGACATGGCTCCAAAATACAAAATGGAGAACACAACACTGATATTGACGAGGACGCGCTGATAAGAGAAAAATGAAAATAATGTCATTAGAGGTATTCATTAATGATAACAAAGCCATTATTTCACTTTTATTTAAGCGAGTTCGCATACTTTGTCAGTTGTCTAAATAAACTGATGTAAATACAGAACTTATTTCGACTTAATGTTTTGAAACATGTTTGAACATGATTCTTGATAAATTTATGAAAACAAAACAATAAAGGTCGCTGCACGGGTATGGTCGCTTTTAAAAGTAAAATCCTATATTTCAATGTTTTCATCAATTAATTAGAAGTATTATCGATGCTATATATATTTTATTTCGACTCGCGACGTTAGTCTGTTGGTGGTTCCGGCTAAATACGGTACTGGTGCTTCTACCTTGATTTTGTGTTTAAGACAGGTTGTGCTTTCGTCAACCTTAATTTTGTGTATTGTTATGTTACATACCAATTAACAAGTGTGATAATCCAACATACAACAAGAAGAATGACAACTATACATCGATAGGTGAGACCCTGTTATGGTCTTGTGTACGAATCGATGCTATAATTATATATAGTCTGGTCTGTCATTGAAAAGGAGCAAGTAGTAAAATCTAAACAGAGATAATTAACAGTTATTGCATGTATGTGTAGAAATATTTAACTCCTCCTGAACCAACCAACATATTTGTTGTAATTTTGGTATCAAAAGGAAAAACTTGTTTGTAATTTTCAGTGGTAAATTTTTCTTTTTAAATTCAAAGTAATGAAGAAATTTTATGCTTAAAGATACTTTTGTGTGAACAATTCTTAATGTTCTAACTTTAAATCAGGACTATTTTTTGGTAGTGACCGAAACATATATAAGGGCCACTTTAGAAATTGACTGTGGGCGCTGCCATATTGAAATGTCACGACCATGTGTTAAAAACAATTGCATTGGCCATAAGGAGGTCACCATTGCTTTTCAAAATAGTGCCTTATAAGATTGGTGTGGTATTGAAACCAGACCAGGTTCCGACTGACTGGCAATTTTCAGGCTGCATTTAAAAGGCAAATGCAATGTTTGATACAATGATTGTGGAGTTTTAATGCACTAATTTGAAATTATTAAATGCATTGCCATTTGTATATTAAATAAGAAAATAATGAAAAATAAAATAAGAAATATTTAGGTCTTGAAACTTAAATAGTTAATTTCATGAGAAATAAGGTTGTCTCAAAGCATAGGGTTAAAACAGTGAACATCATTATATCTAATTTATTGTTGTTTTTTAATTTTCAGAGTTAAGAAAGCTGTATCATCGTAAAAAGCTTTTTGAAAAAAAGTCACAAAAATGGAGTTTTCAGATGAGAGTGATATTGGTAAGTATTTTCTTGTTGAGAACTTTCTCACTTGCTGCATATACCGGTATTCAATATTGGGAATTTTCGTTTCTTGTTTAAATAAGCATTTTAAGGCGCCAAACTTTCTGCCCGAGCAGCAAGAAATTGTATGAGCGGTACAACAGCTTTTATCTGTACCTGTTTAACCACTCCTATAAGCATTGTTTTTATGTCACGTTTCATTTTATTAATGGTAATGAGATGCTTTGTATCCATTTTAAAAGAAAGTTTCATTTTTTCAACGACTTTTTAAGGGAACCTGATATACCATCTTTAAAAAGATCAACAATATAAGATTACCATTCCAGACCTCTGTTACCTACCAAACAGAATAGTTTCTCACATGCCTGATATCGATAATTGCCATTATACTTAAGTATAAAATATTTCTATCTCACCCTATGGTTGAGATAAATGCACATGCTAGTATGACATCCACATATTTTTAGAACTTGGAGGAATTCAATAAATTAAATTAACATAAACTTATTTAGTTGTAGTTGCGACAGCGTCTGCTTTAAACAGTATTTGTAACGCTGCCACACTGGAGTATCATGCTGCAGACACATTCTATTGACATGAGGCTGAACAAACCTAGAACTATCCTCTAAATGCTGAGCGCCAAGCAAGGAAGGTTCTAACTCCATTTTTCAAGTAATTGGTATGACCCAACCAGGGAACGAACTGACAACCTGTTGTATGTGAGACGGATGATCTACTTCTATATTACTGATGTGGTTATTTTTATTTAGAAAAAATGTATAAAAATCTTTATGAATTTCAGATAAAAATCATTCATGGGTATATAATTGAGACTATTCAATTATGTGGTTCCACTTCTCACTGTTATTATTTTGATAGGAAGCTCAGAAGAGTTGGTTCTAATAAAAACATTAAAATCTTGGGTTGGGTTATCCTTATCACATGGAAAATTCCCAATTTGAATTGTAAAAATTATTTTTGAAAAAAATTTGCTTGTAGATTCGGCAGTGACACCGATACAGCCCCAGGATGACATCGCCCATGGTCAGGTTCTAGAGTCAGACTTTATGTCTGATTTAAATGTTCATGTGGAGAAACAGAAATTTCGTAGATCCCATCGCAGAGCTGACAGCAGTAGAGACAAATTATCCAGCAAAAAGCGAGAACATCATTCTCATGGTAAGAGAAACCAGGTGACCAGATACGGCAGATTACACCAGTAAACATCAAGGTGTTGTTCTGATATGATGACGTAACTTACCATGTTCATTACATGACTGACTTCATTTCTTTTTTTGTGTACTGGTATGTTATAGGAAAGTCACTATTCAATTCGTTTTGAATTGGTAATGTAAAATTAACTTGATGATCACGTGGCAGGCAGTGTGCAGCATTACTGGTGGCCCGAGCTATAATAAATTTTAAGTTCATGGACCGTTGGGCCATGACAATATTTTTGCAATTTGAAGAAAACATTTTTGAAAACAACGTTCGCTGCAACAAAAGCGCTGATATATACCCAGTTTTAGGTTGTTGTTATATAAAGATGAAATGTGCAAATCGTGAAACTTTTTCCTAATTTTTAAAAAAAAAAATGAAAATAAAAAGTGTCAGGGCAACAGGAAAGTTAAGGGGCGGGTGGGGATGATAATCAAGCAGTTAATTTATTATGGCCTAACAGAGAAATGCTTCTTAAAACAAAAAACATAATGCTTTGTTTTACAAGGAGTATAATGCTTAGTATCGCTAAACATGTAGCTCAGTGTAAGTATTAAAATTAATGATTTTAGTGTTTTTCATTGAAATTAGTTAGGGCCATGGTAATTCTGCTGGTGCCATGACATTTGAAAAGTTAATGTTGCATACTGAGCAGATACATTTGCTTGCACCGTATCTGACAAACTAATGGCTTCTTTTATACATGTATGCAGAGATTTAAATTTGGATGTCCTGTATTTCTTAAAATTATTATCATCTACCGGTACACATTGTAGATCTATTAGTGAGAAGAAATCATCATTTGCAAAACAGAGACTGTCAGTGGCTGCTACAGTTGTTTTGAAAGCTGTAACTGTAGAATTAAGATACAAATGAAACCGAATTACTTTAAGTTTAAAGTTTGAAGAATTTTTTTTCTTTCATATATCAACATAACTTTCAGATCCTTCTGACATGAGTAGAGGCAACCTTAAAGAGATCTACAAGGAGCTGGAAATTATCAGTGAAAAGTTGAAGGTTTGACTTAGCTTGTATCTATTTAGTTGACATTTACCGTCTTGACTCTTTACACTTTGGTCTAAATCTTCAACAAAAATGGTATTTACCGACCAAATGAAAGTAAATATATTGTGTTAGCCAAACATCAGACTTTTCTGGTTTATTTTTAAGAGTACCATATTATACGACAGAGTAAAAGGCAAATTAATCAAACTTGAACTGATATTGGACATTCCATACAAAATGCTCTAGTACTTAAAATATCTGAAAGAATTGTAAGATAATGTTGGTTGTTTTTGTTTGGTTTAATTTGTTGCAGGTTATATATGGCACCCAGTTTTATTGGTGGAGGAAAACCTCAGATGAATCTGAGTAGAACCACTGTCCTTCTCTAGTAACTAGCAACTTTTTAGTAACTAGCAAATGTTCTCACATAAAATGTTTGGGTCAACCTGGGCATGAACCTCCCCATAAACTCAGCGATGACAGGTAAGTGATCTTTAGACAGTGCCTTAGATATTTTTTATATTTTTGTGTGTCTGTTTTCATGCATCTTTGTTTTTATTTTTTTAATGGGGTTTAATGCATTTTCAACATATTTCAGGTTATTTATGGCATATCCAGTTATATTGGTGGGATGACCTCAGAATGAGTCTGAGCAGAACCACTATCCTTCCGTAAGTAACTGGCCAAGTTTTACATATAAAGGTTTGGAGTGAGCAGGATGGGAACCTACTACCTTAGTGGTGAGCGGTAAGTTATCGTGAGATGGTGTCTTTGACCATTCGGCCGTGGAGGACCTTGCATCATTGTTATCATAAATATACCTTGATTAACATTAAACGTGCCATGATGTATATAATATATTTTATTTATATACCTTCTGGAACAAGAAATTTATATTTTGTATATGAACACAAAGTATACAGCTTTTAGTCTAATTTTGTTTACTTGAGAACAATAATGACCAAGACAGGTATTCAGTTATGAATTTGTTGCATAACAAAGTAATTACCCGATTTACCAATACCTAGTTCTTTCCATGATGAACTTTCCCTATTATCAAATCAATTATACCTCATCTTATTTTAGGAAGAGAACCATGTTCTTCATGAAAGAGAGACAAGCCTGCGGGAACGTGAAAGAATGTTGTCTATATCTCAAGAAAACCTTAAAACTATTGCTGACCTAGAGGTCAAACAAAGGGTCATGGCCATAGAAGAGGTACATTGTCGTTTGTTTTAGTTCAAAGGAACACACTGCAATTATGTTACATTTTTATTTAACAATTTTTCTGAAACTTACCTGCATAATGCAAATAAGAATTTAATATATTGGTACCCCAGAATGCATGCTGCCCATTGCTTAGTTACTATTTTGGAAAAGGACTTAACTCTGTTAAATGTTGAAATGCCTTGTCAAAAACTTAAAATATTAGTTGATAAACTCTTCAGCTTCATGGTTTGCAAACACTGTTGTCTGTGTTGCACATTTTCAAATACCGACACTCCAACAGACGGAATCTTTAAATTTACATGTTCATGAACAAGAAATATTGCACTTCCAGTTAAAAAAAATATGTTAAGTCATTCAAAATGTGTTGTTTTAAATACAGACAGTTGAAAAAAAGAAAGATGTAAAGTCTTGCAAGAGAATGGTTTATTTCAAACTAGAGATTTTTATGTTTCACTCAAATTAAATATTAGTTATTTGTATAGGCTTGGCATTCAGATTTATGACTTTACACTGAGTGACTTATGAAAACTGTGAGTAAGAGGTTCTTATTCATTTTTTTTTTTTTAATAAATGAAATTGTCTTATAGATTGCATCTATGAACAAGTAAAAGTCAAAATTTGCTTGTCAGGGCTCTCACTTCACTTTAACGGAATGGGGTAAGGGCCCTCTGAAGGGATAATTTTTTCCTCAGAAGGGGTAATTTTCGTCTTGTTTTCAAGTTGCATCATTATGGTCATGCAAAAAACACATAATACATGTATAACAAGTTAAAAAAAAAGAAGGAACATTAACCTAACCAGTTGCAGGTTTTCTTAGTTCCTTTAACCAGAAAATTTCCCCTTAAGAGTAATTCAGAAAAAAAGGGGTGGGGGGGGGGGGGATGATTTTGGGCATTAATAAATATTCTGTGCTTGTCTCCATTGATTTTACCAAAATTTTACGCTTCTGTGTGAAAAGGACCATAGCTCTTTAAGTTGTGTGATATTAAACTTTAATGATTTCCACCTAAATCAAACTTTGTCAGTGCCTTAATATAAGTGAACACTTGGACATGTTTGAAATTGATCAAATGTTGGTTATAGGTGGGTTTTATTGTAAAATTATATAAAATACTTGTATTAGGCCACATTAAAATTTTTTTCTGTTTCCCCTTGCCCGACCCTATATTTTAGAACTGGGTAGGTAGGCTTCTTTTTTTTTATATCCGTAAAAAACATACATATACAAGATAAACAGAGAAACTCAACATTTTATTAACTGATATGGCTATTCCAATAAAACAACATATATTACATGTGTTGATTGTGCTTAATAGTAACTGTATTGCTCCTAAAAGTGTAGGAATGAAAACTAAGAAAAACTGTAAAAATGACTAGTATTTGTATAACATATATATATAATAAACTGAACTGTGTTTATCTTGATCGACAAAATGAAACTGTATATAGAATAACTAGTATTATTAAATTGGACAGCAGTTACTAAAACTGTTGGCATTTAGAAGTGCCTACAGAACAATATTAAAAAATGAAACTGTATATAGAATAACTAGTATTAATCTGTTGGCATTATTTAATATAGTTCATAGGCATTTTTTTTTAACAGTTTTAGTGGCTGCAGTCAGATTTGCTAATATTAGTCATTCTATATATACAATTTCTGAACATTGTTTCAATATCAAAATAAAC
This sequence comes from Panopea generosa, assembly GCA_029582155.1. NCBI lineage: Eukaryota > Metazoa > Mollusca > Bivalvia > Adapedonta > Hiatellidae > Panopea > Panopea generosa. Next base: position 19,625,428 of record CM055896.1, on the reverse strand, counting down.
TCGCAGTAGTAGTACTAACTTGCCCTGATCAAAGGTTCACTTGCCCAGATTTTTATTACCAATACACTTTGTGGTATAATATAAAATATTTAAACATAAATAGACTTAAATGTATTAATTTTTATGTAGGATTAGCACCCCATAACATAATGGATGTGTAAATCAGAAATTTTAGAGTTTGAATAAGATCGGGAGAAGTGAGAGAATTTCAGGGAGAACTGACTTTGTCTCTATAAGTATGACCGACTTATTGTGTTGTATTTAGCCTTTGTTCTTTATTGACTATCATTTCTGTTCTGTCAACTATGTGGCAGTTTGGGAGCAGGCGTTAATTCCCAAACATTATTTTACATTTCTTTCTCTTCTTTTCTTATGATTGCTAAATGTCATAACATACAACAATGGTAATGTCAAGTCTACAAAGCTATTCAGTTCATCCAAGAGAACTTGGAAATATGATAAATAAATGCAGTCTATCATAGCCTTCAAATATCTAAAAAAGTGCACCTAGTCAACTTTATTTCAAATATTGAAAAAACAATTTATCTTAATGGTTGTTTTCAATACTATATTTAAATCATGATATGACCCCAAAGAAAATTATAAGCTGAAACTACACAACCAAAAAACAATAAGTTTATTACTATAAACCACATTTTTCTTTACCATATATTCGATTAAAATATCATCGTTTACGTTTTCACAGAAGAAAATTTACATACATACAGTTCCGATTATTGTAAATCTACGAAATATTAATAAAATTATTAGAACTTAACGCTGACATTATACATTACACAATCAATCGCGAACATTTAATCAGATTTAAGAAATTGCCACCATTTTGGCAAAGGGAGATACTATTTTTATGCTCTTCATATTGGAGGTTTTGAGAGATGTCCGCGAACTACATCATCATCTATTTTTAATTCCTTTCTCAGGTGCATGGTAAGATGTGTGTACCAACCAATCATAACGGTTATTTAAAATAGACTAATTTATATTCAAAGCTACCCACCAATCACATTAGAGGAATAAAAATAGATAATTGAATATGCATGAGAGTTTTTCCGAAGTCGCAATATCGGGCATGCGGTGCGATAAACACCGTGGGGGTCAATTGTTTCTACTGATAAGTTACGGTCTATAAGCATAAGTTTGACATGTGTTGTATAGAATAGAGATATTTGCAGACCTGTGTATTGTGTAAACTTGCTTGTCCGATTTTTTAAGAATAAGCGGTTGAAAAATTTATAAAAAAAATCAGAAATTTATCCCCAAAAAAAGTTTTCAGTTGGTGCTTTTTTCGTGGGTCGGTCACGCAAGGGGAAACAAACAATATTTTAATTTAGGCCTTAAGACTTTTCAAATTTTATCATTCATTACTTTTCGTTTTTCATAGAAATACAAGGGAGAAGTGTCAAGGCTTGAATCATCCCTGAAAGATAAGATGAAAGAAAATAAGAGACTAAAAGACAATTTTGAAACCCTCAAGTTGGCAAACGATGCTCAAAAAAAAGAGGTAAGGGCTACGATTTGTGTGCTTGAAGTATGTCAGTACATGCTTGTGTCGACATGTGTTTGACAGGTGCTTGACTTGTTCCAGTATGTGCCTTATTGAATGTCGGTATGTGCTTGGCAAATGTTGGTACTGTTGTCTAATAGCCACTTATCTCTATCCGCTGAGGTCGTGAGCTCAAGCCTAGCTCAGTCCACAAACTTAATGGGAGAAAGTTTGTCAGTTACGGTACTTACAGATAGACATTGGTTTTACTAAGATTCATTTTCCGAAGTCTTCATCGGCCAATAAAACTGGATATGCCATTTATGATATATAACCTGCCATGTATTGAAAATAACCCCTTTTAAAAAACGTGTGTGTGTTACTCAGGTTGTGTTGACATAAGTGAAGCTGTGATTATGCTCATGTGTAACTGACATTATAGCATTATTTCATTATGAGACTTGTATCATTCATTGTATAATTGTCATATGTAAATGTAATAGACATCTTAACAGGGTTCTGTCTATAACACGGATAGCTCCGATTAGCTCAGTCATTGGTGCGTCTGACTATCAAATCCAGGGGCCGTGACTTTAAATTCCCGCCGGGCCACAATGTATGTAATGATTAATATACGACATTGCGTCTCATTATCATTCGTCTCTCATCGCTGATTCAAGTGGGTAAGTTATCAGATACTTGCGGTGATGGAATATGCACGAGTACTGGGTAACCTTCCAGGATCCCAGGAAACAGTGGTTAGGTTAACTGATCGAATGTTAACCCTCGATGGCATAAAATTACACTAAATATTTAATCAGTCAATCATTATATCATGGTCAGCTCTTTGGCTCATAGGAACCACAATATATATCGGAATGGCAGTGTATGTGTTTGTCATGACTGGGTCAATGTGGATTTGTAGTTGTTTATGCCATATGTAAATTTGAATATTTAAAGTATCCAATCTGAGAGTTTAACCACAGTGTATGTGTTTGCCATGACTGTGTGAGTGTGGATTTGTAGTTGTTTATGCCGTATGTAAATTTGAATATTTAAAGTATCCAATCTGAGAGTTTAACCACAGTGTATGTGTTTGCCATGACTGTGTGAGTGTGGATTTGTAGTTGTTTATGCCTTATGTAAATTGGAATGTTTAAAGTATCCAATCTGAGAGTTTAACCACAGTGTATGTGTTTGCCATGACTGTGTGAGTGTGGATTTGTAGTTGTTTATGCCTTATGTAAATTGGAATGTTTAAAGTATCCAATCTGAGAGTTTAACCACAGTGTATGTGTTTGCCATGACTGTGTGAGTGTGGATTTGTAGTTGTTTATGCCATATGTAAATTTGAATATTTAAAGTATCCAATCTGAGAGTTTAACCACAGTGTATGTGTTTGCCATGACTGTGTGAGTGTGGATTTGTAGTTGTTTATGCCTTATGTAAATTGGAATGTTTAAAGTATCCAATCTGAGAGTTTAACCACAGTGTATGTGTTTGCCATGACTGTGTGAGTGTGGATTTGTAGTTGTTTATGCCTTATGTAAATTGGAATGTTTAAAGTATCCAATCTGAGAGCTTAACCACAGTGTATGTGTTTGCCATGACTGTGTGAGTGCGGATTTGTAGTTGTTTATGCCATATGTAAATTGGAATGTTTAAAGTATCCAATCTGAGAGTTTAACCACAGTGTATGTGTTTGCCATGACTGTGTGAGTGCGGATTTGTAGTTGTTTATGCCATATGTAAATTGGAATGTTTAAAGTATCCAATCTGAGAGCTTAACCACAGTGTATGTGTTTGCCATGACTGTGTGAGTGTGGATTTGTAGTTGTTTATGCCTTATGTAAATTTGAATATTTAAAGTATCCAATCTGAGAGCTTAACCACAGTGTATGTGTTTGCCATGACTGTGTGAGTGCGGATTTGTAGTTGTTTATGCCATATGTAAATTGGAATGTTTAAAGTATCCAATCTGAGAGCTTAACTACAGTGTATGTGTTTGCCATGACTGTGTGAGTGCAGATTTGTTGTTGTTTATGTCATATGTAAATATGAATATTTAAAGTATCCAATCTGAGAGCTTAATCACAGTGTATGTGTTTGCCATGACTGTGTGAGTGTGGATTTGTAGTTGTTTATGCCATATGTAAATTGGAATGTTTAAAGTATCCAATCTGAGAGCTTAACCACAGTGTATGTGTTTGCCATGACTGTGTGAGTGCAGATTTGTTGTTGTTTATGCCATATGTAAATTTGAATATTTAAAGTATCCAATCTGAGAGTTTAACTACAGTGTATGTGTTTGCCATGACTGTGTGAGTGCGGATTTGTAGTTGTTTATGCCATATGTAAATTGGAATGTTTAAAGTATCCAATCTGAGAGCTTAACCACAGTGTATGTGTTTGCCATGACTGTGTGAGTGCGGATTTGTAGTTGTTTATGCCTTATGTAAATTTGAATATTTAAAGTATCCAATCTGAGAGCTTAACCACAGTGTATGTGTTTGCCATGACTGTGTGAGTGCGGATTTGTAGTTGTTTATGCCATATGTAAATTGGAATGTTTAAAGTATCCAATCTGAGAGCTTAACCACAGTGTATGTGTTTGCCATGACTGTGTGAGTGCAGATTTGTTGTTGTTTATGTCATATGTAAATATGAATATTTAAAGTATCCAATCTGAGAGCTTAATCACAGTGTATGTGTTTGCCATGACTGTGTGAGTGTGGATTTGTAGTTGTTTATGCCATATGTAAATTGGAATGTTTAAAGTATCCAATCTGAGAGCTTAACCACAGTGTATGTGTTTGCCATGACTGTGTGAGTGTGGATTTGTAGTTGTTTATGCCTTATGTAAATTGGAATGTTTAAAGTATCCAATCTGAGAGCTTAACCACAGTGTATGTGTTTGCCATGACTGTGTGAGTGCAGATTTGTTGTTGTTTATGTCATATGTAAATTTGAATATTTAAAGTATCCAATCTGAGAGCTTAATCACAGTGTATGTGTTTGCCATGACTGTGTGAGTGTGGATTTGTAGTTGTTTATGCCATATGTAAATTTGAATATTTAAAGTATCCAATCTGAGAGCTTAACCACAGTGTATGTGTTTGCCATGACTGTGTGAGTGCGGATTTGTAATTGTTTATGCCATACGTAAATCGTAAATTGGAATGTTTAAAGTAAACAATAATATCATGCCATCTGAGAACTTAATACAAAACTAGTCTAACTGAATAAAATACAAAGAAAACAGATACATTAGTTTTGTGCTGAGCCCTGGAATATGATTTATAGGGTTTCTTATTTTTTTGAAAGGGTTGTAAATGATGATGTAAGAACTTTAATGAATTATATTTTTAACTAATAGTATTTCACATTACTTGTATATTACATGTACTTTAAAAAATTCAAATGCAATTCATTTTAGCGCATTGAGATTAAAGCATGTTTTTTTTTCTATTTGTAGTTAGAGGTCTTGAAATCTCAGCATGAGAAGTTAGAGAAGCAGTCACTTAGTGTGCAAGCCAGACTGACTAATTTACAGGTAACCAGTCCATGATGATGTTTACTATGTTTAATACTGAAACAGATTTTATATAAAAATAAAGATTTCAGACTCAAGAAATTAGACAGAATAGCTCAAAGCTGCTCCTTCATCAAATAAAATCTTTATTCTGTAGAAGAATGTTTGATTTTAAAACAAAGAGCAGAGTTGGTTAATAGCATAAAAATGATCTTACACAAGTTCATAGGCGAGTCTTTCCCAAACAATATATAATTTTACCAAGTTTAATGTTTTAAATTTCATTGTTGTGAACAGTTTAAATATTCATTATAAGAATATATAAAGATAGTCTGAATGTACTTGTTATTATAAAAGTTGTAAATCTCAACATGTCAGTATAGTATAATAGTTTACTCTAATCTTCTTCTATCATGTTTTGGACAATATGTTGCTATGTACATATATGTATGTGTATAATGAGAAATAAAATAGTAAAAGATAAAAAAAAGTTTAATGTTTTAAGTTCTTTTATATCGTAACTTATGGTACAGGTGTATAATAAATCTATGATTTATTGTTTATATGAAGTGATTTATTTTACTTCCATTGTGAAACAAGTTCTTACAACTTTAAAATACTTTAAAATCTTGCTCAAGGCCAGTACTAAGCATATGCAAATAAAGTGTCTTGCTCAAGGACACCACATGTTGCTGTGGCAGGGGATCAAACCCATGACCCACTGATTCTGGGTCCGATACTCCACCACTAGTCCACACGTTCCACACTTATATATATATATATATATATATATATATATAATTAACTAATTGTAATATCAATACTGATTGAGCTACTTTCTGGTTTGATCTACCATCTGTTTAATGATATCAGTTGATCATTTTAACTGACATCATTGTCTTGAGATATTGGCATCATATGATGACTAATGTAAACTAATATATGTGAAGTGTTGATTACCTCGTTTCTTATAGAGATGGCCTAATAAAAACAAATGATAAATGTTCTTTTTTTCTGAGTTATGTGATAAAAGTAATCTTATTAAGTATCAAATTAATTAAATTATTGGCAAAAATGATATAATACTCAACGGATTCTCGCATAACATATTTCAAATACACGTCATGTTAAACAAATTCAAAGCGTATCATTGTAGCATCGGCCCTTTTGTTGAAACAATGGGGTAATTAATGTTGATGTTTACTGTAATGTAATAGACTTTAACATTTAAAAGCAATCACTTTTCTTTTAAAAAAGTTTTAAAGCGATTAGTTTTCATTTGCATTTCTTTCATTTTTACTGTTCAGAGAAAGCAAGATTTTGACCAGCGCCAGCGAGGGGCAGAACTTCCATTACCAGTTGTGTCTGTCCCCAAACAGAAACCGTCTACAGATCAACCTGAAGAAAAACAGAAGTCTGCAAAATCTCAAAAGGTTTGTGTTGGCTTTACAAAATCTCATAACGTTTGTGTTGACTTTTCAGATGCCTGGAGCAAGCTTAACCAACATTTACTTAAAGTTTACTTTAATACTTAAATCAATTCATATTTCTGGATACTGTAAGTTTTTTTTTAAGTATTTCCTTATTTCATCCAGGGAGTATATTAATAGTTTATTACCTGCTGATTTTACATTAATAATACTCCCATTCAGTAGTATGATTCTTAAGAAAGGATTGTGTGGTAGCATGCAAGGGTAGATGTAATTAGAGAGATGGGAATATGGGTAGGAAATGAATAGTGATATGTAAAGACATGATATGATGGTTTGAAGTAGTTTGATATAAATAGAGAGGGGGATAATGGTTTGGGATTGTTTTTGGTGTAATCAGTTTGAGGTGGTAGATTTGATATAAATAAGTATGTGGATTGTTTTTGAAAACATGTTAATATAAAAAATGCTTTTCTTTTAAATTATCTGTTCCTACATTCAATATTTGCAGGTAACATCAACAACATATGAGGTCATGTCAACATTGTTAGACTGGCTCTCGGATTCACAACTACGCTACACTACCATTGACAACATCCTCAAACCCGTCGACAGAGTTGCATCACAGGAGTTTGTACAAGAAAAAGTGTTCAAGGTATTTGATATGTAGTTGGTTTTCATCCTTTCCACGTCTGTAATGTAATGATGTAGTTTGAAAATACTGGGTCTCATAAGCTGCTAAGATCCATGGCAAAATAGTCGCAATATAAATTTTCACAGTAGCATTCTTCTAAAAGTAAGAACCGCCATGACTTTTTTCTCTTTTATTTTCTGTTTTTAAGAATTTCTGATGAAAAATAAATAATGTGTTTCCTTTTTAGATTAGTGTGTATGTATGTTACAGACATTTTGATATTACACAAAATATACTAAACTGTAGCGCAATAAAGTCTACTAAAACAAAACATGCCAGTGGTCTGTGTTGCTGTCCAAATCATATTAGAGTACATAAATGAATATGACACTATATATGTTTACATGGTAGTCCTCTTATATAGTCTATTGACTTGTTTCTGTCAAAAATGTATATTAAAACAGGAAACATAGCATCAAGGGGAACGGCCCCCACATCAGCACAAACACTATCAATAAACAAAATAATTATAATAATGATAGGAGCAATGCAAACAAAGAAGCCATGACAACCTGATTCACCTCCTTAATACGTTTACTTGCTAAACTGCATCACGGAACATTGAACCTTGTTTACACTCAATCTCGGTCTTTTCTTGATCGTCACATGATTAAAGAAGAAGATGTGATGCTCTGATGTACTTGATGACGTTGCAGAAACTATAGCAACAAGACTTCTACCATTTTTACTTGGTTTTTGCTATTTTCAGTCAGAGTTCAATTCAGTTAGCATCGCTATGCCTTGTGACCAACATATTATACTTGTGTTGTTTTGGTGTCACATTTATCATCTAAAAAGTCAGAATCAAATATTTAAATTACTTGAGATATTTTATACATGTATAAATTATATTTTGTTGTGATCTTGGACTTGAGATATTTGATATATAGATTCTCTTTCGTCATTAAAATGTTTTGTCCTCAAGTATGTTAAAACCAAATTTAGATTTGTTTCACCTCACACCCAACTCTCTTTTGCTTATTCTTATACTAGATCCTGCCAGTCCTGGTGGAGATGTTAAAGGAGTTTCCGGGACACAATCTTAAATTATGTCTACCATGTCTACAGTTTACATACTGGTCCCTCGTGCATGTGGAACAGTCACAGGGTCAACAGGTGAGTGTACTGGTTGGTAACCATGACAACTTTAAACTATGTTAAAATATGTCTGCCATGTCTTCAATATACATACTGGTCCCTGGTACAATCTGGAAGAGTCATAGGGTCAACAGGGAGTGGATAACCATGACAACTTAAAAAATATATTATATATTTTATATAGTGGTCCCTCATACATATTGAAGTGACATAGGGTCAACTGGTGAGTGTACTGGTTAGTAACCATAACAATTGCAGACAAACGGGATGCTGCAGTATCGATAGAAAGATAGTTTTTACCAAACTTGTACAGTTGATATATTAACGTAATATCTCAGTTCTCGAACAGACCAACTGGAATAATGTCAGAAAGATTGTGGTTCTTCCCACACTCCAGTAAAGTTTGTTCACACATGCATCAGAATTGTCCGACAACATTGAAACTGGCTACCAAATATGACCTATTACACCTCTATCAGCCAATCAAATTCATTCATTAATGGATTTGTTTTATATTCTGTTCAATTCTTTAAGATGTACCAGGACCATCATATCTCTAGGGTTTGAAATTTATTATTAAAGCCAATTGTCTTTCCTTTCTAAAAAAAACTTTCGAATGCTTAAAATTAAATAGTATTAAGGTCAGTATCTTAAATCTTACATGTCATGATTAGCGAAGAAGAGAATTTTTCCAAGCCTGATCTAAAACTTTCTCAAGTTCAAAAAATTATATATCAAGTGATCTTTTATTTTAATCTTCTATGCAGAAATCAAACCTATCATCGACATTCCGAAGACTGGGAGAGGAGTTGTATCGCTCGAAGACAGTAAGATTTTACGACACGGACCCTTACATGATATCTGATGTGTCATCGAATCCGGTAAAAACAGATAAAAACAAGGAGGGTATATACTTCCGTAGTTCCAACTTACATGCCAGACTTCTCTCATCTCTCATCATACTACGAACATTGTCTCAAGGTTGGTAAAGATTCCATCATAACAGTTTCTGTATCATTTCAAGTTCTGTATCAGAGCTTTCTTCTCTATCAACATGGAGTAGTTTATGCTCTGTTACTGTTGTCAACTGTTTAATTCTAATTGTTGTTAGATTGTATTGTTTGATGTTCAGCGTTGCTTTCAACAATCTTTCTATCAAATTACAATGCTGTCTGCCAAGAACTATCACATTGGAGTGTCATGCAGCAGACATATTGTATGATACCCCATCCTGTTACAGTATACTGACAACCTGACCGAGAACTACCCTATTAATGCTGAGCACCAAGCGAGGAAGCTTCTATTACCATTTTTCAAGTCTTTGGTACAACTCGACTGGGGATCGAAATCTTCTTCTTATACATGCAATGCAGACATTCAACCACCACTTTGTTTTCATTGTTTAATGATATAATGTATAGCAGTCACATTGAACAACATGTATGTATGATTTCAGTTGACCTGCTGGCACATGTGTTTGATGTTCTGAAGGCAGATTTGAAGTCGGATGTTGCCAAGGAATTATTTCTGTATTATCAGGGAACCACCGTTGTTCTACAGTATCTTAAACCTGTCAATAAAGTAAGTTTGTGTTTGCAGATTGTCAAAAGTCAATTAAGTTGGTGGGGACGAGAGTAGAACAAATACAAGTAGTAAGTTTGGTATTTTTATATGAGAGTTTGGCACAAATTGTTAGTTGTATGAGAGTTTGACACAAACTGTAAGTGGATCTGATATTAACTGTATTTAATGACATGCTTTCTGTTCTTTAAGACCCGGTTAAGTTTACCAGTAGATTGTAACTGATGCAGAAATATTGACCCTGGGGTCAGTATCTTACCAGCATTATGTCACTGTTGCATATTTTCAAGGGACTATAGGGTAACTTTGAATTTGAAAATTATTTCACAGATCTGAATGTGTTTAGATAAGTAACTCCAGGTGAAAACCCTCCCATCACTACCCATCACTATTAAAACCCTCCCATCACTACCTATCACTATTAAAACCCTCCCATCACTACCCATCACTATTAAAACCCTCCCATCACTACCCATCACTATTAAAACCCTCCCATCACTACCCATCACTATTAAAACCCTCCAGTCACTATTAAAACCCTCCCATCACTATTAAAACCCTCCCATCACTATTTAAGCCCTCCCATCACTACCCATCACTATTAAAACCCTCCAGTCACTATTAAAACCCTCCCATCACTATTAAAACCCTCCCATCACTACCCAGCACTATTAAAACCCTCCCATCACTATTAAAACCCTCCCATCACTACCCATCACTATTAAAACCCTCCCATCACTACCCATCACTATTAAAACCCTCCCATCACTATTTAAGCCCTCCCATCAATACCCATCACTATTAAAACCCTCCCATCACTACCCATCACTATTAAAACCCTCCCATCACTATTTAAACCCTCCCATCACTATTAAAACCCTCCCATCACTATTTAAACCCTCCCATCACTATTAAAACACTCCCATCACTACCCATCACTATTAAAACCCTCCCATCACTACCAATCACTATTAAAACCTCACATCTCTATTAAAACCCTCCCATCACTTCCAGTCACTATTAAAACCCTCCCATCACTACCTATCACTATTAAAACCCTCCCATCACTACCCATCACTATTAAAACCCTCCCATCACTACCAATCACTATTAAAACCTCACATCTCTATTAAAACCCTCCCATCACTACCAATCACTATTAAAACCCTCCCATCACTACCTATCACTATTAAAACCCTCACATCACTATTAAAACACTCTCATCACTATTATCTCCTTTTTATAACCTATTAAGCTGTTATTATCAAGGATCTTCACATTTAATGATGTAACCTTTTTTATGAAGACCAAGTTGCAATTCTATATGCAATGAAGATAATTACCGGAACTGGTCTGGCCATGTTTAGACCAGGTTTACAAACACTGCTTATTGGAAATTACTCGTGTGGAAAATAAATTGTATTGTCAAAGCTGACCATGTTTTAAACAAAAGAATCTAATTATTTGGAAAACCAAATGCAGCTCCCATCCTGAACCATGTCTCTTTAGTAATGATATGATATAAACAACACATACTGACCCACTTACCAAATCAAGTCGATAAACATATATATGAAGATCTTAAAAGTTGAGAGAGAAAAAAGCTGTCGGTGAATAAAGATAGTACCTAAAATATGATTTATGTTCTATTTTTAGCCATTTATGGGACCAGCAATGGATATTTTTCTCCAAATGTCAACAGACTCGCCTTTCTTACCTCCATTTCTGGAGAGCTGCAGTAATGAGTCTTGGTTCCGCACTGTTGCCATGGTACTGAGAGCACCTCGGCAAGATAGCAAGCTTCTTGAGAGACTGAGCATTGTCCTTCAGAAGCTTTCAAAATTAAGGCAAGTATTCTAATATGTTCGTTTTACATCCGTTATGGAATTAGCTACGTGGTGTAACCACGCAAAAAATACATTGAATAGATGAAACCACTTAATGAAGCATTAATCTGGGAAGAAACTTAATCGCCTTGGGGAAACTTACCTGCCTAATTATGAGAGACCACTGGGATAAAATGGTGTCAAAGAAATAAGTGCATCTCTAATGGTCAAAGATAAGTAGCCAATGTAGGTAGTGTAAATTTCAATTTAGTTGACTGCATGAAAATTTCTGTATCACTTAGTGTATGAAAGTGGAAGAACCCCTTGGTCACACTGGTCTACATTGTTTGCAATGATATCATTGATATTGAACAGCAAGTTTGTAAAGAATTAAGATAATTTCTGTTGTGGTTGTATAGTACTGTGAAATCATTAATTTTCATGGGGCGACTAATTTACATTGATTTCATGGAGAGCTTTGACAACAAAACCCAACAAATTCATTGGAGGCAAAATATTGTTACTTCCATAATGTATAGAATTTACCTGTTGTTTACATAGCATTTTAATAAAATACTCATACAACAGATGCCCTGACTATGTTACATCTTTCCCCATGATAACCCTAAGTTGTGATGAGCATTGACTGGTGTGTGTGAACACTAATCAAAACAAGTTATCTAATTGCAATACATGTAATTGACTTTTTTTTTTTGGATATTCATAATATTTTTTTAGACTTTCTTAATTTGGTTTTTAACAAAATTAAATCCCCATGAATAATTTATGTTCTTTTTTTTTTTTTTTTTTTTTTTTTTTTTTCAGCTGTAATAGCCCATTTATTCAGATTGTGTTACATATTTACATAAAGATATACAATCAAAAGATAATAACATTACAATATCACTTTCACTCCACACTCGCCTTCTTTATTCATATTCTTGTGATATTTTTTACTATTTTTGACTATTTGCAGCTGCAAAAGAGGTGTTTGGACTCTAAACTGTGTGCATTGTTAATTTTTGATTGTTGATACTTCATTTTTCTTTTTAAATGTTTAAGATGTTATGTAATTAACTGGCAGGATTAAGTTTGGTCAGACAATATAATTATCTATCTGCAATAGATTAATAAAACTGGCAACTTTTTTATTATTCCTAGGTTATATAGTTGTATATTTATATATAGATACACAGGTTGTTTAGATGGAAACGGAATACAATGTATGAATGAAACTGTTCTTACAATACATGTATGTAACTTAAACGTAGAGAATATTGTTATATTTATGCCAACTCTTTTCAAAAGATGCAAATTTGTTGTTTTTACAATACAATGTATGAATGAAACTGTTCTTACAATACATGTATGTAACTTAAATACAGAGAATATTGTTATATTTATGCCAACTCTTTTCAAAAGATGCAAATTTATTGTTTTTAACAGCATTATATTTTAAAGCTTTAAAAGAACACATAAGTCTGTTTTTGAGAGCGATAATTGAAAGTGGAGAATTTAATTTTCTTGCTGAGAATATATAAAATTTAATATCTAAGATAATGAATAATTCTTCAGCTGTGAATTTTTCTCCTATATTGAAAATAAATAATTCTTCTATAAAGGGTATTATGACATTATTTCTTCTTAGCCAGGACTGTACCTTTTGTAAAAAGGACCGGGTTGTTTGACATGTCCAGAATAAGTGGGTTATTGTTTCTTCCTGATCACAGTATGGACATAAGGGACTAGGAGTAGCTTTGATTGTATATAAGTATTTTTTTGTGGGTAATATTCTATGATTAATTCTGGTTTGAAACCATTGGAGAGTAGAACTATATTTGCATTTGAAAGGTGACATGAATATATCTTTCCAAATTTCTTCTGAAATATTGTAAATTTGTTCCCATTTTTGTATTGCGGTTGGTTTTTCATAGTTTTTATTTAACAGATTATAAAAGTCCTTACAACCTTTTTTTGACTTAAGATAAATTTTAACATATACGGGTAGTAGTGGGTATTGTAATTTTGTGTTACCCATGTTAATTTCAGTATATTTGGCATATTGTTTTACTGCTTGGATTACTCCACGGAACTCTATGAAATTTGTTTTTATGTTGTACATGTTTTTAAATTCTAATTCTGTTAAAAATTCTCCTCCCTTTGAAACTATGTCATTTATAAAGTACACCCCCTTAACATTCCAGAATTTTTTATTTATTGGTTCTCCACCTATTTGAATATTTTCATTATGAAATATTGGTGTTTGAAGAAATTCTTCCACCAAGTTTATTTTAGTTTGTTCTGTTAAAGCCCTGTGTGCTTTCAGTACATCAATCCAAAAGGTATTGCTTATTTTATTTTTGGTGAAAGCGTTTCCAAAGTTTAATAAATTTGGTAAACAAATATCGTTACCTATTATTTTAGTCCAATTTCCGCCGTTACATAGCAGTCTTCTAATCCATGTTGCTTTTAGTGAGTTAATAAATGCCGTAATGTTTATCATTTTTAAACCTCCTTCTATATATTGTTTAACAATAACAGTTTGTTTAATTTTAGCAGTTCCTTTCCATACAAAATCGTAAAATATTGTGTTTATTTCCTTTATAAAGTGATCTTCTGGATTTGGGAGAGAAATAAATAAGTGATTTAAAATAGGTAGTAATAATGTTTTTATGACTATTATTTTTCCTAGAGGAGTTAAATATCTTCTTTTCCACAATTTTATTATTTTTTTAATGTTATTTATCTTATCTTTGTAGTTAATATTATTTATTTTGTTAAGATCTACATTAAATTTTATACCTAAAAGTTTGAATTCACTATTCCCCCAGTGTAGCTTCCATTTTGTTTTTATTGTATCGGTACTGTATTTTTTTATCCCTATCCAAACAACCTGTGTTTTTTCAAAATTAACACGTAGGCCAGAAATTGTTGCAAACCATGAAAGTTCTTTCAATGTTTCTTTAAGAGAAGTGTCTGATCCATCTAAAATTGCAGAAGTATCATCAGCATATTGAGATATTTTGAACTCTATACCATTAACTTTAATTCCCTTTATATTTTTATTATTTCTTATTTTGATAGCTAGTATTTCTGAACATAAAATAAATATGTATGGTGAAAGAGGATCACCTTGTCTGCAGCACCTACCTATATTAAAAAAGGACGAAATATTCCCTCCTTGGGTAACAGCTAACGTTGCATTTTTGTATAGAACCTGGACCCATTTTATAATTGACATACCAAAACCAAAATATTGCATTACTTTATGGATAAAAGTCCATGATAATGAATCGAACGCTTTTTCAAAATCTACAAATAAAAGTAATCCTGCTAAATTGTGCTCCTCTGCATAGTGCATGATATCATAGAGTATTCTAGTGTTTTCTCCAACATATCTACCTGCTATAAATCCAGTTTGGTCTTTGTTTATTAATTTATTTAAAGTTGTTTTAATTCTGTTAGCTATAGCCCCAGATGCTATTTTATATGTACAATTTAGTAATGAAATAGGCCTATAGTTTTTTACTTGATACTGTGATTTATTTTCTTTAGGGATACATGTTATAATACCTTGTTTTTGAGTAACTGATAATTCATTGTTATTAAAACCATAATTGATAGAGCGAACTACAAAATGTCCTATATATTGCCAGAAAACCTTAAAGAAATCCGCACTAAATCCATCGGTACCAGGACTGCGGTTATTCGACATTGATTTTAAAGAAGTGGTTGCCGGTTCATAGGTTAAGAGCCCTTCCATAGAAGCAGATTCTTCATTATTAAGTTTAGGCACAGAACAACCTTCAAGTTCCATTTCTATATTTGTATCTAACAGTTCATTGTCCCTATTTGAATATAAAGTTTCGTAAAAATGTTTGGCTTCATCTAAAATTTGATCTTGATCGTTTATAAAAGACCCATCTTCTTTTTCAATTTTTGGAATAATTTTATTTAAACAGTTATGAGATTCCAAATTACAAAAATATTTACTGGGTTTTTCATCCTCTTCGATAAGCTGTGCTCTTGATCTAATAAGTATTCCCTGCATTTTTGTTTTCCTTATATTTTCAAGAGATTCTTTTTTCATATGTAACTGTTCAATGTTATTTTGCGTTAAATTGGATTCTAATATATCGATTTCTTCAACTAATTGTTTTTCTAACTTTTCATTTTCTTTCTTTTTAAAACATGAGTAAGATATTGATTTGCCTCTAATTTCCATTAATAGTGTTTCTAAAAATAGTTGATCGCTTATTGAAAATTGAAGTTGGTCATTGGGAATATTTTTTATATTTTCAATTTGATATACTGGTAGTGCATATTGTAATTTAACTTCATTAATTTTTTCTTTTATTGTTTTTAAATAATCTATGTCTTTAAGCAAACTATTATTATGTTTCCATAGTGGTTTTCCTTTTTTAAAAGGTGTGAAAGTAATGTTTAAAATAACCATAGAGTGGTCTGACCTATAGCTTGGAGTAATAGTACATTTGTTTACAGACGGTATTAAATTTTCAGTTATTAAAAAGAAATCCAGTCTAGCTTGTTTTAATGGGCTTTTTCTTCTCCAAGTATACCTTTTAATATTTGGGTTTAATTCCCTAAATGGGTCAATTAAGTTGTATTGGTGTTTAATTTCTAATAACTTGTTATGTGATTTAACATTATTCATGCACTTGTAATTAAAGTAATCAACTTTAGGGTCTTGCACTAAGTTGAAATCCCCACAAAAAATGATTGAGGTGTTATCAAAGGTATTAACTTTTAATAAAAGAGTATCAAAAAAACTAGGGCAGTCCTGATTTGGACCATATAAAGAGACTAAAGTGAATCGATTACTATCAACAGTTAAGTCTATAATTAGGTAATTACCTTCCAGGTCATTTATATAATTATGCACTTCATAGTCAACATTTTTATTAAATAGTACTGCAACACCTCTAGAATTGGAAGAGAATGAAGAAAATAAACAACGGTTGCCCCATTGTGACTCAATAAACTTTTCAGATGCAATAGTTGAATGTATATCCTGCAGACAATATATATCACATTGTTTTGATTTTATGTAGTTAAAAACATCCACACGCTTTTCAACCGATCCCAAACCCTGACAGTTAACAGATAATATTTTAACTTCCATATTTACTATTAAAGTAGATTAATGCACACAGTGGAGTCCAAATCTTAATAAATATATTGAATTGTTTCAACATTTCATATGACTGCTGTACTTTCATTTCAAAATACTGCACAAAAATTCTGATATCTAATACATCAAGAGGTTATATTATAAAAATAGTTTTTGCTTATAAGTCTCTGGGTAAGAATCTGCAATAAATGATTTTCGTTTTACAGTTCCAACAACAATTTTTAAAATAATAATAATAATAATAAAAAATAAAAAAAAAAAATAATAATAATAATTTTTATATATTTATCAATGTTAATTTCATTTTTTTTCTCACATATAAATTAAACCATGAGCCAATTATTTAATCCAAAATTAATTTTTACGTAACTGATAAAATACTTTGTAAGGTACTTTCTTTGGTTTACCAGAAAAGACAGACGGACATCTATATAACTGTGACAAAACTTAGTCCACATCTAGTAGTTTTTGTTAATTTAAGTTTGATTTTGTTTGTTTTTCTTGTCTGACAGACAGACAGTCATAAGACACACACTGTATGAATAAATCTTTACCATAATTGGACAGACAGGTAAACAGACACACAATATAGGACACCCCGACACATACTAATATCAATTTTACAATTATCAATCTATTTAAGGTTATCCATGTTGAGTGACCAGCCTTTATATAGGTAGTTTGTTTAATTTGTGCATGGTCATAATTGACAGACTGACAATCAGACAGTCTAGCTGGTGCATATATATGCACAGGACAACATCTAGCTATTTAAAGCGTGTCAGTATTGTAAGCATACTTTGTTACATTCATTCAGGTAATAATTAATTGTATTTGAAACAAACATACACTGTAGGACAGGTGGACACATACATGTAAACCTCCATAATAAATAAACACTTGTCCATTATAGGACAGACATACAAGTATGAACACATTTACAATTCAAATTGGCATACTCTACACTGTTTTGAGTGCAAAACACATAGGTTATATACAATAGCATTAAACTGTTAAAATATCTATATATACATGTATGTATAATCACTTCTAACTGTCCACACAGATCTATATTTAGACCGGGAAGCACTTTGTTGATCATTATAGTTTATAGCATATTAATCCTGTTTTTTCAGTAATACTTCATGGCATGCACCATTACACACAGCCACTGTTCCACCAAGTCCACTATTAGTATAACTGTTAATCACCACAAGTAACTTCAATAATTTAATAATAGTAGTCCTTCAATTATCTGTTTAAGAATTACAATAATTTCTGTATTTGATAATGACTGAATAGAAACAAATCTCTTTTACACCCATATCACAACAACACAGTAAGTAATTAAATAAATTACCTTTTGGAATTAATAGCATTAATTATACAAATATATCCCATATCACAAACACTGAGTAGGTCACTGTTTTAGGTCCATATTATGGAAAAAATATCCAAAATTGCATCATTTAATAATTGAATTATGTCTGATAATACACATTTGTCTGTTAAGTTTTAGATTTTAATGAAAGTTACTTTTTTATAACATCCTCAACTTTGTCAAATAAATCAAACTTGTAGCGTTTGTCATTTGTTGTTTTCCCATACACTGATCCATTGAAGTACCATGCCTGGGTGATAGCAGAATGGTCTACGAGACGGCGGATAAGCTCGGCATTGTGACTGGTTACATCGTCCACAAGACGGTTTCCCATGGCTTTGAAGGCAGATCTGTGGATCATCACCTTCGTTTTTTGGGTGTTATTGGTGAACTTTACCAAAACAGGTTTTGGGTGGCCTACCTTTCCCGGTATACGATGGATGGCCTGGATTTGATTTGGGTCAATGGAGACACCTTTATGTCCGAAGAGTTTTTTCACTTCAGTTATCAGATTTGTTTCTGATTCAGTGCCATATTCTTTCATATCCATGATTTTGATGTTATTTTTCCTTGAGTACTGTTCATTATTATTACTCTTGGATAGTGCACATTTTGATCTTGCATCACAGTTTTCAATTTTTGCACTGAGGGATTTTATTTCCTGCCTCAAAGACTTGTTGTCATCTTCCAAGGAAACAATTTTTTGTTGAAGGTCTTTTGTCTTCTCATCGACTTTGACAGAGATAGTCATTTCCATATTCTCATTTAGGTCTGAGATTATTTTTGAAATTGTTTGTTTAATAAAACTCTCCATCTCATCTTTTTTTAAAATGCTCTTGAGATTATCCTTGATGGATTTTAAATCTTCAGTCATTTCCTCTATTTGGTGGCTCAATATGGTAATTTCTTCTGAGGTTGTATTGAGTGAGAGTTCACAATTTGGCCGTTTTGTACCTGGTGGCTTGCCTGAGGCTGCATTTATCTTAGCGAGAGATTTCGATTTGTTATCCTTACTCATTGTTAAAGGCAGGAAAGTCCAATTTCACAAAGAAAATAACTGTATAGTCCTCCAGGGAAAGTGTCAAGGTTGTGCACTTCACTGATTTCACAGGTAAAATGTAAAAAAAAAAAAGAATTCCTTTGTTTGTTGAAAGAAAAATTTAAATCATCAAATATCTCCAAAGATATTAAAAAAGTCAATTTTTTCTTTCGATAATCCTGTTCACTGTAACTTTAAATATCAGAATATCCAAAATCTCAGTCAATTTCAATCAAAATAAAGCATTTATCTCAGATTTTTGTGCAGAGAATCTAATCTAAGTCATCTCTACAAAACGCCCTAAGGGTAAAAAAATAATTTATGTTCTTGACAAAAAACCGACACATTTTAATCCTTGATCCAAAGTCTTACATTTGTTATCTTTTGTACAATCACTGAATTACAGCTGATGTGACAACTATATCAATTTCTATGTTATTATTTTATATGCAACTCTTTGTTATTATTTCAGACCAAACAGACGATACTTTGAAGTTTACACAATTACGGGAATTATACAAGAACTTTTAAGAGGCTGTTCCAATGACCAAGCATTCCTGGCATTAAATCTCAAGTCTATATTGTATAACTTAAATTCTACATCATAGCCCTGCATCAACATTACAACTATTGGATTGTTCCAGTAATATAAGACAATACATTCAGTGCTCATCATATCAAATTTTATAAAGATTAGCCGGGGCTGGTAAGCTCAGTCGTTAGCGCATCTATCAGTCCGGGGTCGTGAATTTGAATCCCTTTCTGGCCACAATCTCTGTGATGGTTGATATATGACATTGCATCCCATTATCATTTGTCTCTCTCTGATGATTCAAGTGGGAAAGTCATCAGTAACTTGCGGAGATAGGGTATGCTCGAGTACTGGTTAACATTGCAGGATCCCAGGAATCAATTGTCAGGTTAACTGATCGTCTGTTAGCCCTCAATGGCATAAAAATGATGCTGAATATTCAACCAGTCAACTGGTCTCATATCACAAGGTCAGAAGTTGAGCCCATTGGCTTGGCCCAAAAACTCTGCATGAAAAGATCGAGTTATTTGTGAAAAAACAGTGGTTCTACCCAGAATTTTTCCAAGGTTGCCATTCACCAATAAAACCTGTGATTTATTGAAAATGGAGTTAACTCGTTTCAAAGTTTTGGTCTAATTTATGTTTCAAGATCTGTATGCATGTTTGTCTGTCTCCTACATTTTAAATTTTGACAATTACTTAAATATGCCATGAATATTCATGTATACTCCTTAAATATATATTTAAATCCAGTGATTCATGTTTATAAAACATCATGAATTTTACTTTGCTTATTGGATAAGTTACTGTTATATTTTTCCACGAGCCAGTTCATTCCAATGTGTTAAACATTCCAGAAGATTTCAGTTAAGCAAATGAGTTTTTTCCATATATTTGTGCATCATTTTCATGTTCATCACCGCGTTCATTCTAAATTTCATTTTCGTTTAGAGATATCGGTTCTCCATGGCTGAGTGGTCTAAGATGCCATCTCAAGATCACTTGCCTCTCACTGCTAAGGTTGTTTGTTCAAGTCCCACTTGCTCCAAAAACTTCATGTGAGAAAGTTCACCAGTTACTTGCAGAAGGACGAGGGTTCTACTCAGATTCATTCTGAGGACTTCCTTCACCAATAAAACTGGATATACCATTAATAACCTGAAATGTATGAAAAATGGTATTAAACCTAATTCCATTAAAGATTTTGGTGTTTAGCATCCCTTACAGCAATTATTCAGAACAAACAAATGAATGTGGGATCTACGGTGTACAAACGCAAGGTCAAATAAATTTGATCCCCATTTATCTCAGCAGAGGGGTATGAATCCTTCAAATGGTTGTCATGTCCATTTTATCATTTTTGTCATGTTCATTATTGTGGTTGAAATATCAACCTGTTCGATTCCAGAGCACCAAATGGCAGATGAAAAGATGAAGTTGACGGTAGCTCATGCATATTGCATGATAAATTGTGAATTGGGTGATTAATTCGGCAAATTTATTCATTGATATGCTGTTGTTGTTTTTTTTCAATCTGTCTTGTTTCTTTTACATGGAGAGCGAGCCTGGAATATGTGTTCCAGTTTGCATCATTTAATGTTTGTATTGGTACACCTTAACCCCCCCTCCCCCCCCCCCCCCCCCCCTCCGATTCATTCATTTAATTCCATTTATGATTTACTTTCTTTAATATGTAAAATTACAAATCTTAAAAAAATATTTACTTGTTTCAGTGCTGATAGTAATTTTTGGTTGTGTACAATAATGAATGAATGAATAAGGTCTTACAGCGTACCAACACATTGTAGGTTATTCGACGCCAACAGGTTGGAAGATTCCAGATTTTACTCTACATGTACAAAAAAAACAACAAATTAACATACAGATTAAAAAAATACACCAACAAATGAATATGCAGAATGAACCTAGAACCTTGATACCTGCAGAACTGCAGAGTTTCAGCAAATTCTGTCGTATTAGTCAAATTGTCGCTTCCTACGACATGCATGAACCACAGTGATCCTATTCTTGCCATCACTCATATGGCTCCCTGGAACCACACAGGGGTTGATAATTTAACCACAATAGTGAACATGACAAAAACTGATAAAATGAACATGACACTCATTCGGAGGATTCCTACCCCTCTGCAAAGATCGACAGTGATTCTATTCTTAGCCGGAACCACGCGGGCTATGAAAGAAAACAAATGAAATAAACACCCATTTGGAGGATTCCTACCCCTCTGCGAAGATTGACAGTGATTCTATTCTTAGCCAGAACCACACGGGCTTGTGTACAATAAAAAAAAAATACACGATTTTGTGACGTTAAATGTAAGAGTGCTTGTATTGTGTAGTAGTTGTCAATTTTATTTTCATAATGCATTTATACAATATTGAAAGAGATCTGTTTATTTTCACAATTGTTTATTATCACACTACATGTCCATGAATCCTTCATTCGTATAAAATAAACATTAATCTGTATGAAAGTCAGTTGAGAGTGACCAACTGAAAATCCTTTTGAAAGTTAATTGGTCATGTGTTCTAGTAAATAGTTTCCTTAATATTTTTCTGTTTCTTGCAATTTGCCACAGTTTTGTGTAACATAAAACACTAAATTCAAAGAGAATGCATATGGACCCCTCTGTCTGATGTAATGTCATTCATTTCTAAAAACAAAATGTTCTTTTAATCTTGCTTTAATATTAAAAACTAGGTCAATTTGTGAGTGTCAACATGAAAAGTAGATAAAACTTAACTTTTGAACAAACAATATCCTAAGAAAAGCTTCATCTCATTTTAATATTAACTTCTGTAATTGACTCCTTAAAGCATCAGTGTGCTATGTGCCTTCATGTTTCATTTACACATAGCACCTTGATGCTCTGAAGAATTGTCTTGTTTAAGTAAGTTATTGATGTCAGATTATTCATAGATTATTTCAATACATCATATCTCTGATTTTTAAAGTTTTATTGAATTACATGTAATGAAATATTTCAATTAATGCTAAAAAAATTATTTTTATGTCAAATTTAAAAATGATCTTGGATGAAGAAATTCATTTTGATTTGCTTGCCCTGCTATTTTGTTGCATTATATTTAGGTCACAATAAATTAATTGCTAGATTATCATCCCAACATCCCCCCCACCCACCTAAATTTCATGTGCCGACCCAACACTTTTTATTTTCATTTTTTTATTTTCATTAAGAAGAATTTGGATGATAATCTAGCAATTAATTTATAATGGCCTTGCTCCTCATTATCTGATATCATGTGAATACAGTTCCGACCTTCTACACCAGGGATTGAGGGTTTGATCCCTGGCTTGGCCCCGATGACCTCTCAAAAACAAAACTCAGCACTGGTTCTGTCTTTGAAATGTACTACAGTGAAACAAAGAGGTTTGGAAGAGCCAATTACAAAATTAATTGTGTTACATAGTGCTTGTGTTCCATTGCTGTTCATAAATTCTGTGATAGATATTTATTTTTTGTTTTGTCGCTTATTCATAGATAAAATATTTGTATAAATAAAAATATTTAGAGCTGTTCTTTTACTAGTTGTTTTCAGTTCCTTTTATTTTTAAAATTTAAAGATGGAAGTTTTTTTTATTTCTTAAAATAGCTTAAAATATGTGGGTTGATATGAAAATGATAATATTAATATATAATGAAAAATTAAAATATATTATTAACAATGATAAATCTATATAAATTTTGTTTACCTTATATTTCTATCATATATATATATATATTAGCGACCTATTATTCCAAACGCATTAGAATCATTTTCTCACTACTTCATGTGATGGTAAGCTAGGCTCCTCTCACACTAAAACCATAGTTTGAAGTCGTGACAAATATACCAAGAATATATAATATTATCGAAGCCTATTTGGAATTCCTTGAAAATAACTTGTAGTACATCAACACATGGACTGTGACCAGATGTTGATGGAAGTAAATGAATCTTTACTGGCTAATTGATTTACTTTCATTGAAAAAATGTCCAATATTGGCATAAATCTATCCTGCTGCAGCTATTTTCTGTACTAAAGTTTATGATGTAAAATCTCCCTTGTGGTACATTATGGTGAGAAATAAAATAGACAATAAAAAATCAACAATTTTATTAATTCAAAAATGCAAAAGTCAACTACAAACTTCATGCAGTTAATGTTAAACCATGTCTTTGTGGTATGCTTTTTACATGTGATGGTACATTTATTTTCACAGCTGCTTTTTACCTAAGCTGGTTCCTTTATTTTCACAGCTGCTTTTTAAAACTGATTAACATAGCTTCGCTTTTCAATATCACATATAAATGCTATAACATGGCTCCACTTTTCAAAAATACCACATACTAATGTCTAGAAATCAACTGTTCAAAAATGTCCTAAACCTGGTTCCCAGCTATTCCATCTCATCACCATATATATTTTTTCTACCTGCAAGCATACAAAAAATTTTCATCATACATTGAATAATTCTATATACATTATACTATTTATTGTCTTTTTGCTGGAGGTGGGTGGGTGAGGGGGGTGGGGCTTGGGCCCCATCTCAAAATCAACTACCCCTGGCTACCAAGATTGTGGGCTCCAGCCTTTTTTTAGTATAAAAACTTTATTTGAGAAAATCAGCCATTAGCAGACTGGTAATGGCTCTACTCAAATGTGGATCCAGGGCCTTCTACCAATAAAATGTTCTGTGTGACATGTTAAAAATGGCATTAAACCCCATTAAAACAGGACACTGGAGTATTTCAAGATACAGATGTTCTCTACCAGTTTACAAATTTTGTTGCCCTAGCAATCAACCACAATTTTTGTGCGACTGAATCAATAAAATGACCTGCATTATCTCCTTATTGCCCTTTTTCTACATGCTAATGTTGTTTGGATTCTTTTTTTTGTATCAAGTAAATCGACTGAAAACTGTGGAAGAAGTTCGCTCCACAAGAATAACACCAGGTAAATACAGCAGTTTTACAAAGTAAAGAATAATAACTCTGCATAGCATTGTGTCAGAGTCACAAAATTTGATATTGATCACATATACAAAGTTTCCAGTCAGTTGACTTAAAACTGTGGAAGTCGTTTGCTCCACAAGAATTGCAATACGGTAAAGACTGCAATTTTACTAAGTGAAAGGGCAATAACTCTGCATGGAATGAAATCGGGAGTGACAGAATCGTCTATACTTGATGTTGATCATGTATGCAAAAATTCAATCTCTAGAAAACTGTGGAAGAGGTTTACTCCACAATTTGCTGACAGACCAAATTACCGACAGATGAAACAACACAGCGACTCATATATATCCGCTCTCAAACTTTGTTGTGATATAATAATTCAAAGAAATCTATAACTCATCAAAAATTCTATACCTTTACGCCTAGGTAAAGGCGTTTCTGTTTCATCAGCAAAAAACTTTACATTTTCTTCTGGTGGTGGTGTTTTTTGAGAGGTTTGGGGAGGTCGACGATCTCGCAAAGAACTATTTTGTTGTCCTACACGTGCCTGTTCACGCAGTTCCGCGTATGAGGTTAACTTCTTCTGTTCCCCTCTGTCAACAGTTTTGGAAGGATGTGAAATTGAACTATCTATAAATGGAAAACAGTATTTCTTAAATTAATGCATGCCTCTTTGGCTGTGAAAAATGTTCACACCTCAGCAATTCTACAGGTACTATAGAATAAAACTAAACATGCGGTATATCTTGTGTTGAATTATGTACACCAAAAAATACGAAATTAAGAATGGCATAAAGATATCAACCTTCAATTCAGCCTGTGAGAAACTTGCAGTCTACTAAAGGTCTACACTGTTTGACTGTCAGTCAATACATCATTATAAACACGCACTCCACATGATAATGGAATGTGTTCCAAATACAAAATAGAAGAAAGTATAACAGAAATTCAGCATTATTGGATATCAGTAATGTATTCTGTCAATCCTGTCCACTCCATTGATCAGTCATCTATCTTTAATAACCAAATTATCAGGTTTAAAATTTCAATCTAGATGAATGCACATGAATAGACAAGTCTTTAATAAGGTTGATAGGGACTTTAAAGCAGTGCCAAAATTACACAAAGAACTTTTCAAATCCGATCATTTTTTGTAACATGAGATCAAAGATATGCACGACACAGAAGCTCATGTAGTTTTTGATGGGTGTAGTATTTATAATGAATTTTCCCTTAAAGGCGGGAATCGTTTTTTTTCTCCAAAATTTTAGAATTTATAGCAAAACAAGAAATGTCACTGGTAAGTGTCGCATGCCCCACAAATGGTCTGTGAAAACAACAATATATGTTATAATAGGTAGTGATGTATCCATGTATATCAAGAGTAATAGACTGACGTTTCAGACTGGACATACAATTTCATTTTTTTTTTTTTTAAATTAAAGTGTGACCTTGACCTTTGTGTAACCTTGACCTTGACATCAGATGTACTGGTCTGGGTATTTCTACATGTAAATGTATGCAACACATCATTATGACATGCTGATTGCTTGTTTCTAGCTATTTTAAAATCCCTCCATGTAAGACAAAATTACAGACCAGACGTGAAATATCAAACAAAATGAAAGTGTAACCTTGAGGTAAGGATCTTGGGTCTTCAACGTGACAAGTCGTCATGTCGTGTTAATCAATTGAGCCAAGTTTTTTTGAAATCCATCCATGCATGATAAAGTTACAGGACGGGACTTGAAATCTCAAACAAACTCAGTGTGACATTGACCTTTGAGGTAAGGGTCTGGGTCTTACATATGACGCGCCATCATGTCATCTTGATCAATTGAGCCAAGTTAAAGACAAAGTTACAAACCAGACACGTAATATCAAACAAATTGAAAGTGTGACCTAGACCTTTGAGGAAAGGTTCTGGTTCTTACATGCGACACATAATTATGTCATGTTGATCAACTCAGCCAAGTGTTTTTGATATTTATCCATAGTTGACAAAGTTACAGACCAGACACAAAATCTCAAACACACTCAAAGTGTTGTCAAACAAAGTTAAATTGTGACCTTGACCTCTGAAGCGGGAGACTGGATGTTAAGTGCAACCCATCGTCATGTTATGGTGATCACTTGTAGCAAGTATTTATAAAATCCATCTATGCATGACAACACATACAGTTTATCAATGCTAGATATCCGTCCACATTCGTAAGTTGTTCAGTTTTTTTACATATATACAATATAATTATGTACCAACTCAAAAACTTTAACCTGCTAAAAAAACTCTAACCAAATTGGCTAATATATTTTTCCTCAGTTAGCACTTAAAACAAAAAATAATGAATCCAGCCGTTTAAAGACGACAATTTAAAATACAAATTTCTAGAAAATAACATTATTACAGAACATCTCGCTCATTTTCTTCAAATCACATGATTTTCTTAGACTACATACAGTTAGAACATTTTGTGGACATCAATTTACAGGTGAGGCATTTTCAATGTTGTTTCTACATACCTAACCCTGCCATATCAGGTTTAAATCTATTGTCAAGACCTTTAGGTGCAGTCTTTGTGGTATAGTCAGTGTTAACATTAACCAGATCTGACTCTGGGGCTATTGCTTGATGTGAATTATCGGACGCCTGCATGTTTTTCTGCTGATTTTGCAGTCTGCAAATAAAAATAAAGTTTGATAATTAAAGGTGATTTAAGATATTTGTTACAGTTTACTTAAGCAAAAAAACATATTTTTCCAATAAATCGTACTGTATTAAGATATATCCACAGAGGCCTTAATGCCATCTTAAAATAAATCAAAATAATTTACTTGTAGGGAATTAATTTGACCTACATGCCCTGGTTAGACTTCAATAATTTTCTCTCTTAAAATTGCAATATCTTATGCCATATCAAAGGAGTCGTGTGACTTAAATTTGATTGTGGTTTGATCAGTCATACTGAAAACATACTGGTAAATTTTGATGATTTGAATTCGAGGTGAATGAAAAGTTTGGTCAGTTTAAGGCCAATTAATTCATGCAATGCCTTTTGACTTTTATCATGTATTTCAATTATTGTTATGGAATGGTATCTGAGGTGTTTTTCCAACAGAAAACAAGAAATGTCACTGTTAAGTGTCTCATGCCCCCTAAATGGTCTGTGAAAATAACAATATATTTTATAATAGGTATTGATGTATCCATGAATATCAAGAGTAATGGACTGATGTTTCAGACTAAACATGCAATTTCATGTTTTTTAACATTAAAGTGTGACCTTGACCTTTGTGTAATCTTGACCTTGACATCTGATATAACGGTCTGGGTATTTCTACAGGTTAATGCAGGTGACACATCATGCTGATCACTTGTGTCAAGCTATTTTAAAATGCCTCCATGTAAAAAAGGTTACAGACCAGACATGAACTATCAAACAATCTGAAAGTGTGACCTTGAGGTAAGGTTCTTGGTCTTAACGTGATACATTGTAATGACATGTTGATCAATTGTGCCAAGTGTTTTTGAAATCCATCAATATATAATAAAGTTACAGGATGGACTTGAAATCTCAAACAGACTCAAAGTGTTGTTGTAACAGGACGAGAAAAATATGCAGTCAGTCCGGGACTCAAACAAGTGACCCTTCGCGACAGGGTGAATGCTCTACCGTCTGAATTAACTGAACCGCTTACATAAATTCCTCTCCAAGTAGGTTACGTACACACTGTGACATATTCCCTCACAAATTTAGAATTCGTCCCGAATTTCGATAGAGACCAGAGAATCATGTGAAATGTTTCTCGGAATATATATAAGTCACAGCTCCTCGTTGGGCGCCAATTGTAACAGGACAAGAAAGATATGCAGTCAGCCCGGGACTCGAATCCAGGACCCTACGCTTACAGGGCGAATGCTCTACCGTCTGAGTTAACCGAACTGCTTACATAAATTCCTCTCCAAGTAGGTTACGTACACACTGTGACATTGTCATACAAACTCAAAGTGTGACCTTGACCTTTGAGGTACAGGTCTAGGTCCTACGTGTGACACATCTTCATGACATCTTGGAACAATTGAGCAAAGTTGAAAACAAAGTTACAGACCAGACACGCAACATCAAACAAATTGAAAGTGTGACCTTGACCTCTGAGGAAAGGTTCTGGGTCTTACATACGACACTTAATTATGTCATGTTGATCAAGTGTTTATGAAATTTTTTCATAGGTGGCAAAGTTACAGACTGGACACGAAATCTAAAAGACAGAAAGTGTTGTCAAACAAAGTTAAATTGTGACCTTGACCTTTGAAGTGGGATTCACGGTGTTAAGTGCGACATGTCCTCATGTTATGTTGACCATTTGTAGCAAGTATTTTGGAGGAGCAGGGAATCAAACCTGCGATCCCTGGGTTCGCAGTCCAATGCATTAACCACTGGATCACTAATACACCCTAATATGATATAAATGATTGTTAGTTAATCATTTGATCAAGTCACAGTAGAATAATTGACATTGAGTAATTGGTCAGCTGTACATGTACTCTTACAAAGAATCTAGGAAGTCCCTTCGTGCATCATCATCCTTCATATGTTTCATCTTCACAACCTGGGCCACTGTTCCGTCTGGCACCTCTTGCTGCAGTCTCGCCATTGTTGCTGTATAGGTTGCCATTCTGGCCAAACTGAACCCCAACGCTCCGCATCCTGATGAATACAGTCAGTCCAGCATTACAATAAATCATTTTAACACATAATTCATGGTGCAGGAGTGTAATAAAACCATATGTTTTTTAAGATTAACCTAGTACATTGTTTAATATCACTGTCAATTCCTAGGTTCCTGTGCATAAAAAGCATAATTATGGAAAAAATAATTTTTTTTCGTTTTTTATATCGAAATTAACTTAACAATAAATGGTTCTGGTAATTGTATCATTTTTTTCTATATTATGAGACAACACTAAATATTGGTGCTTATTTATCATTAAATATAATAATTATAACTATCATGCTGCTAAAAAAATTCAATAACAAATGAACATTCATATAAGATCCTCTGTCACTACAATGTACTTATAATTTTGTTTATACAGGATATATACATTTTCACCAAAATGCCAATCAAAATATATCCAAAGGTTGGTCTCAGGAACAAAGGAAATTTTTTTAAGGAAGACAACCGCGAAGTTATTAGCTATATCTAAAAATTAAAGTATGTCACCGGGCATAATTATCTCAGTCGGTAGTGTATCTGACTATCAAACCAGGGATTGTGAGTCTGAATCCCTGTCGGGCAACAGAGACTGTGATGATTAATATACGACATTGTGTCTCAATGTAATTTGTCTCTCACCACTGATTCAAGTGAGAAAGTTATCAATTTCTTGCAGAGATGGGTGTGCTTGAATACTGGTAAACCTTCCAGATTCCCAGGAAAGAGTGGTTAGGTACACTGATCGTCTGTTAGCCCTTGGTGAGATAAAAAGACACTAAATAATCAATCAACCAATCGATTGACTCAAAATCTACAGAAGTTATCTGAAAAGTTGTGTCATAATGGAATATAAAGACTGACAAACAATGGACACAGGGTGAGAACAAAGTAGTTTATAAGCCAGATGTTAGGTAAGGTCTAGATAATAACAAATAGTTTTGATCCAAAAAAAAAATGCAAAAGGCTTACTATACCACAGCGTCAAATAAAGGACAGTTTGTAAAAGTTTGAAGTTATCAATACTTTCAATGCTTCAAATGGATGTGGAAATTATCGGTACTTAAAAGAAAATAATCTTAAAATTTTAAAAGAAACTGTCAAATTATTAAATTTTTAAAATCAACCAAATTGATCAGTGGATAATTTTTTGTGGATTTCCTGGCCTCAAGGTTAGAAAAAAATGTTCATGCTCAACTAAAATGTGTACCCAAACACAATTTCCAGGATTTAATAAAAACACAAAATTTTAGTCCTAACACTTGATGCGACCTTCAATTTGAAAGTAATAATGCCGATTTGAAGTAGAGAGTTGAGGTATTTACGTTTATTTTTAGCTGAGAGTGGAACAAAGTTTTATAACCTTGAACCCTGTAGGATATAAAGGAAAACAATATCTAATACTCAAAAATGTTCTTCTGTATATAAATGATCTTTGACAAACAAAAAATCATGTAGACTTCCTTTACAAATAAAATTTAATTTTGTGATGTAAAACTGTCATGGTTGGAAATTACATCGTAAAAAATTGTTGTTACAATGACCTTCATCTATGACCCTGATACTATGCCAAATTACCTTACATGTATCTACAAAAGGCATGTTTTATTTTTCACTACTTTTCTCGTAGGCATCATTTTAAGTTTCAGAAAAAAACGTTTTCCGTCACACTTTGAAATTGGCGGTCATTAATTTTGTCCCCCCATATAATGAAACTTTATAAGGCAGATTGAAAAATTTAAGGGACATTTGTGACAAAAACACAAAATTTGAGGGACATGGAAAAAGTGATAAAATCTTCTGGAATACTACATACCGGTATGCATTGTTTAGTTTTTCATCAGATTAACACTTACCTCCAATTTTGAGTGCCGCGTGTGATGGACCAATTTTGCCTGGAAGATAACGACAGGTATACTTTATAAACAAATATTGCTGACGTAACTTTACAAACTAATCATAAACCAAGCTGATAGCTGTGTATGCCCAAAATGATACTTCAAGTCTATACAGGCCTATATTAAAAACACCAAGGATTCTCAAAAATCTTGTCTTCTGTTACATCCATTTGAAAGTAACCCTGCACATGTACAGTAAAACCTGTCTTAAGCATTCAATCAAGGGGAGGATCAAAAGAAACCTTTTAAGACAGGCTGTTGCTTAATATAGTCAAAATTGCTCTGAAAACAAAGCAATGAGAAATAGCAAATGTAACTGCTTAAGTGACTGCTTAATAAAGGTGACTGCTTTTACAGGTTTGGCTGCATACCATTTATCAATATTTAATACTGGTACGAGATATTTAGGTCCTATGCAAAATGGTTATATAACCAGCCATTTTTTTGTAATAATTGAAAATGATACATTTAAGTCCAATGCAAAATAGAGAAATAACAATCATACCTCTACTTATCAGGAACTGACATAGAAGCATACTGCCCACTGTCATGGGCATTGCTGAAAAACAAAATTAAATAATTTTAAAATAGAGCAAACATTCTAGTGTTGTTCCGATTAATCACCAAATTGTTACCAAAAGCCACTGTCTTGTTCATTGAAGGTGGGTTTTGTTACACCAGAACAAGTGAACATTTGATCAGGACAAGTGAACATTTGATCAGGAGAAGTGAACATTTGATCAAGACAAGTAATATTTAAGAAACCAACCTTTATATCTTTGATTTCAAGATTTCAATAAAAAAATGTTGGAAACGGAGGTAGAGTTGCTTTTATAAGAAATTTCAAGCTTTGTATATATATATATTGCTGTTTTTGGGATATATATATTGTTGCTCCAGATAAACTCTTCATCAAATGAGTAAATTTTATGAAAAGCTCATTTTCAAAATATTTAAGGGTAAAATTGATCATTAAATCAAACTGCTATTTAAACAAAAGGCCCAAGAGGGCCTGAGGATGCACTACTGGCTTATAGTGTATTAAAATTCTCAGAGATTCATAATACCAGAGAGTTGTTCACTCCACCCAAAGGGTCATCTGAGACTGAACTGTCTACGATGCTGTCTCAAGATCACTTGTCACCACTGAGGTCGTACGTTTGAGTGTCACTCAGTTGTGAGAAAGTATTCCAATTACTTGCGGAAAGACAGTGGTTCTACTCCTATTCATTCTGAGGTCTTTTTCTGCTAATAAAACTGGATATAAGCCGTATTATTATAAACTCCATTCAATCTATTCATTTATCACATTTTGTCCTGCCCACTATCTACATATAAATATATTAGGAAGGAATGCTGGTGTTAATCACTAAGCTACTGATTTAATACAAATTTCTTATATAATTCTTGTTTGAATAAATATTCTTTTTTTTTTAAGTACTTACTCCTTCTGAGAAATGCCTTTTTATTCATGTCACGGACAATTTCCATTTCCTCTGGTGTCAATTTCAGTTCTGCATGGTTCTAAATATAAAAAAAATTATACGTTGTGGTATATTTGTGATTAAACGGTTATACAACAATTATTGTAGAAAGAACCCAAATGATAAGGTGAAGGTTATTAAGTTTGTGCTTAATATTTCTTTCTAGAATTTGGATCCCTTCATGGTTTATTAAAATATGTTTGGTGGGTCAGATTTTGGCGGATTTTCTTAAATTTCAAATCATTCTTTTTTATAAATGATAATTAGATGCTTTATAGATATTTGGACTTACTTTTGTTTTTTTAGACATTTTGGCTACTTTTTCTGATAGTATATCAATAAAATGTGCTATAAACATCTTGAAAATAAAACTATTTTTAAAAAGAATACAAATCATTATCATAAATACTGTAAAAAAAATCCAAATACATGTAGTTTGGTATATCAAAAAGTGACAAGAATGATATTTCAATGGGAGTGGTAATCTTGAAATACAGTCCCCATTCTAAAAATAGAAAATACTTAGCTACTGTTTGATGACCTTCAGATCATCATTTGGACTCTTTCTAAGATGAAACAAATTCTACAATATGTAAACCAGTATGATGGATCAAACTAACATCAAATCATCAGACTCATTACTTTGCAATTTAGTACCACAGCGAATGGTCCAGTGGTAGAGCATCTGCCTCTCACCTGGAAGGTTGTGAGTTTGATCCTCGCCCAGGTCATACTAAAGACTTGAAAAATGGTACTAGAAGCTTTCTCCCTTGGTGCTCAGATGATAGTTCTAGGTTTGGTCAGCCCAGCGTCAGTATAATGTGACTGGTTGGGGTATCATACTATGTGTCTGTGGCATGATACTCCAGTGTGGCAGTGCATAGAATACTGTTTCAAGTAGACACCGTCACAATATAACTGGAAAATTGTTGAAAGTGTCCCACTTAACACCATACAACAACTTTGCAATCTGCTGTCCTATGAAAAAAATATGAAAAATCAATATTAAAGAAGAATATAAATATAATTTTTTCGACACATTAAGCAGATTTGTTCCACAGTTTTTCATACTTAGACTTTCTAATATTTTTTTTAAAGATGAAAACATCATTAAGGTCAGGACTCAATTTTACGGTCAGTCGGGTAACTGTAAACACAGGTATTTTTTGTCTGGCCTTATGGCAATACGAAGGGTATTCAATAAGTTTTTGAGTCTGACTTATAAAATAATACTAAAGCTGATTTATGGCAAAATTTCTTTTATCAATCTTTCAAAATGTTCTCTTAATATAAATGCACTTTTCCATCAAAGATATCCATGACCTGAAAGCCACAGAGTAGTCTGTCCTAGGTATACTCTGCAGACACTGATACACAGCACTGCCAAGAGCACTTCTAGAGTTGTAGCGACACCCAGCAAGCATCCTTTTCAGTACAGGACAGAGAAAGAAGTCACAGGGACTCAGGTCTGGCGAGCATGAAGGGTGCAGCAACTGTTTGACTTGTTTGTCTTGTGTGCAGATGCCTTGTCGTGGATAAGACAGATACGCCTCAAACCAGTTTGTGGGTAAATGTAATCATTTTCTCACTGATTTCAATACTCTATCATTATAAAACTTTCAAGTAACCGATCTGCCAGATACACTCGGTATTTGCACAACAGGACCTTTGGAATTGAAGAAAATCATGTATAGAACACATTTAGAACTTGGGGTTCATTTTGCTATAATCGGTCTTTCTTGTCCTTTGCTTAGCCACTGTTTATTATTTACCCTTTCTAGAGGCTCAAAATAATAGATCCAAGTTCATCACCTGTGAGGAGCTCATTTACTCTTCTTTTATCAGCACTTTTGTACACTTTCAAAAGCTCTTTGCAGCATTTTGCCCATTGGGGTTTTTGCTCTTTGGTCAGAAGGTGGGGTACCCACCATGCACATACCTTTGATAATTGTTTTGTCAGAATTTTGTGAAAATTTCCCAATGAAATACCCACTAAAGAAGTTAACTGAAAAACTGTATAGTGCGAGTCTTCGGCTACTATTTCTTTTACAGCAGCAATGTTCCTAGAAGACAATGAAATTTTGGGGTGCCCTACACAATGTAGATCTTTGAATCTAGAGTCTCCCTTATTGAATACGTATACCCACCTATAAACAGTGACTTTGGAAGGAGAAAAATCACCATGAGCATTTTTAACTTCTTTCAGAATCTGTTTACCTGATTTATTCAAAGCGCTATGCGTCTATATGTAAGACCTAATTTCCTTCATTTCTGCTGGCTTCATGTTTACAAAAATAGGGTCAATGTATACGAGTATGCTTTGTTTAAATGCTTATAACTTTGTGATAGCAAAACCAATTGTGTTGAAATTTTCGGTGTACATGGCTATTGAAATGACCTACAAGTTCACCAAAACTTTGTGCGCATACCTGTAATAATTTCTACAGAAGTGCCTTAATCTCAAAACTTTTTGAATACCCCTTGTACAGCACCAGTGAGTACAAAACTATATATTGGCATAATGTATTTGAATTAATGAAAAAATGTTTTAATCCAATTCTAAAATGTTGAAATTCCTGATATACCTTTACGTCCTTTAAAAGAGTTTCAATGCCAAAATTAAAACATTGTTTGTTTGCTATCTTCCTTCTTACAAATTATGAGAAATTATTCTTTAAACCCCAATATGAGGATCAAAACATTTTAAAACATCTTACCGGGTACATTACATTTTATATACAAGAAAACAGTTGCCTTTAAATTATGAATTATTAATTTGCCAAAAAATTAATCCTTCAAGTACTATTTTATCAACATAGTACTCCAGAGATGCAAGCTTCCTATTCTTCTATATATACTGTAAGTCCTTGGATCAAACGACAAGTCAATATTGCGTACTCTGTGGATATAAATAGCATGTCCCAGATTTATCTTAGATAATTGCTATATTACAGTCATGATTGGCTGGCAATCATGTGCATGTAGTTACTTTCCATTAACTAGTTGGTGCAGTCTGTGCCAAAACCTTTTCAGCACTATAGTCCTTTGGACTAGAGACATTCCAAAATTACAGTCTGAATTCATAGCCCGTAAATAACAGAAGATGTAAAATTTACGCTAAGATTTGTTTTCTAAATTTTTATCTTTTAATCATAATTTTATTCAGTTTCAGCAAAAATACAACAAAAATTTCTCCCAACATCTTGCTCAGATTGTTCCATTTCAACATAGTCATAGAAATAGTCAGGCTATACATTTGGAAAACTTTTATAACCCGGTTGAAAATGTCATAAACTGGGTCTCGGACTATATCTATTTTTGGCAGACTGTTGGTGTAACAATAGGATTTATGCTTCTGTCCAATTAGCTGAATAAAAAATATGTCAGAAATATTATGTATCAATACTGGAGGATACACATCATGAGAAATCATCATCTATAACATGTGCAAGGTATGTTATGTTGTCTTTGCCCGCACAAGGTATCACTGACTTTACATCACAAAGTCTGGTCTTGAGAGACTCAATGAGAAATCTAACCAGCTGCTCATAAGACGTCAAGGCTGAATCTTACATGACTCTGATTAGACCGACTTGACCAATGATCGGAGGGTCGTGGGTTCATCCCCCAACATGGCAATTTGTGACCAGTGACAAGACACTTTTTCGGCAGATGCTTCATATTGGATCTACCCAGGAAGACTTTGAGAGTGATTTGTCAGAGTTGTTATAGTTTGTTTCACAACACAAGTATGAGTTTAAACAATCTTGAAGCATGCTCCCCCAGCCAAAGATCCTCATATGTAAGTCTTTATTAAGCAGTTGGAACTAGCCTAGAGCAGAGCAGCGCAATTCATCATGGGTGGATATAAAACAAAGAGTTGTTAGAAAGATTATACATGTATCTGAATTTGGATGGAACCTTCCAACAACTGACAGAATGCTAGACTGAATCAAGTGATTCCCAATGCTGTGCTGGTTGCGGCCATCATAACTGGAGAGGTCTGCGTTGAAGAGGCGAAAATGTCATTGCTGCCATGGACACACTTTATTCTTATTTCTACCTTTTAACTATCCAACCTCTTCTTATTTTCTATCATAAAATTTCATTATCTTTATTCCTGACATGTATGAGAGATGTTTGATGGTGATGACAACTGATGACTACCTGAGGGTCTTCCGCATTTCCACTATCAGAACAGAGTACATGTATGCCAACAAGTACCTGATAACACTTGGCAGAACAGACTCCTACACACACCTCTTCTTCATCTCAGGCACCAGGTTCCAAAAATACTAGAAATGGTGGGTGGGTTGCACGGGTAAATATGCATATTTACAGAGCTGATTTTAACTTTAAATCTGCACTTGTTTCGCGTCTCACTTTCACTTTGTACATATGAAACAGTCTGTGACAATGCAATACATACAGTCCAAATAGGTAGCCTACCAAACATCGAGTCGCTATGTATTACCTTAAACGCCAACTCACGGTTAGTGAAAACTGATTCCTTGGTAGCACTTGTTTCATTCTCCATGTCTCAAGTATCACGTCACGTAATGGAAAAGTGCATGAAATGTATCGAACAATTACATAAACATGCAGAAGCTGCAAATTTTGTAAACAAGGTCGCTTATGTAGTAGTAAAATTCAAGATTAAGCGAAAAGGGGGTACTACTAAAACCCGTCAAATTCCGGCCGATCCGGTCACTTTCCGGCCGTAGGGAAACGGCATTATTTTATTTTTTTCATATATTTTCTTGATAAATATGCCAATGGCAGAACATCATTAATGGAATTGTTTAACATCATAATCACTAGTATACACGCCACAATTGCATTTTCCCCACGGCTGGAAAAGTGACCGGATCGGCCGGAATTTGACCGGGTTTTAGCCAGTGAAAAGGACCAAATACAACCAACAAGGCCTCGTGTAACCCAATGGGGGGACATATATAAATATGTTAAAACGTTGTGTTAAAAGCTCTAAGGGCATATCATAGTTAATTATCTATATATGACAGAGTACAGTTCGGTACTCAAACAAAATTGTCACTTTTTGACGCTATGATGTACCAATTTTGCTGTATGGATCTGAGATTTGGGGTGTCTATAACTACAAAGAAGTAAATAAACTTCATCATGAATTCTGTAAGTATATACTTGGTGTACGTAAACAAACCTCTATTTTTGCATTGTATGGTGAATAAGGAAGGTATCCATTATCTGTAATTGCTAAGAAGAAGTCATTAAAATTCTGGTTGAAAATAAGAAATTATGTTAACTCACCTATATATAACATGTATATTGATAATTGTTGGGCTAATCTATAAGTACTATTATCGATAACCTAGGGTTTTCAAATGTGATACTGAATGATTTTAACAGCAACACGAATTATTTACCTTTAGTTATAACGCGTGTACGGGATCAGTTCATACAAGAATGGAACACTTTTGTAAATAATTGGCCTAAACTTGATTACTACGTAAAATTCAAAAAAGATTTCTGTTACGAGGATTATTTAGATAAAATTAATAATAACAATTTAAGAAAGTTTTTTTCTAGCTTGAGATTAAGTTCACGTACTCTTGTAATAGAAACAGGTAGATATAATGGAATTGACCGTTCAAACAGATTTTGTAAATCACATACTTAAAATGTAGTCGAAACGGAATATCACTTCTTATTATGTTGTACCTGGTATACTGACATTCGAGATAAATACTTAGGCCATCAAGCGTGCCCCTCATTCAATAAATTTAGTTCTATAATGTCTTCCAAGAATAAACTTTTGTTGTGTAAAGTCTCCAAATTTATAAAAGAAGCCTTCGATATCCGTAAAGCTTCTGAATGATTTAATTACTTTATAAAAAAATATATGTTTGTTGTTTATATTATACATATACTTAATTTGTAATTATGTATGTATTGCTGTCCTTGCCATATCTCATGTAATTTTAATAGTATTTTGTAAATGGCCAAACGCATTATGTTGCCGATTTGCTAATAAAAAAACTTGAAACGTGAAACTCTATAACGTTTTTTTAAAATAAATTGATTCTCATATCAATATAATGTGATATACAAATTATAATAAATAAAAAAAGATAATCTAGGAGATTAATCTATAATAAAGGAACACTAACATGCAGACAGATGGAGATAAAGGAATAGGGAAACATCACCCTGTTTCAACAATGAATCAATAGTGTTTGTATACTGTAACAATAACTTAAAATATATGTAATAGTAATTTGTACAACATATTATTGTGTAAGGTGCTGTGTGGGATGACCCACTGTGACCCTTGCACCTACTACAGAGTGAATAAATGGACCATCAGTTGGTAGTTGAAATTTAAAAAAAACATCACTAGTTAAACTCAATTTAGAAATAATACAGTTTTACTAGTTTTAAGGGTTGGACACATATAGATTAAACATTCAACATACTTTGCCAAATATATACTTGAGTAGATCAACATTAAAATAGATATATGTATACATTTATACATTTTGTATAGACAAGGAATTACGAACACTTAAAAACTTGATGAACACATTTACATAGATTTAATAAAATTGAATATACTGAACAACGGAACAGTTAACCCGCAACTTTTATATTTCCAGTAACTTCGTCAAAATATTGAGTTGCATTATTAAAATTTGTATACGACATTACTAGATAATGCTTCCATACTCTTTGAGAAAATTCATACAATGTCAGGTATATAAAACGTCAGGTGGCGGGTTAGCTGTTATGTTCAGTATACTTCTTATTTTGCAAACTCATGAATTTTGACATACTTGGCGTTTATGATAACTAATTTAATACAGCTTTTACGGGTATTCTTATAACTAGGACAAATAGCACAAAATGGTTTTCATCTTAAGTATATAGAAGATGAATATCATATTTTCGGTAAAAGTGATTACATGTCATTCGGCAGTGGTTACATGTCATTCAGCAGTGGTAACATGCCATTCGGCAGTAGTTACATGTCATTCGGCAGTAGTTACATGTCATTCGGCAGTAGTTACATGTCATTCGGCAGTGGTGACACGTCATTCGACAGTGATTACATGTCGGCAGTAGTTCCATGTCATTCGGCAGTAGTTACATGTCAGTGGTTACATGTCAGTCAGCAGTGGTTACATGCCATTCGGCAGTGGTTACATGTCATTCGGCAGTAGTTACATGTCATTCGGCAGTGGTGACACGTCATTCGACAGTGATTACATGTCGGCAGTAGTTCCATGTCATTCGGCAGTAGTTACATGTCAGTGGTTACATGTCAGTCAGCAGTGGTTACATGCCATTCGGCAGTGGTTACATGTCATTCGGCAGTAGTTACATGTCATTCGGCAGTGGTGACACGTCATTCGACAGTGATTACATGTCGGCAGTAGTTCCATGTCATTCGGCAGTAGTTCCATGTCAGTGGTTACATGTCAGTCAGCAGTGGTTACATGCCATTCGGCAGTAGTTACATGTCATTTGGCAGTAGTTACATGTCATTTGGCAGTGGTGACACGTCATTCGACAGTGATTACATGTCGGCATGGGTGACATGTTATTCGACAGTGGTTATTTGTCATTCGCCAGTAGTTATATGCCATTTGACAGTGGCAACTTGTCATTTGGTAGTGGTTACACATTATTAGACAGTAGTTCCATGTCATTCGGCAGTGGTTACTTGTCATTTACCAGTAGTTACATGGTATTCGACAGTGGTTACTTGTCATTTG
Source organism: Panopea generosa (assembly GCA_029582155.1). Taxonomy (NCBI): domain Eukaryota; kingdom Metazoa; phylum Mollusca; class Bivalvia; order Adapedonta; family Hiatellidae; genus Panopea; species Panopea generosa. Next base: position 19,584,825 of record CM055896.1, on the reverse strand, counting down.
GCCGTTGTTACATGGCATTCGACAGTGGTTATATACTTGTCATTTGGCAGTTGTTACATGCCATTCGGCGGTAGTTACTTGTCATTCGGTAGTGGTTACATGTCATTTGGCAGTGGTTACATGTCATTCGGCAGTTGTTACATGTAATTCGGCAGTGGTTACTTGTCACTCGGCAGTGGTTACATATCATTCGGCAGTGGTTACATGTTATTCGGCAGTGGTTGTTTGTCAATCGGCAGTGGTTGCTTGTCAATCGGCAGTGGTTACTTGTCATTCGCCAGTAATTATATGTCATTTTTCATTCGGCACAAAATGATGTATAAAAATTAATTCAGAAATAACTAGTGAAAACATGTACAAAGTCGTTATTTTCCTTGAAACGTCTGCATGTATGTAGATAAGTAAGTATTTTATAAAATAGTGATAGATTTTATAGTAAAAACTCCTTACCCCTCCCCCACAAATTGAGAAATCTCAGAGTTTGTATTGGACTGTGAACCGTCTATGTTCGAGGCAAAAATAAGCATCTTGAGGATTCTTAAGTACAAACGATTTTTTACAAATGTAATAATTCGCTCAAAAGAAATATATTTTGAGCGACAAGATAATAACATATACTACTAATCTATAACACTTCTGTGTTATTGTTAAACTGTTTTGATACATGTAAATTGGACAAATGTTAAATAAATACTTTTTTAAAATGATAAATTTAACATTAATAACATATACTACTAATCTATAACACTTCTGTGTCATTGTTAAACTGATTTGATACATGTAAATTGGACAAATGTTAAATAAATACTATTTTAAAATGATTAATTTATTTTTTTAAAACCTTTTTTTTTTGTCCTTTCTGCGGTATGAACACATGACTTCTGGGCTGACAATTCAATGCTAAGACTACTAGACTAAGCTGGCCCCACTTATAAACACCTTAAAAGGTGTTAGTTGGGAAAGAGGTGTCACTCTAGTTGACCGGAAATACAATTAATTTAAACGTTGAATATTCGTATATGTAAATGTTTGTGACCAACTAAATGTTTTTACTGGTGTAAATATAAAATCTCGAAAATCAATCCTTTATATCCTTGATTTTCATTAGGCAAATTACTAGTATAGCGAGGCGCTTTAATTTGAAATCCTCATTAAGGTGAGGTCAGCCAATCTGAATTTGATGTGGCTGTCAATCTATAGCTTTAATCACCGGTCGTGGAGGATTAAGCACCCTTTTCTTACATCTTGCTATCTTCCCTAAATATACCTATGCTTGACAGAAGCACTTTTCTTGTTTCTAATATGTTTGTTCACCTTGTTCTATCTCTTAATGTAGATCTTCGTGCATAGGGTCTAGCTTTCTGCTTTACCCTATATCCAATAGCTCTTCCTTGACTTTCACTTTATTTTTTTCGAATTATTCACATTTACTAGTAACTAACTTTGCTATTTTTCAGTTTTGGATACGATAATTTTCTCCTTTATTCAAGCCCCCCCCCCCCCCCCCCCCCCCCCTTCCCCTCTCATGCAGCTTTTTTCTGTTAATCGAAACTATTCATGTTTCATACCTGGACATTCTGGCCGTACGGGTTTTTTGTTTGTGAAAGGGACACACTGTATTGTTATGTGTTTATATTGCTGACATTATTGCCACATCATATTCATGAACGTATAACCATATGAAAAATTTAATATCCAAGTATCACTATATCGAACTTCGTATTTAAGAACGTATTAACAGTTTTTACTAAAACAAGCGAAGTCAGGTTAGTTTTGAAAACATGAGTACACAATTTTCTAAAATACAAATTTGGTATTTATTTCATTTGTTTTCTTTCATAGCCCGTGTGGTTCCGGCTAAGAATAGAATCACTGTCGATCTCTGCATAGGGGTAGGAATCCTCCGAATGGGTGTCATGTTCATTTTATCATGTTTTGTCATGTTCACTATTGTGGTTAAATTATCAACCCCTGTGTGGTTCCAGGGAGTCATGAGTGATGGCAAGAATAGGATCACTGTTGCTTATGCATGTCGTAAGAAGCGACAATTTGAGTAATAGGTTCATTCTGCATATTCATTTGTTGATGATTTTTTTAATCTGTATGTTAAATTGTTGTTTTTGTACATGTAGAGTGAACTTGGAATCTTCCTTCCTGTTGGCGTCAAATAACCTATAATGCGTTGGTACCCGGTAAAACCCTATCCATTCGTTTTCTTTCATACCGATAAAATCAGAAGAAAATATGTGTTACTGACATTTATAACATTTTTTTCATTTAAGGCCATGACTATGCAAAAAATGATGGCCTTTCAATCATCTGCAATGGATTACAAGATTTATGGCCATTTTCAAAATAAAAACGAATTTAAGGACCAGCACACACATTAGGGTATTCTAACACCACATTTGCATCGTGTAGATATGTTACGATTGTAGTAATTTACCTTAGTTTGATTGGAAAATTGATTGGAAAGTTTATATGAATCGCTCTCGAGTCAGTTTCCTGTGTAGAATCAGTACTGAGTGTTGTTTTTGCGATGTCATCTAATCGACCACGAGATCGAACCTATGACTTATGTCGTGAGCGGTCAATACTCTATCCACCGCGCAGCCCTCAGTGTAGATATCAGAATGCGTTAATTTCAGAATTAGTTTTAAGTAAACAGTTTTCAAAATTGCTGTGTGTCCTTTTAAGATCATTTCTGAGTAACATTGTGTGTTATATTATCAGTCTAGTGGGATTACATCACGGAAAAAGTCGCTTTAAATGTCTCAAAAAATAACAAATTTAAAAAATGTATAAAGAGCATCTCATCATTATAAAATCAAATCCGAATGGTTCGGTATGTCAAATTCACCAAAATGTGACATAATCGATACTTAAATTGGAGTGCAAAACTTGAAACGAAATCCCCATTCTAGCAATAGACAGCACTTAATTTACCTTTATATCGTCATTTGGACACTTTCTAAAATGAAATGAATTGTATTACGTGTAAATCTGTATAACGGATGCTATTAAAATCAAAATAACCTTAGATAGGAAATCCCTTTTCAATACAATATTGTGGCATGTTTAAATATATATCATTTAGGCAATGCGGGATCAGTGAGTATATATAGGGATGCTATATTGGAAATACATGTTTTTAGCCAATTTAATTTTTTGGAAAAATCCCGATATATTCCCTTTTAACTGAATAGTCAATTCACAAAGAAAGACGAGATAATACGACTTAGATGGTTCATTTTCATTGTGATGTGGTTATATACTTGTCGTTCAGCATTGGTTAAATGTCATTCGGCAGAGCAACATAATATTCGGCAGTGGTTACTTATCTTTCGAATTTTTTTTCACTTTACATGTATTTGTTAATTTTTATATAAAAAAAATGATGCAAATAAAAAAAATGAAAATACCACGTGACGTGGGAACGACTATCGCCCGCACACGTGTCAAACGCTATTTTAACAGATGTTAGATGGGAAAATACAATTAATTTAAATGTTGAATAATATCTGAGACCAAAAAAACGTTTTTACTGGTGTATATAAATATCTCGAAAATCAATCGTTTGTATCCTTGATTTTCATTAGGCAAATTGCATGTATATATAGCGGAGCGCCTTAATAAATAGCGTATGGTCAGCCCATCTCAATAATTTGATGTGGCTACCTGACTTTTAGCTTAAATCACGGGTGCTGGGGATCAAGCACCTTTCTCTTAAATCTTCAGTGCTATCTTTCCTAAAGCTACCTATTCTTGACAGAAGCACTTTTCGTGCTCCGAACATGTGTCTCCTCCTCTTTCTATCTCTTATATAATGTAGGCGTTCGTGCAAAGTGTCTAGCGTTCTGCTCTTTCCTCCATCCCATAACTCTTTCTTTTATACAAGACTTCACACTTTTTATCCGAACTGTTGACGTTACTAGTATCTTAATCTAAATTCTACAACACACAATAATGCCGAGTGCCACGGATACAAACATCAAATATTTATAGTAGGGCAAATTAAGATTTATTTGTTTCGAAAATGATAGGCGGAAAAGGCCAGCGATGTTCCGATTTGATTGGAGAATGACCGTGTAGCCTGCGTCACAGACATGACGTCATTCAATGGCAGCTCCTTGGTTTCCGCTTTGATATGATGAACTTTCATATTTTTACGGCGTTATGTTTGGTATTTGGTTCTTGTGTTAACTGTACGACTTTAACCACATATTCATATCCAGGATATGAAGGTATTTATCACTGTCTCCAACAGGGGCATTGTAGCGCAAAAAAAAAACAAACAAATAATGTTATCATATGACTATACACATATGGGCCATTCAATAAGTCGCTGGGTTTCTAAACAAGTGGCAAACGTATTATTACGAAAGGATAAGAGAGAATGAATGTCAAATGCACCTATCAATGTCCCCCCCCCCCCCCCCCCCACTCACCCGGGCGGGTAAACACACTCTGGGAAATTTGACAAACGTCTATACCCATCCATATTGCTTGGGCATTCGTTTCAGCGAATGTTTTGTGATTTAGTGTTCAAACACATTTTCTAGGAAAACAATAAAATTGTACTGTAACTGTTTTTAGTGTTTAGTTTTTTATTCAGTTCAATACCTTTTTAAATATCACCTAAAAAGATTTTTGTGCTCAAATGCAATGCAAAATTTTGATGGATGAAAAACATTTTTTTCAGATTTTTTAAAAACTTGATTTGATATAGATCTATGTCAGATGTCGATATAAAGACATTCTGAAAATTTTAATACAGCATTTTACAGTTATCAGTTAATTTTGCAATTTGTGGCCACACTGAATAAGCATGCTGTGGCCACACTGAATAAGCATTGATCCCATTAAAGATAATTTTAAATTTTCTATAAATTTGTTATACTTGATAGATTTTCAAAACAATTTTATATACCACTAAAAAGATTGATTACTTGATTTAATATATACACATATATATATACCGCTGAAATTGTATCTATGGAAGCAAAAAAAACTTTGGATGAAATATGTATGAATGGCACCTTTGAAATTATCGAGGATGTATTACCTGACAGGTCACTGGTAGGTCACTGGTATTACTGAGTCGCCATCTCGCTTACAGATTGAGACATTCGTGGATATAAAAATGATTCATAATTATTACTCTCTCTTAATTTCAAGTTAGCCTTGAACCTTGACACTACATATGTATGTATAACTTTGTATCACATTTCTTCTAATAGCCACAACTGCCAGTCCTGCTTATCACACAGAATACCGCATCAACTTTGCCGGGCATAATCTCATCTCCAGATTTTAATGGGATGTCTTATGAAAAGTAAATTTGTTTGTTATGTTTTAAGGAATGGTATATAGATATATGATTAAATATTTGTTAGTCTCAGTGCCATTACATTAAAGAGAGTATATCAGGAAAAAAATGTTATAAATGTGTTGAAAATAAAATTATTTTTAAAATGGATAAGAAGCATGTTTTTATCATAAATAAATAAAATATGAATGGTCTGATATATCAAATCCAGCAATACGCGCCAAAAACAATATTAACCATACGAAATCTCCATTCTTACAATAGACAAATCAAAATTAAATCATGTGATTCATTTGATAATTACTGATATACTTCCTTTAGGCCATTATACATTAATTTCTAGACTTTCCTCCAAATTTTTCTTAAAAAGGGGGATTTTTAAAAAAAAATAATAATTTATTGACTTTTTTCATGAAAATAAAAAGGGTCAGGGCGGCATGAAAATAAGGGGCTGGATAGGGATGATAATCAAGCAATTAATTCATAATGGCTTTAGATGCCATTGGAGATGATAAATGTATGACTTTATTGTATGCTAAATATATGTACTTATGTGAATAAAATATTGTTTAAACTAATTTCTTCTTTGAAACCACTGAACATTATTTGTTGAAAATTGGTTTCAGACCTTTCAGATCTGTAATATTTTTTGTCATGTATCCAAGGTTACTTAAAGTAGGTCTGATCATTACACTGGCAGATCCTGTATTTTTCTCAGATGGTCCAGATATAATGGGGGTAAGAACTTTTTTTTTACAATTTGAATGAAAAAATATACAAAATAGATTTATGAATGGCGGGTAGACTACAGATAAGCCTTTCTTCAAACCAGTATTTTACCCCTTAAATTAGTATGCAAAGCTTATTTTCAAAATGTTAACAGTAAAAATTAGCATTCGTATCCAATTGCCATTTGAAACAAACTAATTAACACTGAAATTGAGAACAAGCAATGGTTATTTTTACCCCTTAGTTTAAATTTCAATGCTTTATTCAGAATTGTCAATGCTTAAATACCCCCAGATAGTGCTTATCTGGAGCACTGTGTCTTGTTTATGTTTCAGTAACTTAAGATTTACATGGCGGCTACAAGTTGAGAACCAAGACCAAAATATGATAATGATCTATGGGCTGTATTTTCACACAGAGGGATGCTGTGATATTGTCACTGTAGAATGGCTGTCACGTAAGTTGTCATTGTTTCTTGGATCTCATTACACAGTTAGAACTAGCTGTAGTGAAAAACAACATAAATTTGGTCCTCTAGAACTTTATTTAAAATCAGCACAGAGGTTACACAGTGTAACAATTAATCTTATCCAACACCACGTAACTTTATATTTTTTTTAATTGATACTAAAATGATCTAGCCTGATGAAAGAAGGCATGAATGGACAGCAAATTTTTAAGTATGATATTTGACAAGGAGTTGTGAGTTTGAATCCCTGCCGCCCAGCCACACTCACTGTACATTACACCTTTAAAATTCATCCGATGCTGCATAAATTTAGTAAAATGTTATGTCTACAAAACTTGGAGCAATTCTTTGAATTATCAGATTGAACGAAGAACACCAGGGTTATGGCCATAAAATTATTGAATAATAGAAGTCTTTGATGATTTATTGGACCTGTCAGAACAAATCAGAGTGGACTGAGTTATGGCCCTTGATTTTTAAAAATATTGTAGCACCTTAAGTTTTCATCTAATCTAAACTAAACTTGGTCAAAATAAACTTTAAAGAGAATATATCAGGATTTTTCAAAAAATCTAAATTGGCTAAACACAATTATTTCCAATAAAGCATCCCTATATATATTCATTGATTCCGCATTGCCAAAAGGATTTCTATTTGAACATGCCAAAATATTATATTAAAAAGGGATTTCCTAACTTGGGCTATGTGCCTATGTTAGACAAAAATAAGTTTCCTGCTTAAAATTGCAACATATTCTGTGATGTATTAAATAAGTCATGTGATAATATTTTAATTTCAGTATGATCTGTTATACAGGTTTACATGTAATACAATTTATTTTATCTTAGAAAGTGTCCGAATGATGATATAAAGGTAATTAAGTGCTGTCTATTTTTAGAATGGATTTTTGCACTCCAATTTCAATATCAATTATGTCACATTTTTGTGAATTTGTCATAACAAACCATTTTATTTATAAATGGTAATGAGATGCTCTTTATCTATTTTTAAAATAATTTTATTTTTTGAGACATTTATAGCACTATGTTCCTAATATAATCCCTTTAAAGCTCAAATGAGTTTTGATCTGACCAAATCAAATGTGAAATGACAAAGTACCACGAGACCTTCAGTTTCTGTCCAATCCTAATTTGGTTTATGATCATGAAAAATTAGGATATACAGTGGTCACCTCTATTAAGCTGCCACTTGTCTTAACCCTTAACTTCATATAGACGCCTTTGGACACCTCTAATATAAACGCCTTTGGACACCTAATATAGAAGGCTTTTGAATTATTGGGTGAATTATGTTTATATTAACTGACAGAGTGGAAAACAGTGCAGGAAGTGTTCAGATTGCTCGTCAAAAGCCTTCTGTGATTGGTGCGGGAAAACGTGTATCTATGGAGTAAAGGGTTAAGCAGCGACATTTGATATTTGCCATTGCTAAGCTTTTAGAGTAAATTAACCTGTATTAAGCAACAACCTGTCTTAATGAGCCATGTTTACTCCTACCCTTGACTCTCTGATAAAGACAGATTTGACTGTACAGTGTAACAATCAGTTGATCAGAGCATTTATGTATACTTATGGTCCTTGGGTTGGTTAATTTTGCATAGTTTGATTTTTTAAATAATCATGTATAGGGAAAACTTCATTTATTTTGATGTTACTAGTACTTGAAGGTCAAAGGTTAAGGTCTTTAACCAATATTTAAACATTAACTTACAACTTTCACATATCAGTACATGCAAAATTTGTAGAAAATTATGTAGAAGAAATCAACAGTGTCTGTTAGGAGGGTTACCCATATGGCATATGCAATATATAAATGACTTCATATGGCATATGCAAAAAATACTGTTTTCTATATAGAGAAAATAAAGATTAAGATGGTGAGTCTCTAATTGTATGTATATCTCTAATTTTGAGTAGGAAAATGGTCAAACTCGTTAAAGGTTATCATGGTGATTTTAAGATCGTGTAAGGATCTTAAAAAGGCTTGAAAATAGATCAAAAGTCTTAAAATAGAAAAAAAGTATTAGAATTTTAATTCAATTTTCGAATAGCATATGAAAAAAATTAATAACCTGATATGGCATATGCTAAAAAAATAATTCGCCTATATGACATATGCAAAAAACCCTAACAGACCCTCAATCAAAGAGAGTGAGAAAAATGCATATTCACCTCCATTAAAAAACACACTAAAAGGTCAAGATTTCAATTAGTTAATTTGACTAGTGTTGAAAAAGAAACTTGTATAAAATGGAACAGAAATTATTGTTTGTATATAATTTTATGTCCATTCTTATTTGGACAATGTATATGATTCTGACTAATTTTACATATATAATGGCCATTTTAGAACGTCATGGCAACTGGTATATACATGAGGGCCAGTTCCATTATGCTGGTTTCTATTCTCAAGAAGCCAATCTGTTACAGCGGGGACCAGGAAGTATTGCCAATGTTACATTTGTCTCTGATTCTACTGTCACATTTAAAGGCTTTGTGATCCGGTATGTTGGCATCAATAGACACACAGGTAAGAAAGTAAAAATATTCCGCCCTGTCACTCACAAAAGATCTCATCTCAGTATGCAATTAAACATAAATTTCTTTTTCGATTAACACTGTTATTTCTAAACTGTTTCAATATCACTGTCAATTATAACAGACATTTGCTGTAAGAACATTTCAATGCAAATATTATATATAAGTTTTTGTTGTTTTTAGTTGATTTTTAGCTCTACTGGCCAAAAGCCAATGGGGCTTTTGTCATGGTAAATTATCCGTCGTCCATCCGTCTGTTAATCTTTTTCTTGTAGACGCTATATCACCTTCATTTTTCATACTTGCACAGCCGTTATCACCACAAGATCTCAGACGAGTTTTTGAACCAGTGTGATTCGAACACAAATGCCCCGCCACAGGGCTTATAAGCATATTTTAATGAAACTTTAAAAAACATTTTCTTCAAGCCCTAGACCTTAGATATTTTACATGCAGCATTGCATGGAGGTACCCTAAACGATTTGTTGAAGTTAGGTACCTGGGGTCAAAGGGTCCGCCACAGGGATCACTGTTTTACATAGAGTTATATATGGAAAATGTTGTAGATGCTATAGCACCTTCATTTTTCATTGAATCTTAACCAAACTTCCACACCAGTTATATAACTACAAGATCTCAGACGAGTTCTTGAACCAGTGTGATTTGATCACAAATGCCCCCACCACAGGGCTTATAAACACATTTTAAACAAAACTTAAAAAAAAAACATTTTCTCTGAAAGTTTAAGGCCTAGACCTTAAATATTTTACATGCTACATCTGTTACAAGTAGAGCGATTTAGGTTTCTTGGGCCTCTTGTTTTTGATGGTTAACACTATTTTCAACTCATTTCAGGTTAAAATGGCTAATGTCTATTAAAAACAATGTTCTAAAATTGTAATATCTCTATATGCCGAAATTTATATATATATATTAAATGGAGCTGAATGCCCATTTCAACACATCCAGTTTTATTAGTGCAGGGAGACTACTCTGGTTATCGATACATATACATGACCCCTCACTTATCAATATTTATTGAAAATAAAATATGTTTCATGGTAATTTCCACACATTTCATACAAAATTTAAACTGATTTCTCAGACCAAATAAACACCCCACATTAGCAAAATGCATCCCCCATTATTTACCATTATCAGTTAACTATAGAACTACAAATCTAGGTCAGTTCACAAAGTTTGATAAATTTCTAACACATAATATCCAAAGATAAGAAAAATGAAAATAAGTCACTAGGCTTATGAAGTTAATTAAGCATTTCAATTTTGCAAACCTGAGAAAAAAATATTTACATATCAAAATTCATATCTTCATTGTTTGAGCAAAATTTTGAGGATAACAAAGTCTAGTAAAAAAGAAATTAATTTTTTGGTAAAAAATTAATGGATTGATAGAATATTTAGCCTTATTTTTATGCCATCAAGGGCTAACAGATGATCAGTTAACCTAACCACTTTGTCCTGGTATCCTGAAAGGTTAACCAATACTCTAGTACACCCCATCTCCGAAAGTAACTGATATAACTTTTCCACTTGTATCAGTGGTGAGAGACAAATGATAATGAGACACAATCATATATCAATCATCATGGAGACTATTGCCAGGCGTGGATTCTAACTCATGACCTCTGTATCGATAGCCAGATGTGTTACTGACTGAGCTCATCGGGCCCGACTTATTGGTAAAGCAATTTAATCTGTAATACAAAAATTGAATTATATGTTAACCATGTTAACAGTTTTCTTTGCTAATGGTTGTTGCCACATTCTTTTCTAGTCTGTGTAATTTGATTTATGGTTATTTATACTAAATCCATTTCGTATAGAATACTGTTACAATATAAATAGACAATAATAATATAAATATAAAAAATAGGATTATTTCTATGAAATAAAGTTGGGTAAGAATAGAAATTCTTGTTCATTTTCGCATCGTATCGGTATTTCACATGTTGTACATGTATTTGTTTGGAAATGTATAAAGTGGGGCGGTAGTGTAATGGATAGAGTGTTGGCTTCTCATGCCAGCGGTTGGGGGTTTAATTCCCAGCTCGGCCCGATGCCTCTCGTAAAACAACACTCAGTACTGGTTCTACCCAGGAAGTGGACTCGAGAGCTGTTCATATAAGCTCTGAGCTTTCATCGCAATCATACTAAAATAAATTAGTATAAACTAAGGTAAATGTATACACTTTCAGACTGGGCTGTGCAAAATAGCCAGTATTCTGCCACGTACGATTTGTATCAGTTATCTCTGGCAGCACTATGGTAAGCTTCCCTATCTACAATAATATTATAATACTTGCCATTAATGAAAAAGTTATTATTGGATTAAAATCACTTTCCACGGGTTTATGGATATGTCTTTGCAACAGTTTTGATTGTTCAAATTATTTGTGATTTTGTAATGTTTACATAAGCATAAACTCATATATATATATATACATATACGGGGGCCGGTTTTACTATACATAGGACGGATGGGGCGGGTTTCACTATACATAGGCCGGACTCGGCGGGTTTCACTATACAAAGGTCGGACTGGGCCGTTTTTTCTATACATAGGCCAGACTGGGCCAGTTTTACTATACATAGGCCGGACTGGGCCGGTTTCACTACACATAGGCCGGACTGGGCCGGTTTCACTATACATAGGCCGGACTGGGCGGGTTTCACTTTACATAGGCAGGACTGGGCGGATTTCACTATACAAAGGTCGGACTGGGCCGGTTTTACTATACATAGGCTGGACTTGGCCGGTTTTACTATACATAGGCCGGACTGGGCCGGTTTTACTATACATAGGCCGGACTGGGCCGGTTTTACTATACATAGGCCTGACTGGGCCGGTTTCACTATACATAGGGCGGACTGGGCGGGTTTCACTATACATAGGCCGGACTGGGCGAGTTTCACTATACATAGGCCAGACTGGCAGTTTCACTATACATAGGCGGGACTGGGCGAGTTTCACTATACATAGGCCGGACTGGGCGGGTTTCACTATACATCTCAAGCTGAGATTTTCCTCAACTCGGAATTCTCAATTTCTCTAAATAACTGCTTGAACTCATTAAGCTTTAACCCTTTACTTCATATAGACACCTTTGGACACCTCTACTATAGACGCCTTTGGACACCTCTAATAAAGACGCCTTTGGACACCTCTAGTATAGACGGCTTTGGACACCTCTAGTATAGACGCCTTTGGACACCTGTAGTATAGACGGCTTTGGACACCTCTAGTATAGATGCCTTTGTACACCTCTAGTATAGACGCCTTCGGACACCTGTAATATAGACACCTTTGGACATCTCTAGTATAGACGCCTTTGGACACCTCTAGTATAGACACCTTTGGACACCTCTAATATAGACGCCTTTGGACACCTCTAATAAAGACGCCTTTGGACACCTCTAATATAGACGCCTTTGGACACCTCTAATATAGACGCCTTTGGACACCTCTAATATAGACGGCTTTGGACACCTCTAATAAAGACACCTTTGGACACCTCTTATATAGACGGCTTTGGACACCTCTAATATAGACGGCTTTGGACACCTATAATATAGACGGCTTTGGACACCTCTAGTATAGACGCCTTTGGACACCTGTAGTATAGACGGCTTTGGACACCTCTAGTATAGACGCCTTTGTACACCTCTAGTATAGACGCCTTTGGACACCTGTAATATAGACACCTTTGGACATCTCTAGTATAGACGCCTTTGAACACCTCTAATATAGACGCCTTTGGACACCTCTAATAAAGACTCCTTTGGACACCTCTAAAATAGTGCCTTTGGACACCTCTAATATAGATGCCTTTGTTCACCTCTAATATAGATGCCTTTGGACACCTCTAATAAAGACGCATTTAGACACCTCTAATATAGACGCCTTTGGACACCTCTAATATAGACAAATGCCTTTGGACACCTCTAATATAGTGCCTTTGGACACCTCTAATATAGACGCCTTTAGACACCTTAAATATAGACGCCTTTGGACACCTCTAATATAGACGCCTTTGGACACGGATGTTCTCACGAATGGGTATTTAAGTGGCTTCTTTGTGTCAATCTTATTACTTGTGTGGCTAAATTTTAGATAATTTTAGCCACGTAAGAGAAAAAAAGCTGTTTTTTAAGTGGCTAGAAACAGCCACGTAATTATTTTTCAACTGCTTTTCAACTGTCCATAAAAATTACTAACCCTAAACCCTAGACACTTAACTACCCATTTGTTTGCCCCTCTATTATAGTGCCTTTTGACACCTTTAATATAGACGCCTTTGGACACCTCTAATATAAACGCCTTTGGACACCTCTAATATATACGGCTTTGGACACCTCTAAAATAGACGCCTTTGGACACCTCTAATATAGACAAATGCCTTTGGACACCTCTAATATAGTGCCTTTGGACACCTCTAATATAGACGCCTTTAGACACCTTAAATATAGACGCCTTTGGACACCTCTAATATAGACGCCTTTGGACACGGATGTTCTCACGAATGGGTATTTAAGTGGCTTCTTTGTGTCAATCTTATTACTTGTGTGGTTAAATTTTAGATAATTTTAGCCACGTAAGAGAAAAAAAGCTGTTTTTTAAGTGGCTAGAAACAGCCACGTAATTATTTTTCAACTGCTTTTCAACTGTCCATAAAAATTACTAACCCTAAACCCTAGACACTTAACTACCCATTTGTTTGCCCCTCTATTATAGTGCCTTTTGACACCTTTAATATAGACGCCTTTGGACACCTCTAATATAAACGCCTTTGGACACCTCTAATATATACGGCTTTGGACACCTCTAAAATAGACGGCTTTGGACACCTCTAATATAGACACCTTTGGACACCTCTTATATAGACGGCTTTGGACACCTCTAATATAGACGGCTTTGGACACCTATAATATAGACTCCTTTGGACACCTCTAATATAAACGCCTTTGGACACCTCTAATATTGAAAGCATTTAATCACCACATATCAAAATTGGGTGAATTATGTTTATATTAACTGACAGAGTGGAAAACAGTGCAGGAAGACGAGCAATCTGAACTCTTCCTGCACTGTTTTCAAAGGCTTTCTGTGATTGGTGCAGGAAAATGTGTATCTATGGAGTAAAGGGTTAAATGACCATACAGAATTGAAAGTAGGAACACATCTCATACGCAAAATGATCGCTGAGTTACAACATTTAAAAATTTTGAGTTGAGGAAAATCTCAAGTTGAAATGATTAATGAAACTGGGGCCAGTACAGTAAAACCTGACTTAAGCAGCCAGTCAAGGGAATGAGTAAAAGTGGCCTTTTAAGACAGGTTGTTGCTTAATACAGGTTAGTTTACTCTGAAAGTATAGAAATGGGAAATAGAAAATATGGTTGCTTAAGACAGGTGGCTGCTTAATAGAGGTGACCAATTACACAGGTTCAACTGTCCTTATAATTAAAAAAATTCTTTATTTGTTTTCATACATTTTGGAAAATGATATAGGACTATCTTGCGCAAATTAATTTTGGCGTTTGTCGAAGTGTAACTCTAGTAATTGTATGATACCAACAAAATAAAAACTTAATTTGATAGTACACACATGTATTGAAAGTCTGTTAGCACAATATTTCTAAAATTAATGTACTGATTCTACTTTTAATTAAATCAAATGTAAAGGCAAAAAGTGAAAGAAATTCTCAAATAATATGAAGATTGATTAACAGGACACTTTATTCAGAATCATTTTTGTGAAAACCAAAAATTAAAAGACTTGGATATTGGAGAGTAATTTTCCCAAATTACATTCAGTTTAAATGAAGTGAAACATGCTATACCCTAAGCTATGGTCAATCTGTTTTCCAAGCAGGACCTGACCACCCACAGTTTATTTTGTAGTAAAAATGTTGTTGCCTTTAAACCTGTAAATAGAATTTTTTATTGATACTCAAGTTCCATGAGAGGGCACTTATTAAAGATACTGAATAAAACATAAATAGGACATAATTATTTATGCCCATGAAAATGATGATGGATGAAAATGAATACACACATACATGTTTATACGTATATACAATGTTGGTAGTGTAGTGGATCCTGAAATTGATGTGCAAGTCCACCAGGTTCTAGTGGGGTCCCATAGAACAAATAAATTTATGAGGCAACCCCTGTGTTTAAGAGGAATTTCTAGGAGATAATTATAATGATGCAAAAAAACGTTAAAAAAAAAACATGCAAGCCCGGGTGTTGTGGCATAACAAAATATGCAAGCCCGGGCGTTGTTGCATAAAAGGCAGCCTCTTCACTGAATGTTAACATACCTGGAAAAATGTTTTCAATTGCAGGCCAAGAAATATGCATGATAAAGAAATCCAGTTTACAATCGCTGCCTCATACTATGACAGAGTTGAGCTGAACATTGTCTATATGGATATGATAATGACACACCACTGTAACGTGCACTATCTGAAAGTGTTTGATGGTATTTTATATCTATACATTGTGGCAATATGTATAAAATCTTCATATATATTTTTTTGTATTTTTTAAGGGGTTTAACACTATTTTTAACACATTTCTGGTTATAAATTGCCTTTCCAGTTTTATTAGTGGAGGAAGACCTCAGAATCGATAAACATAAATGCACTTGATCGAAGTTGGCAATTTAAATGTGTAAATATTTAATGGTAAAAATCTATTTTAAAAAATATCTATATATAGACAAGCATATCTGATACTCTGTCAAAGCATCGGTTGAATAGTTTTCTTTTATTTTATTCAAACATAGTGGAAATGTTCCACTTACTAGGGAGCATACATATATAATCGATATATATATATATATATATAGATTGATAGATATTTTGATAGCTTTCGACTTGCTGTACGTAACTCAGGAGATGTAAATATTTAGAAAAAAACATCAAACTGTAACTTAGTTTCTTGGAGAGGTGAAATATATTTGACTTGTAGATAAGTTGTGTGCAGATTGGAGATATAATGCCTAGTTAGATACACAGCTGTTTATAATATTATAATACAATTACTCCTCTAACATAAACAGTTTGCAATTAAAATATCAATGAAAGAAAACAAAACAGGACCATTTACATATCCATTTAATTTTCATATCCATTTAATTAACATATCCATCTAACTTACATATCCATTTTATTTGCATATCCATCTAATTTACATATCCATCTAATTAACACATACATCTAAGTTACATATCCATCTTATTTGCATATCCATCTAATGTACATATTCATTTAATTTGCATATCCATCTAATTTACATATCCATCTTATTTGCATATTCATCTAATTTACATATCCATCTAATTAACATATTCATCTAATTTACATATCCATCTTATTTGCATATCCATCTAATTTGCATATCTATTTAATTTACATATCCATCCAATTTACATATCAATCTAATTTTCTTAGATCTGAACTTAATTTAACTCAGGCACCATGTGATATTTTTGTAGCTAGCTTAGATGATGGAGGTATGCATGAAGGCCCACTACTACTAAGGGTCTGTCGTAACAGAACTAGAGCCACCATGCTGCAAGTGATATCTCATTCTAACAGCCTCGTTATCAAGTACTCCTGTCATGAGTTGTACCATTACCCAAGTTTCAATACCTCATGTGCCATTCTGAACTACAGACTGTCTGATCAGACTACATATGAAGAAGGTTAGAGAGTGCATTGTTTCACATACAAGGTGTGTGTGGACTTTTGTAATATCTTCAACATTTAATATAGCACTAGAACAAAAACTATATTGCAGTTAAAAGTAATATTTCCTCTATGCAATTGCCAAATTTCATATTGATATTGAATACCATTATGTAGCAACAGGACTAGAAAATATGCATGTAATGGCCCCCCAAAGCAGTCGGATGACATCAAGTATTTGCACAATGTTTAGTCAGTCAAATCTACATAAATTTGAGTTTCAAACTCATTGCATTATTACACAATTCAAGGAAGAGAGACATAAAGATTTGTGTAATAAATGGATGAAAAAACCAAGAGCCCGGTGAGTACTTCGACAAGATGTGATTTGGCCGGTTAAACATTGTTGACACAAATATTCACTTCCAGTCAGCCATAGGCAACCCTTCTCCCAAAAAAATCATTATTCAAATTTCTCCAAATAATTACACATTAAATGACCACACACAATTGATGTTGTTCACAGCAAATGATAACAAAATGATCATCGTAACTGAAATAATAGCATGTAAAATATATGTTGAGATGTTCAGCAAAGCATAGGCTTGAATGCCATATATAACGGACATGATTTAGTTACCTGGGGAAAAAACATAATACAAGTACTGAATTGCTAAATATATTTCATTTTTTACCCATTTTTTAACCAGATTTTTCAAAGTTGTAAACCTGGTTATTAGATTGGCGAAGTCGGCGGGCGGATAGGCGGTGTCAAGTTTTTCATTTCCGTTCAATAACTAGAGTATTTTTCATCTGAACTGAACCAAACTTACACAAAGTGTGTATCTCTATAAAATCTAGGCCAAGTTCAATAACCAGCCAATACGGACCATTATCTTCAGAGTGATGGCCCTTTGATTAGTCAGAAATGCTAAAATTGCCTGTTTCCGCTCAATAACTAGAGTGATCTTTATCAAAACTGAAGCAAACTTACAAAAAGTGTAAATCTCTATAAAATCTAGGCCAGTTTCAGTATCCAGACAATTCTGACCATTATCTTCAGAGTGATGGCCATTTAATTAGTCAAAAAGCTAAAATTGATTGTTTCCGCATCCAAACTTATACATTTTTTCTAGTGGTAAAGTTAAAATAACCTTTTTCTTTTGTTATTTTGATGAAGATACTAAAAAAGTTTGGATTAATGTATTGATATATATTAAAATGAAACTCCATTAACATGCACATTTTTATCTTGAAAATGGTTTGCAGTGCCCTTGCTCAGTTGATAGCCATGAGGCAAAAAATATTATAAAAAATACAAATGATTTATTAGAGAAATGAACAGGTCCGTTTAAATTTTTTACAACACAGCTGAATTTCTCATAATGTTTGATGCACTTTGTAATATATTTGTAGAATCAAACATCCTGTTTAAGAAATTGTTGCTATCAGTTGAGCATGTGTGACTTACCTCCTATCGGTGGGCACTGGAAACAATACCGTCACTTAAGCCTAAATGCAAAATGTGAAAATACTGATGTATTATTTTATGAATATGCATGTTTGTTTCCGAGTATAATCACATTACATCTTCCATAATGTGAAGTACGGAAGTAATATTTTAGCCAAACAACCAGTGAATAGTACAGAAATAAGAGAAAAACTTTATTTCATGCTTTCAAAACTATTGAATCAATGTTTTACAAATAAACAAGAGGCCCAAGAGGGCCTGAGGATGCTCTACTGACTCATAGTGGTCATAGCACTTTTTGAAATTCTCCTATGCAATAGAAACATTGGGGCAGGTCATTTTTAACCCTAGGGAGACAATTTTAACAAATCTAATAAAACTATAGATGGTCATCATTACTACATAAACATTTTGAAAATCTGTTGGGCCGTTCATGAGAAGAAGATTTTTTAAGTTTTGGACTATTTTAAGTAACGGTGGCCATCTTGAATTTCAGATCGAAAACAAAAAATCTTCTGAATAGTCTCCTATGCAATAGAAACATCCATGTGATGTTTCATTTTAATTGGCCTAGTGGTTTCAGAATAGATGAAAGAAAAAGAGAATTTTCTGTTTTCCCATAGTATCCATACGTAAAATTCTAAGTCCCCTTACAGGGCCCCTATAATTTTAGCCCCTAAATTCTTATCTGCAATCAACCCCCTACACATAGGGATATTTATGCCAAATATGAACAAATCTGACATACCGGTTCTTAAGAAAACAATTTTAGTAATTCCCAATTTTTACCCTTTTGGGGCCCCTCCTGACCCCTTAAGACAGTGGAACCCAGTCATTTTAAAAATCTGAACCTCCTTCACCAAACAATGCTTCTGTGAAGATAAAGGCAAAATCATTTCCATTTTAAAATAATTATTATAAAGACATGATTGTGTCCCCTAATTGAACCTGTGGGGTGGGGTCATTTTTAACCCTAGGGACACCATTTGAATAAATCTAACAAAACTATAGTTGGTTATCATTACTTTGAATATCTGTTGGGTTGTTTATGAGAAGAAGATTTTTTAAGTTTTGGACTATTTTTAGTAACGGTGGCCATCTTGAATTTCAAATCGAAAAAAAAAAATCTTCTGTATAGTCTCCTATGCAATTGAAACATCCATGTGAAGTTTCAGTGTAATTGACCAAGCGGTTTCAAAGAAATTGCTGTTAACACACTTCAGAGATGACAAAGCGCTATCGCATAAGCACTTCTGGCCTTTGGCCAGTAGAGCTAAAAATCAGTTAATTAAACATTTGAAATAAATTATGTTCTATTACTCAAGTAAATAATCATTTGAGATTATCAATGCTCTTCTGAAAAGGAGATCAAACATTTGAGATAAATTGTGTTTTGTTCTTTTCAGGCGAAACACATTTTGAGATACCTGGCCACACGATACCCTACATGCAATGGTATACAGAATTGCCGGACCCAAACGAGATTGGAATTAAGTTGAACTGTTACCATGTACGACTGGCAATCAAGATGGCGGAGAAAGCCTTTATTCTACTGCAGACTAGCAAAACGCAGTTCTATGAAAACAGCGTTGAAATAATAGTTGAGGAATATCCTGGTAATCTGATGAAAAGGACCACCATACGCTACAAGGCATTACATAAACAACAGGTTGGTATTGTCAGTTGGTTTTACCTCACAAATACTTCATGTATATCCGTAAATAAATATTATCTGCGAGGTTCAAGAGTCAATTTTGGGTTCATTTGGATGAATATTTACATTGTATTATATTATGAATTAATGTTTGTCTAAGTTTACGACGATTGTTTACAATGATTTTTTTCGTTTTTAATATTCAGGCACACCTGTCAGGTAGCAAAAAAGGACAAGTTCTAAGCAAGGAATAATTATAAACATACGTGGGAGAATAATAGTTGATTTCAGCTAAATATCATTTAAATGTCACAGCAGGAGCACTGAAGTGGTATGGTCATGAGTGACAAAACCCCAAATAGGCATCTAAAGGCATAAAACGAAAATAAAAAATTAATATGTTTTTTGTTCCATAAATTTTTAGATTACCACTCTACTCACTTATGTTTACTTATGTCAAGAAGCTATGATTGATCTCAGATGTGTTTTAGAATCATAGAGTCGCCTATCGTCATTTACATAATTTGATCCCATTTATTGTCTATTTACATGTACGTGTATGATTTAAAAAAATGTGAGAAGGTTAACCCCCCTAAAACTAAAATTTAATGATAAAATCAAAAATACAAAAACAAAAATTTTGTTTTTTTCTGTTTCCAGTATTTCAAAGAAATATGGTCGCACTGGCCAGTATTGTCAGCAACGGAATTTCATGATGTTTGGATATCCTATCACAATATGGAAATTGTGATCGGGCGAGGCTGGCATGTCGGTAAGAATAGGATTCTACAGCTGTATACCACTGAGCAGCCTGATTTCAACTACATCCGAGTAAGGGGTCGCCAGGGTGAAGTCAAAATATATCAAGGTGATGTAAATTCAAAATCGTCATCATTACATCAATCACTTGTTAAAATGATGGTATTTCATTATCATGTTTTAATTTATAGCAAATAATACATGGTGTTTTGCTCCATATGCAAGTTACAGGCTGGGTAGTCAGATTTAGAATGTTATATCGGCCATGGCAAAACCCAATCCGTAAACTTTCATTTAGGCTGCACCATTTTTGATTTGTCGTGTTATATCAAATCTATTTTAATTGTCAATACAATTTTTTGATCTATTTTCAGACTCATTTACAACATATGTAGACACATGCATTTGCCAGAATTCCTTATCGCAATTTAAAGAGGCATCACTTTCAAGTCCGATATTTTAAGGATAAAATATCTAACACTGATTATTTAAATGAACATACTATACCGTACTAGTGCCTGATTGTCTGACATTTGTCAGGTTTGGCTAGGAAAAAAATACACTCCCAAAGCCTTGTGCTTTTTTTTTATCATGTCAATGTATTCATTTCTGTTGATAAACATATGTTTATCACGTCATTGCCAATTTATCAAGCACATGATTTCATTATGTATACTTATACATTTTGACCTGGACAGAACTACTTTTAACCTTTAATACTTAAAATGAATAAAAAACGAACTAGAAATATTGACATGATAAATAGAATTCCATGTAAATGTCTAATATTATCAGCTATCAAGTGAGGCTTAGAAAAAAACCAGGACGAGGCTATGCCTGATAAATTTTTGAACTATTAGGCGCTACCATGGTATTCTATATATTACACATGGATGTAATGGCAAATATCTATATCGTATATCTTGTATGCAAAAATAAATTTGTCAATATGGCTAGATTGCTATGGAAATAAATAGAAGAAACATCTTGCTTTGAATAATGCAGTTTAAAAGTAAGTAACGCTGTGGAGTGCAGGATCCAGTTGTAGAGCTTCAAACCCAAAATCTTCCCCCACACCTATGTGTGGTGTCCTTGAGCAAGACATTTTTCTCGCATATGCTTAGTATTGGTTCTACTCAGGCAGACATTGAGCGTGATTCTTATTAGTGGTACTGGTAATATATTATTTCGCAATGGAAGTTAAATAATTAAGTTTAAACTAAATAAAGCATAATCATTTATTTTACTTTTGACCAACATTAACAGGTTGTGACACAGCGTACATTGATGGACAAAGAGAAATGTTCAGTGGCGCGTCTGGTGAAATCTTTTACTCCGTGCCTCATGGAAGGTATAGGTACATTTGTCATCTACCGGGCCTACTGCTACTCATTGTTTGAAAATAAATGTTGAATGGGGTACGACGCCATTTGCAACACATTGCAGGTTATATATGGCATACTCAGTTTTATTATAAGAGTGAATCTGAATAAAACCAGTCTTTCTGCGAAATGAACACTCCATTATTTTAGCACTTAATTTCAGTATTGTAGTAATGATATTCAATTTCAAAGACAGGCAATTGCAATTAAAAGTGATAAATTTACAACCATATTTTTGCTACTAACTTTAAGGGTAATGCGTTCTTGTTTCCAGACTTTCTCTTGGTCAAGATATCACACATGAAGAGAACACGTTATTCTTCAGAAAAATATTACTTATGTTTTTTTATATAGATAAAAGAGTATAGTGTGATACATCTTGCAGGTTTTAGTGTGATACATTGTGCAGGTTATAGTGTGATACATCTTGCAGGTTATAGTGTGATACATTGTGCAGGTTATAGTGTGATACATCTTGCAGGTTATAGTGTGATACATTGTGCAGAGTTTAGAGTGATACTGGATGGCTCCATGTATTAGCCAGGCTGTGCACCAAGTTCTTACTTAGGACTCCTATTATATTCTTTCGAGAATAAAAGTCTAGATGACATATACTGTAGGAAGGCTTGTTTACGATCTATTTTTCCCCGGTCATATATGTATATGGTAGAACTGCAATGGCCAAGTATTGTTCAACATCATACCATACATGTACATGTATATACATTAAAATAGGAATTTGGCCCGGGACCAGATAAGTGGTTCAAGCTACATGTGTTCCAGCCGACCGAAGTTCTACTGTATATATACATATATCAAGGAACATTGATACTGTCATTGATTACCCTAAGAGAGAGTTACAACCCCTGTACTTTATATTTGTAAAGATAAGAAGACCAGTTGGATGTCGGCCATTCCTTAATAACAAATAAGTCAAAAGAAATCATCGATACCTCAAACATTAATTACAGGTTATCATATTAAGATATTTGACTCTTGTCAAAAGAGACTATTGAGACTTACTTACAGGTTATCACAAGATATTTGACTCATCAAAAGAGACCACTGAGACTTAATTACAGGTGATCATAAGATATTTGAGTTCTGTCAATGAGACCAGTGTGGGACTTCAAACATTAATAACCAATGGTATGGGATGTGAACCATGTCAAAAGTGAACAGTAGACCTGATACATTGATTTTAAATAACAAATGATAAAAAATATAACACCAGTTAGAAAGGTTACCACAAGGACCTCAAACATTAATAAATAGCAAATAATATGTAATTGAGTTTTCAAAAGAGCAGAGAACAAACTAACAGTATGTCATGTATATACATAGTTTCCACACCAAGAGTTGGGCAATCACGAAAGTCAATCCGAGAGACATTTTGACATTGGAAGTAACCAGTAACTCGCTATTGTGGTCTCCCGACTGTATCACTGAGAGGGTCTCCATATACAGAGGTAAACCTCATATGTACCTTTCTATAACATAATGTCTGCACCTTATCTCATAATGTCTGAACCGTATCTCATATTGTCTGCACCTTATTTTGTTACATATGTACCTTATCTGGTGATGCCTCACCTTATCTTGGGACATCTGCACCTTATTTTGTTATGTATGTACCTTATCTGGTGATGCCTAACCTTATCTTGGGACACTGGCAGCTTATGCCATCTGTACTTTGTCTGGTGATGTCTGCACCTTATTTTGTTACATATGTACCTGATCTGGTGATGCCTCACCTTATCTTGGGACATCTGCAGCTTATGCCATCTGTACTTTGTCTGGTGATGTCTGTACCTTATTTTGTTACATATGTACCTGATCTGGTGATGCCGCACCTCATCTTGGGACATTTGCACCTTATGCCATCTGTACCTTGTCTGGTGATGTCTGTACCTTATTTTGTTACATATGTACCTGATCTGGTGATGCCGCACCTTATCTTGGGACATCTGCACCTTATGTCATCTGTACTTTGTCTGGTGATGTCTGTACCTTATTTTGTTATAAATGTACCTGATCTGGTGATGCCGCACCTTATCTTGGGACATTTGCACCTTATGCCATCTGTACTTTGTCTGGTGATGTCTGTACCTTATTTTGTTACATATGTACCTGATCTGGTGATGCCTCACCTTATCTTGGGACATCTGCAGCTTATGCCATCTGCACCTTGTCTGGTGATGTCTGTACCTTATTTTGTTACATATGTACCTTATTTGGTGATGCCTCACCTTATCTTGGGACATCTGCAGCTTATGCCATCTGTACTTTGTCTGGTGATGTCTGTACCTTATTTTGTTACATATGTACCTGATCTGGTGATGCCTCATCTTATCTTGGGACATTTGCACCTTATACCATCTGTACTTTGTCTGGTGATGTCTGTACCTTATTTTGTTACATATGTACCTGATCTGGTGATGCTGCACCTTATCTTGGGACATCTGCAGCTTATGCCATCTGTACTTTGTCTGGTGATGTCTGTACTTTATTTTGTTACATTTGTACCTTATCTGGTGATGCCGCACCTTATTTTGTTACGTATGTACCTTGTCTGGTGATGATTCACCTTGTCTTGGGACATCTGCAGTTTATGCCATCTGTACCTTGTCTGGTGATGTCAGCACCTTATTTTGTTACATAATGTTTTTTATGTACCTAGTCTGGTGATGCCTCACCTTATCTTGGGACATCTGCAGCTTTTGCCATCTGTACCTTATCTGGGTGAATGTCCTGCACCTTATTTTGTCATGGTATGTACCTAGTCTGGTGATGCCTCACCTTATCTTGGGACATCTGCAACTTATGCCATCTGTACCTTATCTGGTGATGCCGCACCTTATTTTGTTACGTATGTACCTTGTCCTGTGATACCTCACCTTGTCTTTGGACATCTGCAGCTTATGTCATTTGTACCTTATCTAGTGAAGATGTCTGTACCTTATCTGGTGATGCCGCACCTTATTTGTTATGTATGTACCTTATCTGGGATTTTACCTTATCTTGAGACATTTGCAGCTTATGTCATCTGTACTTTGTCCTGGTGATGTCTGCACCTTATTTTGTTACGTATGTACCTTGTCTGGTGATGCCTCATCTTGTCTTTGGATGTCCTGCAGCTTATGCCATTTGTACCTTATCTGGTGATGTCTGCATCTTATTTTGTTGCATATGTACCTTATCTGGTGATGCCGCACCTTATTTTGTAACGTATGTACTTGTCTGGTGATGCCTCACCTTGTCTTTGGATGTCGCAGCTAATGCCATTTGTACCTTAATCTGGTGATGTCTGCATCTTATTTTGTTACATATGTACCTTATCTGGTGAGCTGCACCTTATTTTGTTACGTATGTCCCTAGTCTGGTGATGCCTCACCTTGTCTTTGAATGTCTGCAGCTTATGCCATCTGTATCTTATCTGGTGATGTCTGCACCTAATTTTGTTACATATGTACCTTATCTGGTGATGTCTGCACCTTATCTCATGACATTTACAGCTTATATTGTGGCATCTGTACCTTATCTGGTGAAGATGTCTGTACCTTATCTGGTGATGTCTGCACCTTATTTTGTTACGTATGTACTTTATTTGGTGATGCCTCACCTTATTTTGGGACGTCTGAAGCTTATGACATCTGTACCTTATCTGGTGATGTCTGCATCTTATCTCATGACATCTACAGCTTATATTGTGACATCTGTACCTTATCTAGTGAAGATGTCTGTACCTTATTTATGACATCTGCACCTTATCTGTCGAAGTCTGTACCTTATCTTATGGCATCTGACCTTATATGGTGATGTCTGCACTTCATCTCATGACATCTGTACCTTATCTTGTGGCATCTGCATCTTATTTGGTGATAACTGCCCTTATATTGTGACATCTGCACCTGATCTGGTGATGTCTGCATCTTATATTGGGATGTATGCACCTTATATTGGGATGTCTGCACCTTATTTTGTTACGTATGTACTTTATTTGGTGATGCCTCACCTTATTTTGGGATGTCTGAAGCTTATGACATCTGCATCTTATCTCATTACATCTACAGCTTATATTGTGACATCTGCACCTGATCTGGTGATGTCTGCACTTTATCTTGGGATGTCTGCACCTTATCTTGGGATGTTTGCATCTTATATTGGGATGTCTGCATCTTATCTTATGATGTCTGAGTTTTTTCTTGTGATGTCACTTAAACTATGAATTTATTTTTTAATACAATTTTTTTTGTAACAAGTAGTGGAACAACATTTTAGCTGTAAACATGCTAAGTACAAAGTACTTTGTAGTGAAATATACTCAGTGCACTTTATATTGTTGCATCTTAGAAGGAAAGGCACATTAAAGGGATATAAGATGAAATGTCCTTACATTCTCGCAGAGGTATGACAACAAAGGCTTTTTGGTTATAAGAGAAGCACGCATTTGCTTGTTTTTTTTCCGGAATATATTTCACTAAAACAATTATGTATACAAATGTTTATAGACAACCATATGTCATGAACACATATTTGTAGTAACTACCATGTCAGACTGTAGAAAATCCCATTGATGTTCAAGTAACATGGCTGTCTGTCGGGCTATATGCACTTTGATTATTTTGTTGACATCAATATATAGGTGAGACCTCTTAAAAACAAGTTCATTGTTATATAGTTCTTTAACATGTGCAGTTCTTACATTGCGGTTCTTGTTTAAATTTAATCAGGGCATTGCGCAACTAAGGCAATGAGGTTGGCGTACTTCTGTGGAGGTGTGTTCGAGACTTACACACAAACACATGACCTCACCACCAGCATAGAATTCTACACGAGGATTGAAGATACAGCCCTGGTGTATCGTAAGTATAAGCCCAAATAATCCAGAAAGTGATTTATTGGCTTATAATACCATGAAATAACTACATTATATATAACCTTACAGCTTTCTTTTGTGTAGTCTCTTTGATGATTGATATACGACATTGTGTCTAGTTGTTATTTGTCTCTCGCTGCTGATTCAATTTAGAAAAGTTGTCAGTTACTTGTGGTGATCCCAGGAAAGTGTGGTTAGGTTAGGCCCTCAATTGCATAAAAATGATGCTTAATGTTCAAACAGACATCTTTTGTGTGACTTATGTATGAGTGTTTGTTAAAATATTAAAAAATCTATCTTCGCAAGTAACTGACAAATTACCACTTGAATCACAGGTAAAAGATGAATGATAATGAGACACAATGTCGTTTATCAATCATTACATAGACGGGCAGGGATATGAACTCACGACCCCTAGATTGATAGTCAGATGTGTTAGCGAATGAGCTAATCGGGCCTAAAAAAATCTATAGTTAAAACCACACCAACTCCAATTCCTTTACAATCTAATCTACTTTATAAATAAAGCCATAATATTATATCCAAATCAAAATTGACCCAAACTGACTTTAAAAAAAAAAAATCCATTACAAAGCTACAGACAGCGCAAGAAAACCCTCAATTACAGATGCACAGACATTAGGGGGATCAATACTCAGCCAAGGTATAAGAATAACTGACAGAGATATGCATGAGCAATGAGATACAAGCATAATAACAAACACTAAGACTTTATCTCCATGATGAAATGGTTTTAAAACATGCTTATTTTTAAACAGAACAAGGTCTGAGTGGAGGGCGACATGTCACCATATATTACCGGAGTGAGTATTACTTGTACTATATTAAGTAATCACGTTTAATACATATAAATACCAGTGTGAGTATTACTGGTACAGTATTATGTTATCACATTTAGTACATTGAAATACCGGTGCGAGTATTACATTGTACAGTATTATGTAATCCCATTAAGTACATAGAAATACTGGTGTTAGTATTACTTGTACAGTATTATGTAATCCCATTAAGTACATAGAAATACCGGTGTTAGTATTACTTGTACAGTATTATGTAATCCCATTAAGTACATAGAAATACCGGTGTTAGTATTACTTGTACAGTATTATGTAATCCCATTTAGTACATAGAAATACCGGTGTTAGTATTACTTGTACAGTATTATGTAATCCCATTTAGTACATAGAAATACCGGTGTTAGTATTACTTGTACAGTATTATGTAATCACATTTACTACATAGAAATACCGGTGCGAGTATTACTTGTACAGTTATGTGTAATCACATTAAGTACATAGAAATACCGGTGCGAGTATTACTTGTATATTATTGTGTAATCCCATTTAGTACATAGAAATACCAGTGTGAGTATTACTTGTACAGTATTTTGTAATCCAATTTAGTACATAGAAATACCGGTGTTAGTATTACTTGTACAGTACTTTGTAATCACATTTAGTACATAGAAATACCGGTGTTA